>JABWTJ010000521.1:0-389758 GCA_016801875.1 Solanum sitiens | reverse complement strand
AAACTTATATCAAAATCAACACAAAAAGGCTCTCGACACACACTAAACTTAAGGAAAAAGTATTAGAAATACCGTGAAACCACGGTACATCAACACCCTCAACTTAAATTCATTGTTTGTCCTCAAGCGACGCACTATGACTCACTACAAATTCTTTGTACAAAAGTATCCATATTTTAATTTCCGCAATCATTTGGCTATCAACCTCGATTATTCTCATTATGTTCATGCATGGTCTCACTATTAGGCATTGATTTGTGTAGAATCAAACCATAACCCAGATTTACTATGCAATGATGCCTATCCTCTTCAATTTCTCACCGAGATGCTAATATTTCTGATATTACAACTCCTGTCCTTCCTTCAAATAACATCCTCATTTTTCACACAATGATTTTAGTTTGAGTATAAGGATCACGTTTCGACACTCACTCTCAGAACAAATTCACCACTCATTTATACATATTGCCATAGGCTTGCCCTTATTTTCACTACTTCAAATTCCTCATACGCACTTAGGATCACAATAGGACTTTTTTTAGATTGTAACATAGGCTCAGGGTCAGGTAGGGTGTATTTAGATATACTTTAGTGACTTGTTGCCCTCCTTGACATATCATTCTTATATCGCCCTATTACTCAATTTTCTTTTCACTTTGCTGTTTTCCCTTTCTTATCCTTATGTGTAAGTGACTTTTCTCTTTTCTTGTGTTTATTTTGCTTTTGGTTATTATTAACTTTTTTTTTTTTAGTCACTTCTGTTTTATTCTTTCTTTCTCTTCATTCTTTCAACCCCACTTTCCGTGGTTTTCCTTATAGCAGTCACCCTCAACTCATGATTTTGCCATGAGTCAAGGTTCACAATACCCATGGTTGGGTCAGGGCCAAAACAAGGTTGCTTTCTGCATTAGCCACCCTCAACTTATGCTTTTGGCATAAGCTGAGGTGCACATGTCCAAGGAGGGACCAGGGCCAACACATTGCTCCCAGAGAAGATCATTTGGGGTAAAAAAAAAAAATCTAGTTTAGGCTCAATTCATTTGGATCAAAAAGGGATTAACTTCATTTGGTTTTCTGTTATTTTTAGGCTCAAGATTGACTATTTCGAACAAGGGCCTATGATCCTTTCCTAAGTGATTGTTTTGACTCACTTTCAGTAGGACTAACCAGGCAAGTTCTAGCTCAGTATTAATGGTGGTCATTCGACTTTACCTCACACTTACATGACATTCCTTGCATTCCCAGAGTATTAGACACCTAGTTCAAATCTTAGATTCAGGATCATGCAGAAGTGTATCCTTGTTTCATGTTTCAAACCACACAATTATCACTTACTGTGCCTAGTCATGCAAATGATTATCGAGATATCATATTTATATTAGCCATCATGCTTCAGATTTATACTGTGTACATAAGATATGACATGCCGGTTCAACAGTAAAAGTAATCAGTCTTTTGGGGAAAAAGAACACAGGCAAGAAAACCCCAAAGAGGATCGTGAACTTGGGCTACTCAGAATTCACCCAAGTGTTCACTTTCCATTTACCCCACCCCCTACAAAAAAATATGCAATTGTCCCCAATGCATGGAAAAGTTAAACTACGTAAAAGGGTAAGTGAAGCAAACCTGAGGCGCTAAGCGCCGGTGATCAGCAAGCTGGTGGGTCCGGTTCCCCGGAACCTGCTCCCTGCGTAGTCTGGACATCCTCAGTAATGTCCGCAGCATCCAAAGCACCATCAGTAGCGCCTCCCACAGAATCTACAATTTTGGAGCTAGACGCCTCGGCAGCTACTTCTACAGCCCTCAACCTACGGGCCTCCTCATCGGCAATCGAGGCTCTCCTCGCAGATTCCATCTCACGGCGCTCCTTCTTCCTTGCCCTAGCCTCATCCTCCTCTCGACCCCTGCGTCTCTTGACATGCTCTTGTGGGGGAGGTGGTGGAACATCAGAAGTGGTAAACAGGGCGGCCATCACGGTGTCATCGGCAGGCTCCGCAGAAGGGGCCTCAGACTCAGGCACCCTC
This sequence comes from Solanum sitiens, assembly GCA_016801875.1. Lineage (NCBI taxonomy): Eukaryota > Viridiplantae > Streptophyta > Magnoliopsida > Solanales > Solanaceae > Solanum > Solanum sitiens. Next base: position 387,734 of record JABWTJ010000521.1, on the reverse strand, counting down.
GCCTCTAAAATCATATCAAGATCTCAGACTCAGGCACCCTCGCCTCTAAAATCATATCAAGATCCGCCCGCAGACTCTCAACCGCAGCCTGGAGAGTCGACATGTCCACCGGAGGGGCTGGTCGGGCTAGTACTCGTAATTCAAATGCGTCTAAGCGCTGGTGTACCCCGGCGATCTACCTCTCTGTGTGCTGTATCATCTTGCGCTCCATGCGCTCCTCTGCCTCAACAATAGTCTTCTGCATCCACGGCTGAATGTGATGCAGAAGAGTAGCCATCTGTGCCTCAAGTTTCTGAACCCGAGCTAGTGGGACCAGAGTGGCAGAAGGAGCCCAGCGAGAGGAGCTCGGGGCAGTGCTACTACCCGGGATAGACTCGACCGAAGTAGTGTCAGTGTGTGCAGAAGCAGCACGGGAAGCATCATGAGCATGCTCTACGGTGTCGGCCAGGTTCTCACCAAATGGGGCCACCTCTGGACGGGGCCCTCTGCGTGGGGCCAACTCATTGGCCTCATCTCTGATGAGGCCGATGTCAACATTTCCTGGCGGGGTCTTGAGCTGGTCAATGTGCCAAATGGGCACACCTGCTGATCTGCACAAAGAGAAAATCATGCAAGGGAAAGGGTAAGTTGTGGTGACCTTGAAGGCCCTCTCGTGCATGACCGCTTGGAGAAGCCAAGCGAAATCGACCTCGAACCCTGCCATCATAGCAGCCATCAGCACTTCACAATCCCAGGTGACTATGTTATCCGCAGCAGTGGGGGAGAGACAATGGCGGACGATCAACCAGAGAAACTTGGCCGTAAAGGTCAAGTTGGCCTTCCTGATGGCCCCCTTCGGCTCCATCACCCAATCCGCAGCCTCTCCATCAATAGATAGGTGCAGTGCCATCCACCTCTTGGTGGTCTCTCTCAGTGAAGGCTCACGTAAGAACCGGCCCTCTTTAAAAATTTGCCACCGGTAATCAAACTCGGCGGTGAGAGGTGTGCTGGTGGAGTCAGAATCCGTGCCGTACAGATATCGGCGGATGGCTGGTAGGGAGATGTCAACCTGGATGCCTCGTACTCGGACGTGCTCAAGTGGGGCCTGTTTGGCGGGGGCAGACCGCCTATCGATCTGCGAGCGAAGAGTAGCCACATAAGAGGCATAGAACTCGCGGACTAGCTCCTCACTATAGCGACCCAAAGAACGAGCCGTCCACTCTAGCCGGTGTCTGGTGAAGAGGGTGTGAATATCTGGCATGGTGGGGAGACTTCCCGTGAGGACCCGCCTCTCCAGTGTAAGAGTCCGTGTCATGACGCCTTTGTCATTGAGAACCTTGGCGTCTAAGTATACCTTGTATTGCCCGTCAACACACCACCGGTTGGGCTGATCGGTAACCGGGGCAGGGACTCCTGTTGGTGAGCCAGAGGTGGAGTCGGTGCTGTCAGCCTCATCATCTGAAGCAGACTGTGTAGCTGTGGCAGGAGCAGAGGCGTCTGCAGACCCAGAGGCTTCCTCTGACCACGAAACTCTTAAGGAGCCAGATGCTCCTTCGTCTTGGGCAGTTGACCCAGAAGGAGTGCCGGTCAGTGTGCGCTCCTCATCAGACTGGGAGGCAGTGACTACGCCGAGCGCCACCTTTTTGGGCGTGACTCGCGGTACACGTGGAGCTCGTGCTGGAGTAGCAGTAGGGGGCACGTATTCTGGATCATGCTCATCATCAGAGCCTATCACCAATCGGGCAGACGGGGCGACAGATTTTGAACGCCCACGTGCATAAACGCGATCTTGTTTAGGTGCCATGATAGGTAGTACCTGTAACGAATCATCATTAGTACTTGAAGGATGAAGCATGACACAAAAGAAATAAACATTTGAGACAATAATACTCAGACACTCAAACCAGTGATAACAGCTCTGAAGTAGCAGTAGGTCACGACGGACCTGGTGACGGACCGTAGTGCGTATGACGGACCGTCATGTAATACTTGGCAACATAAAATATCAGAGGGAAAGTCTCAGACCGATACGACGGTTAAGCAGGATGGACCGTCATGGGTATGACGGTCCGTCGCAAGTGTCCGTCAGAGGACACTTGGAAAAAGTGTTGAGACCCATAGGACAGGGGTCTCTGACCGTCACGACGGTTGTACAGGACGGATCATCGTGGGTGTGACGGTCTGTCACATATGTCCGTCAGTGGACACTTGGAAAAAGTATTGAGACCCATAGGACAGGGGTCTCTGACCGTCACAACGGTTATGCAGGACGGACCGTCGTTGGTGTGACGGTCAGTCGCAAGTGTCCGTCAGTGGACACTTGGAAAAAGTGTTGAGACCCATAGGACAGGGGTCTCTGACCGTCACGACGGTTGTGCAGGACGGACCGTCATGGGTATGACGGTCCGTCACATGTGTCCGTCAGTGGACACTTAAAAAAAATGTTGAGACCCCTAGGACAGGGGTCTCTGACCGTCACGACGGTTGTGCAGGACGGACCGTCATGGATATGCCGGTCCGTCACATGTGTCCGTCAGTGGACACTTGGAAAAAGTGTTCAGACCCCTAGGACAGGGGTCTCTGACCGTCACGACGGTTGTGCAGGACGGACCGTCATGGATATGACGGTCCGTCACATGTGTCCGTCAGTGGACACTTAGAAAAAGTGTTGAGACCCCTAGGACAGGGGTCTCTGACCGTCACGACGGTTGTGCAGGACGGACCGTCATGGCTACGACGGTCCGTCACATGTGTCCGTCAGTGGACACTTAGAAAAAGTGTTGAGACCCCTAGGACAGGGGTCTCTGACCGTCATGACGGTTGTGCAGGACGGACCGTCATGGCTACGACGGTCCGTCACATGTGTCCGTTAGTGGACACTTAGAAAAAGTGTTGAGACCCCTAGGACAGGGGTCTCTGACTGTCACGACGGTTGTGCAGGACGGACCGTCATGGCTACGACGGTCCGTCACATGTGTCCGTCAGTGGACACTTAGAAAAAGTGTTGAGACCCCTAGGACAGGGGTCTCTGACCGTCACGACGGTTGTGCAGGACGGACCGTCATGGGTATGACGGTCCGTCATCGGGTTGTCGTGCTGTGAAACAGAGACAGAACGGAGGGGTGCCAAGTTTTACCCCATGTGAGTCAGAATGACAACCCAAATTGGTAAGTTTTAAAGCCCTAATTTCTCTAGTATTGTCCAGGCAGTTTGTGGAATTACAGACCTAAGTAAGATAATATCTAGGCAAAAGCAGAAACCCATATGCAATCAATAGGGAAAAACAGTAAAACAACCAAAAAAAATAGTAAAGGGTAGAGTTTCAGGAATACATACCTTGGAAGAGGAGACAATAATGCACAAATAATGGCACTCAAGTTAGAAGGTTAAGAATCACTGCAGCAAATTTCGACCAAGAGGGAAAATTTTGGGATGAACAATGGGAGAAGATGGGGACTTTGGGAAGAGAGTGAAGTTGGAAGGGGAGAAAATGGAGGGAAGATTAAGTGAAAACTGATAATGAAGGGGTGGGGGGGTTTAAAACGTTTTAAACTTTTAAAATTCTGAAGCCGGGTCGGGTCGGGTAGCCGGGTAATGGCGTGACGAAACCCCGATGACGGTTCGTCGCAGTTGTGACGGTCCGTCACATGGTCCGTCGCCTGTGCCCTAGTTTTTCAAAATTACAAGAGAGCGTACCTGGCACGACGGAGGCATGCGACGGTCCGTCACAGGAGTGACGGTCCGTCGATGTATCCGTCAGTGACTGATGTAGAGTAACTTGTCTGCAGTACTTCCTGTAGATGTGCTACCTGAAAATTTACAACCCATAAATAGAAAATGCTACTGTTACTAGAAAGAGAAAAAACACAAAAACTATAAACGTGATTAGATGATAACTATTGGGTTGCCTCCCAACTAGCGCCTGATTTAACGTCGCGGCACGACTGAGGACACTTGATTACTCAGACTTCATCAAGATAATATGCCTCAACCACCTCATTCGCTGATTCCGCATGACCAATATAGATTTTGAGACGTTGTCCGTTCACCTTAAACCGCACACCTTCCTTGTTTTCCAACTCAACGGCTCCGTGAGGGAATAATTTGGTGATCAAGTACGGTCCAGTCCATTTAGACTTTAGCTTGCCCGGAAACAAGCGCAATCTAGAGTTGAATAAAAGCACCGAATCCCCAATCATAAACTCTCGTTTCTCGATTTTTAGGTCATGGTACTTCTTCATCTTCTCTTTGTAGAGGGCTGAGCTTTCATAAGCCTTAAGGCGAAATTCATCGAGTTCATTTAACCCATTTAATCGTTGTTCTGCAGCTTCGTTCCAGTCCATTTTTAGCTTCTTCATAGCCCACATGGCTTTATGCTCTAATTCAACCGGAAGATGACATGCTTTCCCATATACTAGTTGGTATGGGGACATACCTATGGGAGTCTTATATGCTGTCCGGTAAGCCCAAAGAGCATCATCAAGCCTCCTTGACCAATCTGTTCTACTAGCGTTCACTGTTTTCGACAAAATCTGTTTGATTTCCCTATTTGATACTTCAACTTGCCCACTAGTTTGAGGATGGTAAGGAGTGGCCACATTATGGCGAACCCCATATTTCTCCAATAATCCCTTGAACAATTTGTTGCAAAAGTGGGATCCCCCATCACTAATAATTGCCCGTGGGGTACCAAATCGAGAAAATATATTCTTTTTCAAGAATGCAGTGACACTCTTCCCTTCATTGTTTGCGAGGGCGATAGCTTCCACCCACTTGGATACATAATCCACTGCTACTAAAATATACTTCATTCCATGAGAACTCACAAACGGACCCATAAAGTCAATACCCCAAACATCAAATAACTCAATTACAAGAATGGGATTTAGAGGGAGCTCTTGCTTTCTTGAAATGCCGCCATCTCTTTGACATCTATCACATGCTTTGGCGAACTCATGAGCATCTTGATGAATAGTTGGCCAATAGTAACCACTTTGGAAGATCTTGTGAGCAGTCCGGACACCACTATGATGTCCACCAAAGGGTGAGGAATGGCATGCCTCTAAAATACTCAACATCTCGACTTCTGGCACACAACGCCGAATAAGCCCGTCAGCACAACTCCTGTATAAGTATGGTTCATCCCAAAAGAATTTCTTCACATCGTACATGAACTTTTTCCTTTGATGAAAAGACAAGTCCGATGGAACAAGATCACTAGCTAGGTAGTTCGCAAAATCTGCAAACCACGGAATCAGGTCTTGTGAGGCAGCCAAGACATGCTCATCGGGGAACGTGTCATCAATATCAGTCTTATCCCCCAACTCTCTCATAGCTTCGTCTTCTAAACGGGACAAGTGATCAGCAACTTGATTTTCGGTCCCTTTTCTATCCCTTACCTCAAAGTCAAATTCTTGCAGTAGTAATACCCAACGAATTAACCTTGGTTTTGCGTCCTTCTTCGCCATCAAATATCTCAGGGCTGAATGGTTAGTATGCACTATGACTCTAGTACCTAGCAAATAGGAGCGAAATTTTTCAAACGCAAATACTACAGCAAGGAGCTCTTGTTCAGTGACTGTATAGTTCTTCTGAGCTTCATTGAGGGCTTTACTAGCATAGTAAATGGGATGAAGGATTTTGTCCCTTCTTTGTCCCAATACCACACCAAGGGCAACCCCACTCGCATCACACATTACCTCAAATGGACTGTTCCAATCCGGAGAAATAATGATAGGTGCAGATACCAGTTTTTCTTTGAGATCGCCGAATGCTTTCAGACAGGATTCATCAAAAGAAAACTTACAATCTTTCTCCAACAGTTTGCACAATGGATGTGCAATTTTCGAGAAATCTTTGATGAATCTCCTGTAAAAACCTGCATGCCCAAGAAAGCTTCTCACACCTTTTACGGAGATAGGTGGAGGAAGTTTCTCTATCACCTCGACTTTGGCTCGATCAACTTCTATGCCCTTTTCTGAAATACGATGGCCCAAAACAATACCTTCTTTGACCATGAAGTGGCATTTTTCCCAATTGAGAACTAAATTGCAATCTTCACATCTCTTAAGAACCTCAGACAAATGGCTCAAACATTGCTCGAAAGTTTCACCAACCACTGAAAAATCATCCATAAAGACCTCAATAGTATCTTCCACCATGTCGGAGAATATAGACATCATACATCTCTGAAATGTGGCGGGTGCATTGCACAACCCAAACGGCATTCTCTTGAACGCAAAGGTCCCATATGGACAGGTAAAAGTGGTCTTCTCTTGATCTTCTGGTGCAATAGAGATCTGATTATACCCTGAATAACCATCAAGAAAATAGTACCACCCTTTTCCGGCGAGTCTATCCAACATCTGATCCATGAAGGGCATGGGAAAATGGTCCTTTTCGGTCCATGCATTTAATTTCCGATAATCCATACACACCCTCCATCCAGTCACCGGCCTCATTGGAACCAGTTCATTTTTTTCATTGGGGACCACAGTCATTCCCCCTTTCTTAGGTACACACTGAACAGGACATACCCAACTACTATCGGCGATTGGATAAATTACTCCTGCATCTAACCACTTTATGATTTCCTTCTTCACGACCTCTTGCATAGGTGGGTTTAAGCGTCTCTGGTGCTCAATACTTGGCTTATGATCGGGCATGAGTTGGATTTTATGAGAACAAATACCAGGAGGGATCCCAATAATGTCCGCAATGGTCCACCCAATAGCTCTTTTGAACCTTTTTAGCACTTTGACCAGACTCTCAACTTGTTGTTCATTTAGATCTGATGCAATGATTACCGGTAATGTGTCACCGGTTCCTAAGAATTCATACCTTAGATGAGGTGGGAGAGCTTTTAGTTCTAGCTTTGGAGCCTCCTCAATGGATGGTTTAGCGGGTGGAGACTCGCGATTCTTCATGTCTAGCTCATATTTCTTCGGTTTAAACCGGACATTACCACGATCAAGGGCAGCAACTAATGACATATATTCTTCAATGCCTTCATTATCAAGATTCATTATCACTGCCGCCAGTGCTTCTACACCTAGTCGTTCTTCTATTTGTGTCTTGGATGATTCACCAATTTTGTAGGATATGGCAGATACCGATTGGAGCTCACCACTCTGCCGCATGGACCTACAAATGTTGAAAGTCACTTCTTCATTGTTCAACCGAAATTTCATCTGCCCTTTTTCCATATCAACTAAAGCTCTACCCGTAGCAAGGAATGGCCTCCCAAGAATAATAGGCACCTCAAAATCGACTTCACAATCAAGAATGACAAAATCTGCTGGAAATATGAACGACTCCACTTTTACTAGCACATCATGGAGTATCCCTATAGGCCTTTTTACTGTTCGATCGGCCATCAGTAGCCGCATCGCAGTGGGCTTTGGGTCACCCAAACCCAACTTCTTATAAATCGAGAGGGGCATGAGATTTATGCTTGCCCCCAGATCACATAATGCTTTCGCAAAATGTAATAACCCGATTGTACAAGGAATAGTAAATGCACCCGGATCTTCTTTCTTTTGCACTAACGACCTTGTAGCAATAGCACTACAATGCTGCATTCTGTCATCATCCTCAAAAGTGACCGATCTTTTCTTTGTAACCAAATCTTTCATAAACTTGGCATAACCGGGCATTTGTTCAAGAGCTTCTACCAAAGGAACATTGATAGAAAGTTGCTTCAACATTGTTATAAAACGCCGATATTTGCCATCTTCGGTCTTTTTCACTAATCTTTGAGGAAAGGGGGGTGGAGGTCTAGGCATGGGAGTTACCTTTTTAGGCACTTCAGCAACTTCCTCAGTGTTATCTTCTACTTCATCACTAACCTCTACCACTTCATCATTGTCTTTCATCACCTTTTCCACAATAGACGGCATAGGTGGGTCAATAGTTTGTTTACCACCACGAGTAGTAATTGCCATGCAGTGTCCATCATTTTTCGGATTTTGGACAGTGTTGCTAGGAAGAGTGCCCGGTTGCCGTGTGTTCACAGTTGCAGATAATTGAGCCATTTGCAATTCAAGCTGCTTGATTGATATGGCATGTGTATCAACTTTCTGTCCAATACCTGCTACATCACTCCTTAACTCTTTGGTGTGCTCATCACTAGCATCGAACCTCCTCATCATCTTGTGCAACATATCCTCAACTCGCGCCATACTACCTCCACCATCCCTAGGAGCAACTTCACGATTTTGAGGAGGAACATATGGCCCACTCCTCTCATTTCTGTTACCATAGTTACCCCTGTTGAAGTTGTTGTCGCGGTTGTAATTTCCATCACGAACATAATTACCCTCGCGGTTGTAGTTACCATAGTTCCGACCTTGATTTCCTTGACCTTGGCGCCAATTCTCCTGATTGGAGCCTTGGGCATTTGGTCGGAAACCCCCCGTCTGATCATTTACTGCATAAGAATCTTCCTCATAATAATATTCATCAGTTGGTGGTGGTGGTTTAGACAAGTAGTTCACTGCGTTTATCTTTTCTGCACCCCCAGTGACATGTTTTAACACTAACCCAAGCTCAGTTCTCATCTGTGCCATCTCTTCACGAATCTCATCTGTGGCTGGGTTGTGTGTGGATTGCACTGCAAAAGTATTTCTCCCAGTATCTGTCTTTCTAGTACTCCATGCTTTATTATTTCGGGAAATTTTCTCTAATTTTTCGGCAATTTCAGCATAAGGACACTCCCCATAAGAACCACCTGCTATAGTATCCAATACCGCCTTATTATTATCATCCTGTCCCCGATAGAAGTATTCTTTGAGTGACTCATCATCTATGCGGTGATTGGGGACACTTCTCAGAAATGAAGTGAACCTATCCCAAGAACTACTAACTGATTCTCCTGGTAGTGCCACAAAGTTGTTAACTCTATCTTTGTGATTTAGTTTCTTGGAGACCGGGTAGTAACGTGCTAAGAAAACGTCCCTTAATTGGTTCCAAGTGAAGATTGAGTTATAAGGAAGCTCAGTGAACCAAATGGCAGCCTCTCCCGTCAGTGAAAGAGGAAATACTCTTAGCCCTATTACATCCAAATTCAAATCAGGCCTCCCTACACAGCTTTTACACACTGCCCTCACCTTAGCTATATGAGCATGTGGATCCTCGGACGGTAGTCCGGAAAACAAACCTCTAGCAGTGAGCATTTGCATTAGACTACTAGTGACTACAAAGGTGTGACCTTCAGGTAGAGGGGGCAATACAAGTGGCCCATCAGAATCTGCAATATTGTCATAGCCTCTGTAGTATTCTTGAGGACGTGGTGCGGGATTTTGTCCCCTTTGTGCACCTGGATTAGGATTATCAGGTAATAATCGACCATGAGCATCAACCGGAGCTGGGTTGTTCAGGTTTGGATCATCATCATTTATACCCAAGTTTCGATTCATTCTTCGTAGTGTACGCTCTAACTCGTGATCGTAGGGAAACAAGGGTTCTCTTCCGCTCCGTGTATTTGGCATACAAGGACGTCAAACCTAAAAAAAATCAAAAACAACAGAAAAAGTAAAATCAGGAAAATATTAACTAAATTTTAGTAATAAATTAAAGTTAATCTAAAAGCTACTTTCCCCGGCAGCGGCGCCAAAATTTGATACGCTCAAACTTACTTCTCAAATAAGAAGTAAAGCGGTCGTATCAAGTAAAGAACCCAACTAATGAGGTTGGGATCGATCCCACAAGGAAAATAGTTCAGACTTAACTTTATTTTATTATTACTATTATTTAGCCAACTGTTTTCCAATAAACCAAAAGACAAAAAAAAGGGGGTTTTATTTCTAAATTAATGAAAATAATTAACTAAATAAGAATGAACAACTAACAATTTTAACTTTCAGAGTTTAATCAAATTATAAAAGTAACTAGGGTTTTAGTGTTCCCCACAGGTTCCTAACTTGGTAAATCTAACTATAACATCTCTATCCTGATATCTTGCATGTAAAGTGATAAGTTATGTATCTCTAAATCCTTGGTCCGGCATCTAGAGAATTTCACTCCGCACCTTGGTCCGGCTACGTGTGTTGCTATACTAACCCTTATCTTTACCTCATATTAAACATCGTATTCGGTATTTGACTAAGCTATTAACTCGTACCAACCAATACTAGTCTATTAGATAGTCTACACTAAATCTATGTTGATAATTCTTTTCCTATTATCTACCTCCTTGGTCCGGCAAGTAGCATTAAGGCGAGTTCTAACGTTGGCCACCGTTAAAAAGAATTCTAAACGAAAGAATTATCAATACATGCAAGACACCACTCTAGAAATTGTTATTGAAGTTAGATTTCTACCTTGTTATTCACCCATGGTTCCCACAACCCTAGCTATGAGGTTTAGTTACCCATGTTCGTAATTACACAATTCATATCGTTAATGGAAAAGTTCATGCACTTACTTTTATGAAAACGAATAATTTCCCAGAATTCAACTTGATTAATCACCGAAATCCACAACAATCAATTCCCAGAAAATATCTTAATTTCCAAAATCAAGAGTTTACTAATATAATCGAAGAACTATAAACTAAAAATTATCCAGAAAGTCTAACCTCAAAAACGAGGTTTTTCCAACTATTTATAAGAAAAATAAAAACCTAATCAAATAAGGATTCTATTTACTAAAAATCTGTCCAAACGCGTCTGGGTCGACGGACCACGTGACGGACCGTCATGGACACGACGGACCGTCATAGCCTCCGTCGTCCCATACTTCACATCTTCTCACGTTGCTTTCTTCATTCCCCCCACGGACAGGTATGACGGACCGTCGCGAGCATGACGTCCCGTCGAGGGTCTTCGTTCCAATACACTTGAACTTTGGAATTTTGGGTACTGGGATTACTCTCTGATAATTATGACGAACATGCAGGACGGGCCGTCGTATCTGTGACGGTCTGTCACGAACTTCCGTAATCCCACACTTGGTCAGACTTCCCCAAATTTCCTTTAGCAACTTCTTCCTTCACTACGATGCCACCTACGGACCGTCACAGCCGCGACGGACCGTCATAGGCTCCGTAGGTGGTCTCTTCTGCAATTCTTTCTCAAAAACTCCCCGTTCTTCCTTAGACAGATTTTCTGCAAACAAAGATAAACTTATATCAAAATCAACACAAAAAGGCTCTCGACACACACTAAACTTAAGGAAAAAGTATTAGAAATACCGTGAAACCACGGTACATCACCCACAGAGGAAAATCCTTAATTTGATGGTCAGTTTTACCACACTTGTAGCATCCACCAGTTTGAGCTCTTTCTATGTTTTTTTCTTTTTTTGGTGAAGCCTTTTTCCCAAAATTCATTCCCGTTTTGAAGAATCTCTTGAAGTTTCTGGGGATTAGTGCTAGCTTATCATCATCTAAATTTGATTCATCACTTCAGTTTCTTTGAGACCTTGATTCATCTTCTTGTTTACTTCACTTATTTAAATCAACATTCATCTCATAGGTTTTAATATTTCCAACCAATTCATCCAGAGTCATGTTTGTTAGATCCTTGGTTTCTCTTGTCGCAATGACTCCAATTTCCCATGATCTAAGTAGATTTCTTAGTACCTTATTAATATGTTCCTCGGTAGTGTATTCCTTTCCAAAGAAAATTAACTCATTCACTATGGGGTGAATTTGGTGATCATATCTTGAAATGATTCTCCATTCTTCATATTGAATGCTTGATATTCAGAGTAAATTCTTGCAAGTACCTTCAAGATACTTTAAGAGAGTGTCCCATATTTATTTTGCTGAAATACAACTTCAAATGCGATTAAATTCATCAGGTCCAAGTCCACATACTAGAATACATTTTGATTTTGCATTTTTTCCTAACATCTTGTAGTCAGCATCTCCGTATTGTTCCTTGGTTTTGGAATTTTTTCCCGTCATTATCTCTGATTGTTGGAGTTAGAGGTCCATCAGTTATTCTAACCTATAATTCATAATCCTCAGTATGAATAAAGTCTTCCATTCTGCATTTCCACCATGAGTAGTATTGACCATCGAAGTGTGGTGGTATGCTGATATTTTAACCTTGACCATGCCGAATAAGAGGTGCAGAATCATAGTGATGTAATGTTAAGTTATTGGACTCTTGTTAAAATACCCTCACTTTGATACCACTTATTGGAATTATAGCCTCCTTAATTCAACAAATAAACACGTACTAACTACCTGTTTCTTACATTTGAAAGTTGTAGGTAAACAATTTTGAAAAATAATAATCAATTCAAAACTTCATATTTTTATAACAACTTCAGATAACACGACGATCACACCCCAATTTAAAGAAATTATAAGCGCTAATCCATTACTACTAAAGACAAAAAAAAAAACAGGTTTATGTCTTCCAAAGTCTTCAAAGTTGATCCAACTTGTTAAGACTTGTCCAACACTTATAACTCAATTGTATTCAACAAACTTTTGCTACAATTTCAATGGTATTTCTCACATTATCACATCACTCCCTAGTAAATACAAAAATCTCTCAAAACTCTTTGACATTGTTTTGTGTAACTCTCTGTGTAAGTGCACAATTTTCTCCGAAGAAATTTTTTCCCTATTTATAGATATCGAATTTTTCAAAATCTTTCTCGACTCGAACTTTATTTACATATCTGATCATGCTTCCTACTTCATTCTAGATTTGAACACATTCACGCAATTATACTTCTTTCTTTGCTTATGCTTCCTACTTTTTAAAGACTCCTACTTGATTGTGAAATCCTACTCGATTGTAACTTTGTACTCTTCCATATCTTCCTTACTCAAGTCACATAAGATGAACTTAAATCATGTTAAAACAACTAGTTCTATGGAAGTTTGTCAATCTTCAAAACAGTAACTTATTTTCACCGAACAAAGGTAATTAAAGATTTAAAACTTAACGGAGACATATTACCTAATGAATGTTGATGGTCTCTCATCTTCTGATGAAGAAAATACATATTGATTAAAGATCCTATTTGAATTGACTTACATTATAAAAAACACAATTAATTTTTTAATCGGACTAGACCCTTTTATTCGTAAGAACAAAGAGACTAATTATAAACGACTGAGCCCGAAAATGATCCAAGTAAGAAATAAAATCATAAGAAAAGGGTACAAGATATTCGATGGAAATAAATCAAACAAAAAGTATACTAAGAAAGTTAGAACACGAACAGTTGGAAGCTTCCAGCTTCTTCCTTATATGCTCCTCCAAAATCCTAATCGTCATACACTTCCATTGTTGTTAATCAAGATACAATCAAGGTGAGAAATTTAATTCTAGCTACAATAAAAGTGAGATCTTTAATTCTTACCCTTCAATGGTGAAATAGTTTTAATGCTTATACTTTTATTATTTTCAGTTGATGACACGGTGATGGAATTGATCTTGTCTTCACCGTTTAAACCAATGGAAACTCTAAGCTTAGTCCTTCAGCTGATCACTCTACCTTGTTCATTTACGAACCTAATCATCATGGGAGTCGTGAATCCCTATGTTAGATCTACTATCACTAAGTCCAGATCTTGGTGTAAATGTAACTTGTTATGTAAAACAGGTTCTACTATTAACCGAAGGTTAAGTGTAGCCTTTATAATGTGCAGATCCACAATCCATAGTTGTTATAACTAAAATTGAGCCTCTATGTTTCAGCTCTATATCATTGCAAATTTATCTCCCTACAAAGTCTCAATGGATTGAACACAATTCAGGATTAATACCATCATTTAAATCTTCGTTTGGATGATTCTACCACAATGAACTCTGAGAAAGCTCATGTTGCCTCCTTTTGTAGGTTTCTGCAAATCCAACTTATTGATTGTGATTTTAAGATGGAACTAAAGTGAGATTTGGTAATAATGGACACCCTAAGCTCTCACTAGGTGTAACTACAAAAATCTATTGAATTTACTTCAAACTTTTGCTTATAATAGAAAATTTTACCTTAGCATATTGAACTTACATGTAATCAATAATGAACCATGGATTATGATATACATACCGCTATTTTCTCTATTAATCATGTAGATGTCTCCTTATGTATGGTGTACCATATTTCGCTAGATTGAGTATCTTCTTTTCTACATTTTGCATTTTTTTGAAAGCGGTTAACCAAAAAACACCTGCAAAAGATAAAAATAAATTAGTAAAAAATCTAGAAGAGTATTTCCTTTTCTAAGGTAATATTTACTCTTGCGAAATTATCTTTTTAATCTACCGATAATACTAATACCAAATTCCACACTTTATGGCACTTTCCACTCTCCCTATAATATGCACCATAACTAAAGAGTCAAACTCAAAAGGCTGTTGAACTAGGACTAGAGTTTCCTGTAGATACTCCATCAGTGCTACACTTCCATAAAATAGGAGGAGGAGGATTCTATCTAACAATTTTGAAAGAGAATTTAGGTTTGTACTGTTCCAATTCTGAAAAAATAATAATGCAAGATTCGCTTCTATATTTCCTTATAAATATAACAAGAATGAATTTTAAAATACTTATCATTTATACCCATATCACTCTAAATTCTTAAAAGGGCCCTTTGTGATAATAACATTCATTCGCTTCAAATAAACTATTAAATAATGTAAGGATATCATGTAAAACTACCTTCACTCTATAGTTGCCTTCTACTAGCAACCTCTATGGACTGCTTCAAGTTGAGAATAGGGCCACAATTCAAATAGCACTAATAAAGTGGCTTCAAATTATTGTAGTGCATTCTCCTATTAGAGAATGATGTTCCATAGTATCTTCTTCCATAATTTTACAACACCAAAAATTCCAAGAATAATCAGAGTTCCATCTATGCACCAAACTAGTCACACAAATCTTTCTGACCCAAATTCTCCGAGCAAGAAAGAGGATTTCAAAAGAATTCCCTTTTATCCACAATCTCTCCATTTCTTCAACCTTCTCTTTTTGTACCTCAGTATCTCCCAAGCTGATTTAACAATGAAATTACCATTGTTAGTTTCTGTCCACTAAGCTTCATCTCCTCGATTACAGAGCTATGCAGGATGCAAGCTAAAATGTACATGTACAACATAATTAGAAACACGCTCTCCAATTGTTGGATAGTTCGATGTCACTTCCTCCTCTAGAAACTCAGCAAACTCTTTGATGGGATGAATAGTTTGCACCTCAAATGCATGTATGATACCATATAGTAGAAGTGTCTCCTCTAGGTTCCTACCACATGTGATGTTTTAGTAACCCCTACCTCCCATTCACGAGCACAAGTTTTCAAATATGGGAACCTTTTTTCCATTGAACAAAGGCATCCATTTGCTTCCTACAATACTTTATCCATATAAAATTAGACCATAATGTACCTTGAATTCTTATATAGATTTTAAGTATTTTTGTAGCGTTAACTAAAATGCTTTTAAGTAGTTATTCATAAGTTGTAATTTTTTTAGCTTATAAGAAGAGATATAATCCTATACAAATAGGCTCTTAGTCTTATCTCATGCACTACGCACGAACAAAATCTAGAAAGAGAATAAACAAGTATTTGCTTGTTTGTTATACTAAAGTTCTTAAGGTTCTAAGTTCATAATGCATTTTGTTTATATACATATTTAAAATAATTTGAGATATCTCAAAATTACAAATAGTCATCTAGTATTCAACTTGTCAATAAGAAGAACACATAATTTCAAAAGTATAATGTATTCAATATTAAGAACCTTAAGATAGAACTCGTTAAATTTATATTCTGAAATAGTACTAGAGTAATTGTGGATGAAAACACCTAAATGAAAGTTTCAAGTTCCGTATAAGATAAGTGGAAAATATAAGTTAGAAATTAATTTAGAGAAACATGAAAAAAAAATAGTTGGCAGCATAATCTATGAAGGTTTGGTGAAATAGCTAATTGATGGAAAATTATGATTCGTCTTAGAGTAACATAACAAGTAGTATCAGTTAAATTTGGGCTTACTTAAATGACATAACGTAACATAAAATGTAGTACTTTGTCAAGACATTATATTTTAAAATAAAGGTTAGAAATTCAATTAACTGTACTTGGTGATTTCTTAATTTGTAGATTGCTTTGAGTAAAAATGATTTTCATTTATTATTTTTTAAGATGCCACACATTTATCATCTTTTGGCGGAGACATATATGATGATTCAAAAATTACTCTAGTTAAAAGAATAACATTATGATGATCAACGACTTAGAAGTTCTTGGTTAGTGTTTATTGTATTACAAAGCTTCTCAAAAGTTGTTTTAGTGTAGTCTTGAATCTTATTTGTATCGCCGTGAATTTGTATTATAAGTGTATGATGATGACAAAACCGATCAATTCTAGATAACATTATAAAATAGACGTCGATGAAATTAATGCATTTCGATCGGTTGGATTTCTCGCTCCGATGATGTTAAGGTCTATGAGTAAAACTGGTGGTGGAGATGGAAGTGATGTTGTTTCACCGATTTTTGATGGAAACAAAGTGGAATTTTTTATTCTTGTCCAGACGACAACTGTCGGGAGCAACAAGGTCGATGTCATTGTAGATAGGAACTATAATGCCCCAAAAAGAACTAAGGTGAACTAGAGACTCATGATTGTTTCTTGAGTTGATTTTTAAGTTAAATAGATTTAGTTTAGTGTCCTTAGGCAGTGTACAAAGTTTCGTGAAGTTCGGAGGTCAAACGACCAAGAACGTCCAAGGCATTCGAAATATATGCCTTGAGTCGACCTTGTACGTCTAGACAAGTTTCGTCAAGTTTTATCTGTTTGTTTTGGATGAAATTCATGTGAGAGGTGTTAAACTTATAGATGATCATATTTGTGTTGGAAACGTCCGGGAAATTATCCCCAAGGACCATCGAAGGGTCCTTGAGGAAGGACCCAAAACCTGGTAAGCAGGCTGTCCCAGGCAGCCTTGGCGACGGAGCAGTCGACTGCCGGTCATGGCTGTGACGCCCCGTCACAAGGTTCCGTCGTGGGTGACTTGTTCAAGGGTGTAGAGGGGACCCTTGTCAAGCCACTGAAGCTTGTAACGGATGGTCAGGACGGGCCGTTGCACCCGTTACGCCCCGTCCCATGCAGGTCATTGCAAGTCTTGTCCCTGTGCGCAGATTTTTCTGCCAAGTCAGGGGTGAACTTGTAAATTCACCCCAAGTCTAAATAAGAGTTTGGACGGTTTGTTAAGGGATTTTTAGGTTATATTAAATGAGTTTTAAACTCTAGACCTAGACAAGACCCTCACTTCAACATTCAAACTCTCTCTCTAAAAAGAAAACTCTCTCAAAGTCATCATTGAAGCCAAGGCTCATGGAGGGAAAGGAGGGATGCCTTGGACTTGTTTCTTCATCAAAATTAGTGGATTTCCTTCTCTTAAAGGTATGGTGTCCATTCTTGAATATCTTTTCATTTAAGAAGCCAACTCCCCAAAATGGTTTTAAAAAAAGGGTTTCTAAACTCAAACTTCTTCTAACTTTGATTTCTAGTATGGGTCTTCTTGTATTTAAGTTCTAATGGTTTAAATGTATTTATCTTGGTTTGAATTGATGATTTTGATGTTAAAAACTCCATGAAACTCTTGTATATGCATACTTTTACTTTTGGCTTGAAAATGGGTTATGTGAGCATGATTTGAGTAGGGTATGAACTTGGGTCTTCTTGTAATTATCATGTTGGTGTAGTTACTGCCCTAAGGACCTTAATATGGTGAAATATTGATAAATTGCTTATGGGTGATGATGGTTTGATTTGTTGATGAGTTGCTCTCATTGTATATTTCTTATTATGAATTGCTAATTGAGTGGTATGGTCCACCTTATGGGTGGCGGTGCTAATTGATGAACTTGATGTTATTTAGTATGTTTTGAGTATGTGATCTTGAAGGTCTAATATGTGAAATGAAGATATATGGGAAATGGGTCTTGTATTGTGTTTGATGTAGCTTGAAGTGCATGTTTGACCTAGTTTATGTCTAAATGAAGTGTATGATTATGAGAAGCATGTAGAGTGTGTAACTTGATGAATTAAGGTTAAAGTATATGTAGAACTTGATGATAATGAAGCGATGCTTATATGCAAGGTGTGCACATGTACACACACACACTTTTAAGATTTGTATTATGGCAAGTTGAGCAAAAAGGGGAATCTTGAGGTGGACACATTTCGTGAGTTGAGATATAGTGTCTAGTAGCAATCTCTCCATTCCTAGTGAGCTTTCTAAGATACACTATTATATTGAAAAATCCGTGGGGAGTTATGCCGAGCACCGAGAGGATATGAAGGTGAGGTGGATTGCACTTCGTGAGTTGAGATGTTGTAATCCAAAGTACCTCTTGAGATGAGTACTTCTCGTTAGTAGTGAGTGAGTTACTTAGTAGCAATCTCCTTATCCCTTAACTATGTGCCAGCATAGGTGTAGCTATTGGGAAAGCCATGTAAACGCTAAGAAGCATGACATTACACTAGGAAAGTAAGGATCCCTCATCCGATAGGGGTTAATATCGGGATTCCATGTCTAGCTCTCATGGTCTTTGTCGGTTAAGCTAACTCCCACAAAAGAATTGATTTGAAACTAATTATCTTGTATATTGTTGAATTTGTGTATGTATGTCGTGAAGTGCTAAATCCACATTAGTTACCGAGTAGGAGCATTGAGTGGGAGTAGTAGTATGGGATGCTATTCTCACATTGCACTTGGTGTGACCTGTACCTACTATGGGAGAAGAGTACCTTCATGAAATCCGTGTGAATGAGTACTATGCTGTAGTGTTATGGAGGATTATTGTGGAGTACTTGAGTAAATGGGATCCATTAGGAGTACTAAGTGGGAGTGGTAGTATGGGATGCTACTCTCACATTGCACTTGGTATGACCTATATTTCCATGAGTGTTTTGCATATGTTAGCCAAGGGCGTGGATTTGATTTCCAACGAAGTAAGCCTAAGATTCGGTATTTTTAAGGGTCGCTTTGGTGTGATTTGAAGGGAGGTGTAATGAAAATCCCTTCTTACCTCACCTTAGGGAGTCTTAGGATAACCTTGGGTTAGGGCAACTTCAAAGGAAAAGAGTTCATATGACTTGGACCGTGCTATTCACTGTAAGGTCTCCATTGTAAGAATCCATTATGTTCACTGTGATGCTTTATTCAATTTTCATTGTAAGTTTGGTAAGTTCATTGAAATGTTCCTTTTGATTACTCTAAGTTTTAGTAAAGTTCCCATAAATTATTGATTTTCGATTCTTATGTTGGTTTGTTTCTAGATTCATGAATATTGCGTTAATTGCATGAAAAATTAATTTTACTAAAATGTCCCTTTTCGTATGTTTTTGCATATGCCATACTTAGTACATTGTTGTACTAACCCCATACTTTTATATACCTTATGAGTATAGGTTGGAAGCCTTTTGGAGGATCGGAGTTGAAGCTTGGGAATTCTATCTCTCAAGAATTGGGTATGTCCTCATATATTCGAGGACATAGTTTTACGTTTCTTAGTTTCTTTATTAAGACTTAAAAAAATGTATTTACTTTTATTGTAAAGGGGCCGTGTCCCTAAGATTTTTAAGTTGTGTCCTTAAGTTGGCTTGTGACGATAAGATTTCCTAGTATTTATGAAAATACTTCTTTTATGATTATTATCATGAAAAGTTTTAATTCCGCACTACTTTTCATGCTTTATGTTATGAATACTAGTTAGAGGGCTTGTACGAGACCCCAAAGGGGCCAAGTACGCCCGGTCATGATTCGAAGGTTTCCCTAACTTTTAGGGGGTGCTTTCGGGTCGTGACAGTCTTGGTATCAGAGCATAAGGTTTTGGGAAATAGTTTAAGGTCTAAAAGTCTCACAAGCCACATCTAGTAGTATCTTGGTCATTGGTGTGAGTCGCGACACATCCATGGACAAGAGGCTATAGGATGCTAGAAGTTTCACTTTCTTCTCTATTCTAGTATCGTGCCTTAGAGTTGAGTTTATAAGTTGTCTATTCTCAACCTCTTCTTTTTGTGTTTTTAGGACATGAATACGAGGAGATAGACCGCTAGAAGGGAGGAGGGAGGTGTACCAAATGAGAGAGTCCTTCCCCGTGTTGACCAAGTTCCTATTGTTGGCTTAGGGGAGGAAAATGAGGAGGTTCCTCTTCAAGAACCTCAAGTGCCTCTTGAACCTGAAGGACCTCAAGTGCCTCCTATGCCTCAATCTCCTTTTGTTGAGGGTGATATGACTAATGCGGAGTTGAGGGCTGCCCTAATGAACTTGACCCAACTCATGACGGCTCAAGCTCAAGTTATCAACAATTACTTTGTGGGCCAAGCTAACCAAGGAGATAGGCCCTAACCAAATGCTAGTACTCCTGCTTCTAGGATTCGGGACTTCATGAGGATGAACCCTCCTAATTTTCATGGCACTAAGGTGGATGAAGATCCACAAGGCTTCATAGATGAGGTTTTCAAGGTGGTAGATGCTATGGGTGTGACCCCTAGGGAGAAAGCGGAATTGGCCGCTTACCAACTTAAGGATGTTGCTCAAGTGTGGTATGAGCAATTGAGGGGTGAGAGACCCTTAGAAAGAGGCCCGGTTGATTGGGAGGAAATCAAAGAGGCTTTCCTAGATAGATTCTTTCCTTTAGAGTGGAGGGAGAAGAAGATGGTTGAATTCATGAACCTCCGTCAAGGGGGAATGAGTGTGCAAGAGTAATCCCTCAAATTCACCCAACTCTCTAAGTATGCCCCAACCATGGTGGCCAACCCTAGGGCTAGGATGAACAAGTTTGTGATGGGCGTGTCTAGCTTGGTGGAAAAAGAGTGTCGTACGGCTATGCTTCTTAATGACATGGATATCTCTAGGCTCATGGTTTATGCACAACAAATTGAGGAGTCCAAAATTAGGGAGATAAGGCAAGAGGGTAATAGACCTAGGTCTGATGATTCTAGTCACCAAAGGCCTAAGAAGAGGTTTTATCCCCAAGATTCTTCTATGGGAAACAAGGATAGGGCTCCAAATCAACTTTCTCAAGGTGGTGGTCATTCCTATGAAAGGGCTAGGTGCCCTACTTGTGGCAAGCAACATGGGGGTAAGTGTCTTGCCTGATCGGATGGTTGTTTTGCATGTGGTAATAAAGGCCACAAGATGAGGGACTGCCCAAAACTTAAATCAAGGGGGAGAGATGTCAATCAAGATTTCCTAGATCCTAATGCTCACAAGAAGGACCCTTCCTATGGGATGGGGGCTAGAAAGGATAATTAATCCGGATTGATGGTTTTGGTAAGTCTCAACTCTTTGTTATTGTTGCTTTTGTGTTATGAGATGAGTTTATATGGTTTTATAGTCCATATGATCATGTCATCTTGATGAATTGCTTAAAGAGTGAATTTTTTTTTAAAAAAAAATTGGTAACTTGGCAGTGAACTTCCCTGTAAAATTTTGGCATTTTGAAGAAAAATGTTTTGTCTTGAATTTTAGTTTCAATGTGTGTAAAGGTATTGGTTAAGAGCATGTTTAATGTTGTCGAAGGTAGTTCCTCCATAAAAGAAGTTTAAGGTTGAGTTTTGACTTTGTGAGATTGGCAAAAGTTGTCTATGTTGATAAGTGTTGAAAGTGTGAAATGATGTTCCTTGCTAATTGATGTTTTGATTGTTGATGTTTTGATCATGATATAAGTGAATTGTATGATGCTAAGAGAGTCCTTGTTGTTCTTAAAAATTTAAGTGTCATTCGAGGACGAATGTTATTCCAAGTGGGGGAGAATATAACGCCCCAAAATGAACTAAGGTGAACTAGATCCTCATGATTGTTTCTTGAGTTGATTTTTAAGTTAAACGGAGTTAGTTTAGTGTCCTTAGGCAGTGTGCAAAGTTTCGTGAAGTTTGGAGGTCAAACGACCAAGAACGTCCAAGGCATTCGAAAGATATGCCTTGAGTCGACATTGTACGTCTAGACAAGTTTCGTCAAATTTTATGTGTTCATTTTGGATGAAATTCGTGTGAGAGGTGTTAACCTTATAGATGATCATATTTGTGTTGGAAACGTCCGGGAAATTATCCTCAAGGACCATCGAAGGGTCCTTGAGGAAGGACCCAAAACCTGGTAAGCAGGCTGTCCGAGGCAGCCTTGGCGACGGAGCAGTCGACGGCCGGTCATGGATGTGACGCCCCGTCACAAGGTTCCGTCGTGGGGGACTTGTTCAAGGGTGTATAGGGTACCCTTGTAAAACCACTGAAGCTTGCAACGGATGGTCAAAACGGGCCATTGCACTCGTGACGCCCCATCACAAGCAGGTCGTCGCAAGTCTTATCCCTGTGCGCAGATTTTTCTGCCAAGTCAGGGGTGAAATTATAAATTCACCACACGTCTAAATAAGAGTTTGGATGTTGTTAAGGGATTTTTAGGTTATATTAAATGTGTTTTAAACCCTAGACCTAGACAAGACCCTCACTTTAACATTCAAACTCTCTCTCTAAAAAGAAAACTCTCTCAAAGTCACCATTGAAGCCAAGGCTCAAGGAGGGAAAGGAGGGATGCCTTGGACTTGTTTCTTCATCAAAATTAGTGGATTTACTTCTCTTAAAGGTATGATATCTATTCTTGAATCACCATTGAAGCCAAGGCT
This sequence comes from Solanum sitiens, assembly GCA_016801875.1. Taxonomy (NCBI): domain Eukaryota; kingdom Viridiplantae; phylum Streptophyta; class Magnoliopsida; order Solanales; family Solanaceae; genus Solanum; species Solanum sitiens. Next base: position 365,155 of record JABWTJ010000521.1, on the reverse strand, counting down.
CAAGGAGGGAAAGGAGGGATGCCTTGGACTTGTTTCTTCATCAAAATTAGTGGATTTACTTCTCTTAAAGGTATGATATCTATTCTTGAATATCTTTTCATTCAAGAAGCCAACTTCCCGAAATGGTTTTAAAACAAGGGTTTCTAAACTCAAACTTCTTCTAACTTTGATTTCTAGTATGGGTCTTCTTGTATTTAAGTTCTAATGGTTCAAATGTATTTATCTTGGTTTTAATTGATGATTTTGATGTTAAAAACTCCATGAAACTCTTGTATATGCATACTTCAACTTTTGGCTTGAAAATGGGTTATGTGAGCATGATTTGAGTAGGGTATGAACTTGGGTCTTCTTGTAATTGTCATGTTGGTGTAGCTACTGCCCTAAGGTCCTTAATATGGTGAAATATTGATAAATTTCTTATGGGTGATGATGGTTTGATTTGTTGATGAGTTGCTCTCATTGTATATTTCTTATTATGAATTGCTAATTGAGTGGTATGGTCCACCTTATGGGTGGCGGTGCTAATTGATGAACTTGATGTTACTTAGTATGTTTTGAGTATGTGATCTTGAAGGTCTAATATGTGAAATGAATATATATGGGAAATGGGTCTTGTATTGTGTTTGATGTAGCTTGAAGTGCATGTTTGACCTAGTTTATGTCTAAATGAAGTGTATGATTATGAGAAGCATGTAGAGTGTGTAACTTGATGAATTTAGGTTAAAGTATGTGTAGAACTTTATGATAATGAAGCGATGCTTATATGCAAGGTGTGCACATGTACACACACACACTCTTTTAAGATTTGTATTATGCCAAGTTGAGCAAAAAGGGGAATCTTGAGGTGGACACACTTCGTGAGTTGAGATGTAGTGTCTAGTAGCAACCTTTCCATTCCTAGTGAGCTCTCTAAGATAGACTATTATGTTGAGAAATCCATGGGGAGTTATGCCAATCACCGAGAGGATATGAAGGGGAGGTGGATTGCACTTCGTGAGTTGAGATGTTGTAATCCAAAGTACCTCTTGAGATGAGTACTCCTCGTTAGTAGAGAGTGAGTTACTTAGTAGCAATCTTCTTATCCCTTAACTATGTGCCCGCCTAGGTGTAGCTATTTGAAAAGCCATGTAAACGCTAAGAAGCATGACCTTACACTAGGCAAGAAAGGATCCCTCATCCGATAGGGGTTAATATCGGGATTCCATGTCTAGCTCTCATGGTCTTTGTCAGTTAAGCTAACTTCCATAAAAGTATTGATTTGAAACTAATTATCTTGTATATTGTCGAATTTGTGTATGTATGTCATGAAGTACTCAATCCAAATTAGTTACTGAGTAGGAGCATTGAGTGGTAGTAGTAGTATGGGATGCTATTCTCACATTGCACTTGGTGTGACCTATACCTACTATGGGAGAAGAGTACCTTCATGAAATCCGTGTGAATGAGTACTATGGTGTAGTGTTATGGAGGATTATTGTGGAGTACCTGAGTAAATGGGATCCATTAGGAGTACTAAGTGGGAGTGGTAGTATGGGATGCTACTCTCACATTGCACTTGGTATGACCTATATTTCCATGAGTGTTTTGCATATGTTAGCCAAGGGCGTGGATTTGATTTCCAACGAAGTAAGCCTAAGATTTGGTAGTTTTAAGGTTCGCTTGGTGTGCTTTGAAGGGAGGTGTAATGAAAATCCCTTCTTAGATCACCTTAGGGAGTCTTAGGATAACCTTGGGTTAGGGCAACTTCAAAGGAAAAGAGTTCATATGACTTGGACTGTGCTATTCACTGTAAGGTCTCCATTGTAAGAATCCATTATGTACACTGTGATGCTTTATTCAATTTTCATTGTAAGTTTGGTAAGTTCATTGAAATGTTCCTTTTGATTACACTAAGTTTTGGTAAAGTTTCCATAAAGTGTTGATTGTCGATTCTTATGTTGGTTTGTTTCTAGATTCATAAATATTGCTTTAATTGCATGAAATGTTATTTTTACTAAAGTTTCCCTTTTCGTATGTTTTTGCATATGCCATACTTAGTACATTGTTGTACTAAGCCCGTACTTTTATATACCTTATGAGTATAGGTTGGAAGCCTTTTGGAGGATCGGAGTTGAAGCTTGGGAATTCTATCTCTCAAGAATTGGGTATGTCCTCATATATTCGAGGGCATAGTTTTATGTTTCTTAGTTACTTTATTAAGACTTAAAAAAATGTATTTACTTTTATTGTAAAGGGTCCGTGTCCCTAAGATTTTTAAGGTGTGTCCTTAAGTTGGCTTGTGACGATAAGATTTCCTAGTATTTATGAAAATACTTCTTTTATTATTATTATCGTGAAAAGTTTTAATTCCGCACTACTTTTCATGCTTATGTTATGAATGCTAGTTAGAGGGCTTGTACGAGACCCCAAAGGGGCCAAGTACAACCGGTCATAATTTGAAGGTTTCCCTAACTTTTAGGGGGTGCTTTCGGGTCGTGACAGGAACATACTTGTTGTCCTGCTTCGAAGATGTTGAGTTCTATGAGTAAAAACGATGGCGATTAAGACGATGACGTTTCACTAGTTCTAGATAGTAAAATCTCATCATTTTCATTATCGTCGATTTTAGTTAAATAACTTAGCATCATTGGAGCAAGAACACCAACTACATTCCTATCTACAACTTGAGAAACAACATCGTTCTTGTTGCTTCTGCCAATTGTCCTCTTGACAAGAATAACAATATTCACTTTGTTTCCATCGGCAATTGATGAAACACCATAGATGTCCTCTCGATCTCTCAATTTACTCATACGACTCAACATTATCGAAGCGGGAATACGAGACAGTGAAACTGCATTATTTTCATCGCCATTTATTTTTTAAGGACAACTAAAACCGGACAATGTTTTTGTCTTTAAAATATTTGGCGATAAAAATGAGAATCAAATTTGTACAAAATAATGTTGTGAAAACTCTATAACAAAAGAAAGAGCAAACAAGAATTTCTTGACGGTTGAAGAAAAGCAAGTAATTTAGGTTTTCCCCTTGAAAGGAAGTGCTTTCATGTATATATTCTGATTTATGTTCAGAAAACAAAAACATAGATGCTGACTAACCACTCCCTCTTGGCCATGTTCATCAACTTTATTGAGTTAGTAGGATGCCATAGTTTAACTTACCGATTTAGTAATATACCATATGCATTTGGATAAAGTATTTTTAAAGATTTAGTGTACACACTCGGAACCTAAAGTTAATTGTTCCCAAAATTTAATTATTCATATTTTTATTCTTTAACCTGTAGAAATTTTCCAAGAGTAATCAATATATGGATTCGATAGGACCAAACTCCTCATACTAGAGATATGAAGAATTTTGCACTAAGAAGAGCTAAAATGGTTGTTTAATATGATGTGCATAGATAAGTATGTTCTTAATTCATTATACTAACATTTTACCGTCTGAAAATTTCATAAGGCATAAGGAAAAAAGTGTTGATCGAGGCAAAATGTGGAGTGAGACTCATAAGAGAAAAGGTGGGTGCAATGTAAATGAGGTGGCTAGGGATATTGTGGTATGTATTCTTTTTATGCATAATTAATCAAGTAGACTTAAGAAATGATTTTTCTTGGGTATTATTATCAATATGTTTGTGGATATTCTCTTCGAGAGAAGCCTTGATATTAATCGGCAAACTTATAGTAGATCGATTGTCTTTGCGGTTTGAAAGATCTGTCAAATGAAATAAGAATGGGGTCTTAAATAGGTGGAGAAGATGAAGTAACCGCCTTTTTCTTGAAAATTTAGAGTCAATGTGTGCATAAGACCCTTTCTCAAGCCAATGTACCATCCAAGATGACAACTAAATCTTTTACTTTTATTTCTTTTCCAAGAGAAGATTAATTAAAAAAGACTGCATTTCCCTTTACAGAGTCCCATTTTATTTTATTCACTAAGTAGGTAAATTTCTCGCGCTTTGCATGGGAGTAATCTACCCCAATTCGGTCACATTTTATTGATTTTGTATTGCAGTTGTTACCCTAATATAGTTTAAAGTTTTCTCCAACTTTTTCTCCATTATGAGTGTCATTGATTTAATGTTCTTAATAATACATTGAATAATTTATTATTAATTTTAACTTTCATATTAACATATTGTTTTGACATGTATTATTTATAAAAGAATGTGAAACAGTGTACATGTAGTCACTCTTGAAGAGTAAATGAATAGTTTTATTATATTCAACTGGTATTCTAATAATAGGGATAATAAACCATTTTTGTCTTTTTAGATGGATTCTATAGTAAGTTCAGACATTTTCCCAAAAGAATGGGAAACCACATAGTTTTACACATAATATTATAGCAATTTTAACCTAATCCGTTAGCTTTGATATAGACAATTTCCTTTTACTTCTCCATTTTCATTAAGTATGAACTTAGTAATTTAGTAATTCTTGAAGTATCCAAGTTTAAACAATACCATACACCTATTGATAGACTTCTGACAATCAAACTCACCATAAGGCTGTCAATAATCGCATTCATAAACTCATTTACATGCTAGTGTAAACGGTGTTAATTCAAACAATTTGCTATAACATATTAAAATGCTTTCAATTGTCAAAATCCATTCGGAAACAAGACTATAAAAGCACAAACAAATAGAAACACCAAGTATCATTATTTTCCTTCAGCATGTTTTCAGGTACAAAAAATACACGTTTGTTGATCTATTTGTAGATTCACTTAAGTGATTAATTTACGTGACCGAGGTATTGTTTTATTGATTATTTTTATTCTAATGGATATTTATTACCTATTTCATATTATTATGATCAATTTGCTTTGAATACAAATTTTACAAAGTTCGTCATTTTATCTTTTGTCTGTGCTCAAAAAAAAAGAATGATAGTTGGTATGATACGAGTCTTTGACCTTAATGTTTATGCATTGTTAGATCTAGAGGCTACTCTTTCCTTTGTAACTCCTTACATAGCAGTCCAATTCAATGTCAGACCAAAAACTCTTTCAGAACCTTTCTCAGTCTCTACTCCATTCGGTGACCTAGTTATAGCTAGACAGGTGTACTGAAATTGCCCGGTCAGAGTCTCTCAGAAAGTCACCTCAGCAGATCTTGTAGAGTTGGAAATGGTAGACTTCGATGTCCTTCTAGGAATAGATAATTTACATTACCGTTATGCCTCAGTCGATTGTAGAACTAGGATAGTTCATTTTCAGCTTAAAGACGAACCAATCTTAGAATGGAAGTGTAGTAGCTTAGCGCCTTTGGTTCGATTATTTTCTTACCTTAAGGATAGAAAGATGATGTCTAAGGGTTATCTCAATCATTTAGTTGGGGTAAAGTATTCTAGCACTGAAACTATCACATTCGGGGAGCACCCCCTAGATGTAACTGGCATCGACATCCTCGAAGAGGACTAAGACTAGCCTCTTAGCAATCGTCATTACATATCATGGGTTAAAAATGCGAAAAATTAAAAACTTTTCGGTTATTCTACATTGATGTTTACTTAGACCTCTCGCTTACACATAATATATATTTATAGAGTATACATATACTCTTTGTATGAAGATTACATAGTCTTCTACTTTTATTGCACATACATAGTATCAGATAGTCTCATAAGAAGTCTGTAACATTGTCTCATATTAAACCATCTAGATAAGAGTATCACAACTTGGGCATGTCTCTTACATCAACAATTATAGCCACATATAGGCTTTACAATTGTAGTAACAAAATGATAAAAATATCTTTAAGACTAAACAATATCCAATAGGTAGATAAGGACATCGTCCTCGGATAGTGAGGATCTACCTAACTTGGAAAATAATAATCCAAGTAGTCTTCAAAGCCTTCTCTAATATCAACGGCCAGATCCTACATTTGTAGTATACATAAAACATGGGTTAGTACACATTTGAACTAAGTACGGGTATATGCACATAAAACAAGTGAAATCATGCTAAAGAGGACATTTGATCAAAACCATGCTAAAGTACTTTGAAAAGCCTTATTCATAATAAAGATACCATATAAGCCAATAATCACATAATCCATAAGTCAAACCCATGTGTAACACAAGACCAACATCAATCAGTAATGATCAAGTCAACATATACAAGAGTTCATAATATCATAATACAGGCAAGAACCTTACTCATAACCCACCATTTAGCCTACTAGTGCAATGACCAAGCAAAACCCCATAACCTTACTCAATCAAGTAAACCAAACGAAGAATCACAAGTAATGCCCAACTCAACATAACAAAGCATCAATAGTAGTCATCATCATATTTTGCAATATAGACCAATAGCATGTTCATCAATGAATTAACATCATAAAGGATTATCAACATGTAATGTCAACATTTTTATAGAATATACATTATATGAACACAAGAACAATCTCCAAAAGATTCCCTCAAGGCAAACTAGTCCAAGGCAAAGGTAGAGTCCCATACCCCTACCTAGGCTATGTCCAACCTCTCAAGTCACCCTAGTTAGTTTATAGTGCATTACTTCATTTTAATTTTGAGAAAATGTGCCTTAACCGACATAGACCACAAGAGCTAAGTGTGGAATTCGGTGTTATAAAACCTTACACTGATGGAAGGCAGACTACCGGCGAAACTAGTACCAAACATGAAAATAGAATCTAGGTGGATCCACTATCTAGTATTCATATGGTGTCAATATAGTTTATGGAGATTCGGGGCTGTCATGGAAACATCACTCTATGTCCTTTTTGGACTATGAGGCTATCCACCCCGTGAGGACTATGGTGAACCCTCATCTACAAGTTCACTCAGTGCTAATCTAGAGTCACTTTTTAAATGTCTTTAATTACTTTATTTATGATCATAGCTTAGTTAGGTCATAGGGTCTACCCCTTATATTACCATCATCATCATAGCTCAATAAGAATTGGATGAGTATTTTTCCTTTCATTACAATTCATACTTGTGAGGTTAGCATATTTACATAGTCACATGATAATAAAGCACATTGGTAAATTATAACCATCCTTATAAAATATACATTTTAGCCAAAAACTCACAAACCATAGCCAAGATATTTCAGTTCAACATCATACCAACCCTATCAATCTCATTATAAGGTATACTTCAATGTAACTTCATCACTAAACACAAGTAATCATAAATATAGTAAAGGTTAGGATCATAAAGACTTACCCAATCTCCTTCACAAGCCATCATCCATGGTCTTACCATCAACTATCCAAATCAACCCAACAATGTGTGTAGCATCATCACACAATAGTAATTAATACCTTAGCTAGATCAATTGCATCATCACTATCAAAATTAACTTCAACTTATAACCTAGGGTTAGGGGAATTAGGGTTCATCATGAATTAATCAAGAATTAGATACAATCCCAACAGTTCATTACCCTAGTCAATCCATACATGAACAAGAATACATAAGACAAGTCTAATAATAAAATCATTCTTCAATTCCCATCAATTCATGACCAAGATCCAAGATTGGGGAATTTCGGGAAGGGAACATGACCAACATGAAAATTCATCAATTAACATCAATTAATCAACAATCTATACTAAATTATTCATAGCTAATCACAATTTATCATTAATTTTAACTTTAGAAGAAACCCATTAGAATTGGAAAACACCATGGAATTGGGTAATTTAAAGATCAAGTGGGGAAATGAATCCCAAGAGTAAACAACCCATACCTGAATGAAGATAAATCCACGAAATTGAAGTGAAATCCTAGAAAAATTGACCTTCTTCTTTAAGCTTTCTTCCTTGTTCAATGAAGGAATTGGGAGTGAGAAAGTAGAGAGATGTGAGAGTTTTTTTTTGGGGGGGAATTGGGTTTGGATGAGCGAAAAATGACTTAAAATATCCCTTAGGATATATATAATCACCCCCTAAATTACCCAAAACACCCTCACTTAATTTGGTCTTTTTGTGAAGTCAAAATGTCAAAAATACGATTTTACCGAATATGGGAGGTGTCTCCACGTCGCGATTCCAACACACATTTTTATTTTTGAAAAATAAATTGAGGAAGTAGGGTACGTGTGGGCTACGCATCGCGCAGCAGCCCACTGATTCTTGACTGACGCAGGCTGCTTTGGCAGCCTGCCTACCCATATTGGGGTCCTCTGCAAAGACCCTTCGGGTGGTCCTTGGGGCGTCGTTATTGGACTTTTAGACCGTATATACTACACTCTACCTATACAAAGTCACTTAACAAGTTTTGGAATTCATTTGACCCTACGAAACCATCCCCAAACATAGCGACATCAACTAGTTCAATTAAGTTAGTTTCTGGACGTTCTTTGACGTCTTGGCTCTAAAACCTCTCGGATGACTTATAAATATTATATTAGGTCTTAGAACAGTGTCTAACCCTTAGAAACTCATGTTAGTCTCTATATAAGGTCTCTACTTTTCGGAGTGTTACATTATCCCCCCTTAGGAACATTCGTCCACGAATGACACTAAACTTTTAAAAGGGAAAGGATAAACTCATGACTAGAAGCCCAACCAACAATATACACCGTCATCATTATGAGTTAAAACTCAAATCAACATAACAATATGGCATTTACACAGTGACTCAAAACATCAATTTTTACACATAATGGCTCAACGTCACAACATAAGGAATTTCCTTCTTATAAAAACAACATGAGCGCCACATATCATTAAAGAGTCAATAATGCCAAAGTTCCTTTATCAACATATCAACATGCTCAATATCACATTATGAAGACGACAACATACCAAATACACAAATAAGTGCAAGTCAAGAAAAATGGCATTCTTCCATGAAACTTATTTTAACATAAAACTGTTTTACCATGAACATGCATATCTTTACAAAACAAGTCAAATTCCAAGCAACTCATTATTTTTCATTATTATTAAGAGAAACTAACCTTAATTAGCAAAGGGATGAGGATAATGGGACTTCATGTTAGCCTCGGCCTCCCATATTGCTCCCTCAACTAGGTGGTTTCTCCATAACACTTTTACGGAGGCCACCTCTTTGTTCCTCAACCTCTTCACTTGACGATCAAGGATTTTAACTGGAACCTCCTCATAGGAGAGGTTCTCTTTCACAACAAGACCTTCAATAGGAAGAATGGAATTCCTAAGCATTGGTACATGAAAAACTGGATGAACCGAAGATAGGTCACTAGGGAGTTTTAGCTCATATGCAACCTTGTTAATCGTTTGCAAAATTTCATAGGGACCCACATAACGAGGACTTAACTTCCCTTTCTTGCAAAATCTAACCACTCCTTTCATGGGCAAAATTTTCAAATACACCTTATCACCCACTTCAAATCAATGTCTCTTCTCCTATGATCGGCGTAAGACTTTTGCCGACTATAGGCTGTTTGCAACCGGTTCCTTATGATATGAACTTTATCAAAAGTCTTATAGATCAAATCAGGACCAAGAAGCGAAGATTCGCCAATCTAAAACCATCCAATAGGAGAACTACACCTCCTACCTTACAAGGCTTCATAAGAAGCCATAGAGATGGATAAATGAAAGCTAATATTATATGAGAACTCCACCAAAGGCAAGTGCTCATCCCAATTTCCCTTAAAGTCTATGATACAAGCCCTAAGCATATCTTCAAGAGTTTGAATATTCCGCTCTGCTTCACCATCCGTTTAGGGATGAAAAGCGGTGCTTAACTTTGGTTGAGTACCCAAACCTCTTTGAAATGATCTCCAAATTATAGGCATAAATTGAGCACCTTTATCCGATATAATGGACAAAGGAACCCAATGAAGGCTCACTATCTTGTCAATATAGATCCTTGTATAGTTTTCCGCCAAATAAGTAGACTTAGTGGGAAAAAGTAAGCGGATTTGGTTAATCTATACACTACCATCCATATAGATTCCTATTGCTTTCGAGTTCGAGGCAAACCTACTACAAAATCCATATTAACATCTTCCCACTTTCAAGTAGGAATTTGGATTTCTTGTAGTAGACCACTCGGCTTTTGGTGTTCGACCTTAACTTGTTGATAATTAGGACACTTTGCAACAAACTCCGCAATATCCCTTTTTAGGTCGTCCCACCAAAACACTTCTCTAAGGCCATGGTACATCTTTGTAGAACACGGATGAATTGAGTAACGGGCTTCATGAGCTTCCTCAAGGATCCTATTCCTCAAATCATCCACATTGGGCACACTCAATATCCCTTGGTACCAAAAAACACCATCCCCCATTGGAGAATGACTCATTCATCTTATCAAGAACCGATTGATAATATCATAATATAGGCAAGACCCTTACTCATAACCCACCATTTAGCGTACTCGTGCGATGACCAAGCAAAGCCCCATAACCTTACTCAATTTAGTAAACCAAACAAAGAATCACAAGTAATGCCCAACTCAATATAACAAAACATCAGTAGTAGTCATCATCATATTTAGCAATATAGACCAATAGCATAATTATCAATGAACTAACATCATAAAGGATCATCAACATGTAAAGTCAATATCTTCATAGCATATACATTTTATAAGAACAGAAGAACAATCTCTAAAGGATTCCTTCAAGGCAAACTAGTGCAAGCATAGGTAGAGTCCCATACTTCTACCTAGGGTAAGTCCAACCTCTCAAGTCACCATAGTTAGTGTGTAGTCCATTACTTCATTTTACTTTAGGGAACACTTGCCTTAATCGACATAGACCACAAGAGCTAAGTGTGGAATCCAGTGTTGTAAAACCTTACACCGATGGAAGGCGGACTACTGGCCAAAGTAGTACCATACATGAACATAGCATCTAGGTGGATCCACTACCTAGTATGCTTATGGTGGCAACATAGTTTATGGATCTTTGGGGCTGTCATGGAAACATCAATCTATGTCCTTTTTGGACTATTAGGCTATCCCACCCGTGAGGACTATGGTGAACCCTACCTTCCCTCCTTGGGAAGGCGCAACCCCTCATCGACAAGTTCACTCAGTGCTAATCTAGAGTCCCTTTTGAAATTTATTTAATGTCTTTATTAATGATCATAACTTAGTTAGGTCACCCCTTATATAATCATCATCATCATAGTTCAATAAGAAATGCATGAATATTGTGCTTTCATTACAATTCATACTTGTGAGGTTACAATATTTACATAGTCATATCATAATAAGACACATTGGTAAATTATCACCATCCTTATAACATTTACATCTTAGCCAACAACTCACATACCATAGTTAAGACATTTCAATTCAACAACATACCAACCTATCAATCTCATCATAAGGTATACTTCTATGTAACTTCACCACTAAACACAAGTAATCATAATTGAAGTAAAGGTTAGGATCACAAAGACTTACCCAATCTCCTTCACAAGACATCATCTATGGTCTTACTATCAACCATCCAATTCAACCCAACAATGGGTGTAACACCATCACACAATAGTAATTAACACCATAGCTAGATTAATTACATCATCACTATCAAAATTAACTTCAAGTTATAACCTAGGGTTAGGGGAATTAGGGTTCTATCACAACCCGAATTCTGGAATCCGAATCGGAACCAGCGTCGTTAACCTCTCAGAGGTCGCAGACAAGCCTCTTCTTAGCTTTCATCACAATCATATAGTTAAATTTGTGGAAAATTTAAAACTTTTAAAGCATAATGAAGTATACATAGACTTCATATAAATACTACATAGATTGATATGGTAATAAGCTCAAACTAATCAACCATCTACAATCGATTAAACAATTCAAATGAAAGAATCCATATATATCGTAATAGTTTGCCAAAACGACCTTAATACTAAGCTTTGAATAAAATATCTGAAATGAAACGCTAGGGATAACATCAACTAGCTATGTCTAAACTACTAAGCTACAAAGATAGATGTAGCATCCTTGAACTCAAGAGGACCTACCAAAGTCTGGAGATCGCTGATCCAATCCGCTTCAATGAGTCTTCAACCTTCTCTCTGACCTGCAGCTATAAAAATAGTAATAGTATAGGGTTAGTACACACTTGTACTAAGTATGGGTGTATGCACACATACACATAAGGGCTATGCATGATCAAGGAACGCTTTTCATATAACAACATGCCATTTCTGGAAATTGAAGTCACTAGACTTTCTTAATTCGTTATTTGTAATTCATGGTGTTATGACATTTTTAATGAATTCAAAACACACAACTCATTTTCTATATGAATATAAGACCTTGGAATCATGAACATAATTTTAGAACATCTGAAACGAAAAATTATGAATTTGCTCCCTCTAGGCCGATAGCACCATTTTCCCGACTTAAATTATTTTTCAGTCGTTTCTTCTTTTTGTTGTCTAGTTCAATAATCTCCTTTGATCATATGTTTTACTTACAAGTGAAATGATTCATTGTAGTCCCATACCTACAATGAATCAAGTAAGTAATCCAATAGATTAAGGAAATGATTTAACCATAATTGGGCATGAAATCTTTATAAGCCAATCTTTATTGGTTATGCCTATTATTTGATCATTTGCCTAATATAAGAAGTCATTATAAGACAATCTCATTCGGTTATGATCGTTTTCATAATATAAGAAGTCATTATCGGCTATGTCCCTTACTTGTTGAAAACTTCATTCTTATCAAACATAGATGATTGATATTCTTAAACTCTTGCTTTCTTAGTTCACTTTGAACTTACATCTCTTCTTCATTCTTTCTTACTTTCTTAAAGAAGTCTTTAGGATTAACATCATGTGAAATGACATGAAATCCAGTGTCTTCCCCACACCAAAAAGAGGTGGTTTATCGATCAAAGTGAACCTAGATCATGTGAGTTAACATGAAATCCAGTGTCTGCCCCACACCGAAAAGGGGTGGTTCACCGGCTAAGGTGAAACCAAGTCCAGTGTCTTCCCCACACCGAAAAGAGGTGGTTCAAGGCTAAAGTGAAACCAAGAACTTTCTTTGAGCATTAACCGACATAGATCATGTGACCTATATATGAAATCCCGTGTCTGCCCCACACCGAAAAGGGGTAGTTTCACCGGCCAAAGTGAAACCGAATCTACCTAGGTCTCTTAGGTGGAATCCACTGGCTAGTTCCCATGCTGGGAACATAGTTCAAAGACTAGGAGATTTTCGGAGACTCTTATCAACCTTTGTGGAACCTCATCTCATGAGACTTACATGTGCTTGCACAAGCTCATTGCTAGTCTATCGGTGCTTTGCTCAATTTCTTTTACTTCATAACTTTTAGAGTTTACTCAAACATTATGGAAGATTGCTTATAGTTGTGAGGTTTACTTACTCTATGGATAACTTGTGATCCCTTTCTTTACTTGATGAAATGTGAATTTAACCTTACATTATCATCTTGGTGTTAATGAGACTTCTCTCACACTTTCAAACACCCTTTTATGTGAGTATCTTTAACATAGTTGTCTTAGGTGTAAGTGAGACTTGTCTCACTTCCTTCAACACACCATTCTGGTCACTTTCATAACTCTTGAGCTTTCAGTTATGTTATTACTCACTTTATCTTGTTCAATGTCATTTGGTAGCTTTATACAATTCTTTATGAACGTTATGAACTTCGTTCAATATAGTTACTATATTCATAGTTCATTTTGATAGAGTATGTTGGGACTTGTCCCAATGATTGGCATACCCTTGGTTATGAATTCAATGTTACATTGGTCATGCTTAATTTGGCATTACAATACATTGGCCATATAAGATTAGTATGAATTAGTATTGGCCAATTCTAACAATATTTTGGACATAACTTTACTAGCCAATTTATTGGCACAAGCCAACCATTCACTCAACATTTTTCATGAGATTATAAATAGCCAAGTCGATTAACTTCATGTATATACTTTATCATGTATAAGCTCGTTAATACATAGAAAATTGGCTAACACCCTTAGCCAATATTTCTAATATGCCCAATATTGAATAATATTGGGCATTGGGATGCCTATGTACCCCAATAAACATTCTTAAAACCTATTAGGCTCTTCACTAGACATGTACCTTTTTCTGGAATGTTACAGGTTCATCATGAATTCATCAAGAATTAGATCCAATCCCAACAATACATTACCCCAGTCAATTAATACATGAATTAGAATAGATAAGACAAGTCTAATAATCAAATCATTCTTCAATTCCCATCATTTCATGACCAAGATCCAAGATTTGGGGAATTTGGGGAAGGAAACACGGTCAACATGAAATGCATCAATTAACATCAATTAATATACTCAATTAGTCATAGGAAATCACAATTTATCATTAATTTGAAGTTTAGAAGAAAACCTATTAGAAATGGAAAACCGCATGGAATTGGGTAATTTTAAAATCAACGTTGAGAGGAACTCTTGGGGAAATGAATCCCAAGAGTAAATAAATCATACCTTAATGAAGATAAATCCACGAAATTGAAGTGAAATCCTAGAGAATTTGACCTTCTTTATCAAGCTTCCTTCCTTCTTCAATGGAGGAATTAGGGAGACAGAAAGTAGAGAGAGGTGAGAGCTTTTGGGTTTTGTTTTGGGAATTAGGTTTGGATGAGTGAAAAATAACTTAAATAACCCTTAGTCTATATATAATCACCCCCCTAAAGTACCCAAAGCACCCCTAACTTTATTTGGTCTTTTTGTGAAGTCAAAATGTCAAAAGTACAATTTTACCAAATACGAGATGTGGCTCCGCGTCGCGAGGACAACACGCATTTTTATTTTTGAAAAATAAATTGACGATGTAGGGGCCGTCTGGTCATCACGTCACGCAACATCCCAATGATTATTGATTTACGCAGGCTGCTTTGGCAGCCTTCCCTCCATATCGGGGTCCTCTTCAAGGACATTTTAGGTGGTCGTTGAGGTGTCGTTATAAGACTTTTAGACCCTCTATACTACACTCTACATATCAAAAGTCTCTTTACAAGTTTTACACTTTATTTGAACCTCCGAAACCATCCCCAAACATAGTGACCTCAACTAGTTCAGTTAAGCTAGTTTTCGGACGTCATGGACGATCTTTGACGTGTTGGCCCTAAAACTTCTAGGATGATTTATAAACATTCTTTTAGTCTTATAACAGTATCTAAACCTTTAGACACTCATGTTAGGCTCTAGATCAGGTCTCGACTTTTTGGAGTGATACAGAAACCCTAACTCTTGAGTCAGTTCCAGTGGTTACTGAGTTTCTAAAAGTTTTTCCAGATGAACTTCTCGGAGTTCCTCCTAAAAGGGAAATCAACTTTGGAATTGATCTACTTCCAGATACCAAACTTGTTTATATTCCTCCTTACACAATGCCTCCAACAGAGCTTAAGTAATTGAAATAGTAGTTGAAACACCTTCTAGATAAGAGTTTTATTAGACCTAGTATTTCTCAATGGGGTGCACCAGTGTTGTTTGTAAAGAAGAAAGATGGTTTTCTCAGAATGTGCATTGACTATAGAAAGTTGAACAAGGTCAAAATCAATAATAAGTATCCCATCCCTAGGATTGGTGACTTGTTTGACCAACTTCAGGGTGCTATCCATTTCTCAAAGATAGACCTCAGATTGGGTTATCATCAGCTTAGAGTCATAGATAGTGATATTTCAAAGACATCCTTCAGAACTCGGTATGGTCATTATGAATTTGTAGTTATTTAGTTTGCATTAACCAATGCTCGTGTAGATTTCATGGATTTGATGAACAGAGTGTTCAAATAGTACTTGGACTTGTTTGTCATCGTCTTTATTGATGATATCCTCATTTATTCTAGGAATGAGGAAGAACATGCGAGTCATTTGAGAGTTGTTCTGAAGACTCTCAAATATCACTAGTTATACTGTAAGTTTAGCAAATGTGAGTTCTTGTTGCAATTTGTTTTCTTCCTTGGTCATATTGTATCTAGCAAGGGGATCTCAGTGGAATCACAGAAGATAAAATTAGTGAAACAATGTCCCAAACCTACCTCTGCTACATATATCAAAGGTTTCTTAGGTCTAGCGGGTTATTACATAATGTTTGTGGAAGGGTTCTCATCCACTGCCGCATCGTTGACTAGGTTGTCTTAGAAGATGGTAAAGTTTCAAGGTCCAAATGATTGTGAGAAAAGTTTTACAGAATTGAAAACTAGATTGACTACATCTCTGTCTTGACTCTACCAGAGGGTATCGATGGTTATGTGATATATTGTGATGCATCCAGAGTTGGCCTAGGTTGTGTGTTGATGTAGCGAGATAAGGTTATAGCTTATGCCTCCAGACAACTTAAGGTTCATGAGAAGAACTATCCAACCCATAAACTCGAACTTGCAGGAGTAGTATTTGCACTCAAGATCTGGAGACACTACTTGTACGGTGTTCATGTAGATGTGTTAACTGACCATAAGAGCCTTCAGTATGTGTTCACCTAGAAAGAGTTGAATTTTTGCAAGAGGAGATGGTTTGAGTTCCTTATAGATTATGATATGAGTGTGCATTATCATCCTGGTAAGGCGAATGTAGTAGCAGATGCTCCTAGTAGACTATCTATGGGTAGTGTAGCCCATGTTAAGGAACAAAGGAAGAAGCTAGTGAAGGATGTTCAAAGGCTTGCTCGCTTAGGTGTTTGCCTTATGAGTATATCAGACAGTGGTGTAACAATTCAGAATGGGGAAGAATCTTCTTTGGTAGTGGAGGTTAAGGAAAAGCAAGATAGTGATCCAATCTTGCTTGAACTTAAGGGTGCATTCCACAATCAGAGAGTGGAGGTTTTCTCCCAATGGGGAGATGGTATACTTTGCTACTAGGGTAGATTGTGTGTTCATGATGTGGGTGAGTTAAGAAAGCATATCATTGCTAAAGCCCATAACTATAGATATTCTATTCATCCAGGTACCACTAAGATGTAATGTGATCTGCGGGAAGTCTATTGGTGGAATGGCATGAAGAGGGATATGGATGATTTTCTGAGTAAGTGCCCCATTTACCAACAAGTCAAGGTAGAACATCAGAAACCAAGAGATATGACTCAAGAGATCGATATTCCTACTTGGAAGTGGGATGTGATCAATATGGATTTTATCACAGGGTTATTTCATACTCGCAGACTGCATGACTCCATTTGAATGAGAGTTGATAGGATGACTAAGTCTTCTCGCTTTTTAGCGGTCAAGACTACAGATTCGATAGAGGACTATCCAAAGCTTTACATTAATGAAATTGTGAGGTTACATAGGGTTCCTTTGTCTATAATCTCATATAGACGTCTTCAGTTTACCTCTCATTTCTGGAAGTCATTTCAGAAGGGTCTTGGTACTCAAGTTAACCTTAGCATAGCAATTAATCCGCAGACGGGTGGATAGGAGAAGCGTACCATTCAGACCCTAGAGGATATGTTGAGAGCTTGTGTGATTGATTTTAAGGGTAGTTGGGATGATAACCTTCCTCTAATTGAGTTCGCCTACAACAATAGCTATCATTCCAACATTCAGATGGCCCCTTATGAGGCTTTGTATGGGCGTAGATGAAGATATCCTCTTGGATGGTTTAAAGTAGGTGAAGAAGCTTTGATAGGGCTAGATTCAGTCTTTTATGTTGTGGAGAAATTTCAACTCAGTAGAGATAGACTTAAGATAGCCCAAAGTCATCAGAAATCTTATGCAGATGTAAGAAGAAGGGAACTAGAGTTCCAAGTTAATGATTGGGTTTTTCTGAAAGTTTCACCTATGAAAGGGGTGATGAGATATGGCAAGAAAGGGATGCTCAGTCCTAGATATGTATTCCCTTACAAGATCTTGAAAAGGATTGGAAAGGTGGAATATGAGTTACTGTTACCAACAGACTTAGCACCAGTGCATCTAGTCTTCCACAACTCGCTCTTGAAGAAGTGCGTGGGTTATCCAGCCTCGGTAGTGCCATTAGAGAGTGTGGCGGAGAAAGATAGTCTTTCTTATGGGGATGTACCAGTTGAGATTCTTGACCGTCTGTTTATAAGGTTGAGAAACAGAGAAGTCACTTCTGTCAATGTTTTGTGGAGGAGTCAATCCATAGAGGGAGCTACTTGGGAAGTAGAAGCGGCCATGAAAGCCAATTATCCTCACCTCATTTTCTGATTCCACTCCAGCTTGAGGTAATAGTTCCTCTATAGTTTTTCAGTTATTCATGCGTGAGTTCAGCCTTTGAATCATGTTCCCTCAGTTTGTACTTGCGTTTTAAGTATATTTTCATGCTCTTGGAACTTAATCAAGTCAGAAACTCAGTCCTTAGTGTTTAGTAGTAGGGATTGCAGCTCTCTCCCTCTATTTCAGCTAGTTTAGGCTTCATTCTAGGACGAATGTTCCCAAGAAGGATATCATGTAACATCCCGTATCCAAATCAGACCAAAAATCAGCTTTTCAGAAATCTGCAAGACGATCACTATCGATGGACTATAGTCTGATATACGGCCCGTACTGCACATCCGTCATTTGTGACTGAAACTCTTCCATGACGTAGCCTAGAAAAATTGACTAAGTGTCGATCCACGGATAGACCTACGGTTCGTAAGTCAGACTACGGTCCATTTTCTGTGTCCGTCAATTAACACCCCATTTACCCAGCCTCTAACATGAACCACGATTGACCAGTACGATCCGATGATGGACCTACGGACTCTAGGTGAAAATTATCATACAGTTAGGGGGGAAATGTTGTTGGGTCAACTTCAAATGATAATAACTCTTAGCACAAAATGAATGAGGTTCCCCATTACCTATAAAATGATTGATAATTGAATTATGTTTCCATAGCCACCAAGGTTGCTAAAATCAAACCTCCAAGTAAAAAGTTTTGCCCTTTTTAGTAAAGGCATGTCGAACAGACCCAACCTACAGATCCAAACGACAGCCCGTCAGTCTAGGTCGTCGTTTGGTCTGACAAAAATTAATTTAGGGGTCTTTTGGTCTTTTCCCACTTTGTTTAAACCCTAAGATACATCATTTTAACCCTAAATCATCAAATTTTAGTCAGTTTAAGCTGAGAAACATAACTAAAACTTACCTAAGTCAAAGAATTAAATCAAAACTTAGAAAATTAGAAACAAGAAAGGAGAAAAAGGTCAAGAACCCTAGTTCAAGAACGCAGCAAGGTTCCCCAGTTCTAGCCCTAAAATCTAAATATTTCTCCGTGGATTTCATCACCATGTATGTGGGATTTCACTAGTGGTTTCAGTGGTGAGTCTTCATTCTCCGAGAATAATAGTCATGAGTTTTTTTTAGTATTAAGTCCTTTAGTTTTGTTTTTTGCAAGACTTAGCTGGGGCCTGTCCCAGCATTTCTAGTCAGTTTATAGTCTACTTTCAGACATAGTTAGTTTCATCTTAGTATTTAGTTAATAACTTCTTTGTATTAAACTCATTGTTTTCATATTTCTCAGTTGTAGCATATGGAATCCCCATCTTTTAATTTTAATTATGAGTTAGCTTCTGTATTAAGTTTATTATCTTTAGTATGATCATGATCATGTCAGCAGGGTTAGCTTGGGATCACTTGTGGTCCTATGTCCCGTGTCCGCGTCTCGGGGGTAGCTCGGGGCGTGAAAAACAAAGTATTAGAGCACTAGGTTTAATTGTGCTAGGATGTGTGAAAAGCCGCACAAAGTAGAGTCCTTTTTATGAGTGTGAAGTGCACCACATCTACTGAGATGGAGGCTATGAATTATTCTAGGAAAAACCTCACTTTCTTGATACTGTTATAGTGCGTAAGGAATGATCTAATTCAATTCTAACTCGATGTTTTAAGTTTCAGATCATGCTTTTTCATAAAGCTAATACCAGGAATGCAAATGCAGCTCCTCCAGTCCCAGATTAAGAAGTCTCCAATGTTGCATTTAGGAACGACATTAAGATGTTGGCTCTGAGTGTGGCCAACCAAAACAATCGGGTTCAAGCTCCTATGAATGTAAATGGTGGATCAACAGCAGCAAGGGTTTGTCACTTTGTTACGATGATTTCGCCTGAATTCTTAGGATAACAGACTAGTGAGAATCCCCAAAATTTCTTTGATGAGATCAAGAAGATCTTTGAGGTGATGCAAGTCGATTGGAATGATCACGTTGAGTTGGTATGATACCAGTTGAAAGATGTGGCTCATATCTGGTACAATTTGTGGAAGAAACATAGGGATGCAAATGTAGCTCCTATTACTTGGGAGTGCTTTAGTGAGACCTTTTTGGAAAGGTTTTCCCCAATAGAGTTGAGAGAAGCAAAGGCTGAGGAATTGATGAATTTAAGGGAGGGAAACTAGACAATCCAAGAGTATAGGCTCAAGTTTAAACAACTTTCCGGGTATGCTCCTCACATAGTTGAGGACTCCAGGGCTCAGATGAATAAGTTCTTGTATGAAGTGTCAAATTTGGTGAAAACTGAGTGCAGAAATGCTATGCTACTAGGAGATATCAACATCTCTAGGCTTATGATTCATGCTCAACAAGTTGAGGGTGATCACCCATTATATCCCTTGTTTATGTCAGTTACTGATTCTCTTATCATGATTAAACCTAGAGTTTCTAGAATTATAGCAGATCATCACGAATTAGTTAGATATATGTTCCGAATCCGATTGTAAATTTATTATTCATTTTATCGCATGAATTTCAGAACACTAGCTATGTATTTCTTTAGTTCTTGAGTTAGACATGCTAGGTCAGATATTTCATTACTTCAAATATACATGCTCAGTTATTAATACATCATTATCAGATTAATTATTGCATTCTCAGTTTGAATGTTCAGTTTTGAGCTATCCAGTACTTACAGAAATTCAGTAAAAATATGTTAATTACTTAATTAATTGGGAGTAGCATAATACCGAGTTAGACTAGGGTTCATCATACCCAATATTCCCAGAACTACTAGCCAAGTAGGTTGTAAGTCCCCTCTGTGGGCATCGGTTTAGTGATCACACCAGCATGACTTTATTTCTCTAGCAGAGTATATTGGGTATTCTCGATGGGGTGTATACATCGTACTCCATATTTACCTCATGTGGTTTTATTATCGGTTATTAGTAGCTCGCATAGCTAATTAGCTCTCTTGCATTGACCGTATTTACAGATCAGTTAGTATTCAATCTCAGCATGTTATAAATTTGGTCACTGCATCCAGTTAGCTCAGAATTTATTATATATCATGTTTCGACTATTATACTTGCTTTTGTGCTTGTTCAATTATGTTTTATATTAACTTTACTCTATCCTACATGCTCAATACCTTCAAGTACTAACGCATACATGCGCTACATTTTCTCGTGATGTAGGTTCAGGTTCTCAACATCCAGTTCGCGCTTAGATTGAATTCCAATCTCCAATTCAGTAAATTCAGTGGTGAGTCCTCATTCTCCGAGGACAATAGTCGTGAGTTTCTCTACAGTATTTAGTCCTTTAGTTTCAGTTTTTGTTAGACTTAGCTGGTGTTGTCCCAGTATTTCTAGTCAGTTTAGAGGCTATTTTCACACATAGTTAGTTTCAGCTTAGAATTGAGTTAATAACTTCTTTTTATTAAACTCATCAGTTTTTTGATATCTCAGTTTTAGTATATGGGTATTCCCCATCTTTTCATTTTAATTATGATTTAGCTTTTGCATTCAGTTTATTATCTTTAGTATGGTCATCATCATGTCAACAGGGTTAGCTTGGCATCACTTTTGGTCCTAGGTCCCGTGTCTACGTCTCGAAGGTAGCTCGGGGTATGAAAAACTTGGTATCACAACACTAGGTTTAAGTGTCCTAGGATGTCTTAAAAGCCGCACTAAGTAGAGTCATTTTCGTTGGTGTAAAGTGCACCACATCTAATGAGAAGGAGGCTATGAAGTATTTAAGGAAAAACCTCACTTTCTTGTTACTCTTATCGTGCGTAAGGTAGATCTAATTCCATTGTAACTCGACGTTGTACGTTTCAGATCATGCCTCCTTGTAGAGCTAATGCCAGGAATGTGAATGCCAGGAATGCAAATACAGCTCCTCCAGTCCCATATTAGGAAGTCTCCAAAGCTGAGTTTAGGAATGCCATTCAGATGTTGGCTCAGAGTGTTGCCAACTAGAACAATCGGGTTCAAGCTCCTATGAATGTAAATGGTGGATCAGCAACACAAGGTTTCGTGACTTTATTAGGATGAATCCATTTGAATTCTTAGGATCACAGACTAGTGAGGATCCTCAGAATTTCTTTATGAGATCACGAAGATCTTTAAAGTGATGCAGGTCACTGGGAATGATCAGGTTGAGTTGGTATCATACCAGTTGAAAGTTGTGGCTCATATATGGTACACACAGTGGAAGAAAAATAGGGGTACTTATGCATCTCCTATTACTTGGGAGTGCCTTACTGAGAACTTTTTGGACAAGTTTTTCCCAATAGATTTGAGAGAAGCAAATGCTCAGGAATTCATGAATATAAGGCAAGGAAACATGACGCTCTAAGAGTATGGTCTCAAGTTTAACTAACTCTCTAGGTATGCTCCTCACATGGTTGTTCACACCAGGGCTCAGATAAATAAGTTCTTGTATGGAGTGTCAGATTTGGTGAAAACTGAGTGCAGAAATGCTATGTTACTAGGAGATATGAACATCTCTAGGCTTAGGACTCATGCTTAGCAGGTTAAGGCTGATAATCTTAGGGAACGGGCCAAGGAGAATAAGAAGTCTAGGACTAGGAACTATGACCACTCTCAGCTGAAATAAGGTGGTGGAAATAGCTCGCAGAGTCAGCAGAAATTTTCAACCCCAGCCCCTTCATTAGATAGTGTTCTATCCTCCAAGAACAGACGTGATCAGAAGGTTAGGGCACCAGTCTTGAAGTCTCGGGGAAGTGTTTCAGGCACCAAGAATTACCCCACTTTCCCTAAGTGTAGTAAGAACCATTTAGGCGAGTTCCTCATAGGAACGGAAGGATGTTTTGGGTGCGGTTAGTCTGGTTATAGGTTGAGGGATTGTCCTTCTAGATAAGGTCAAGGAGGTGGTCATGGTAGAGCTAAGTCTACAACTTCCGCAGCACCATCAAGTCGCCCGACTTAGTAGAGTAACTCATCTGGTACAGGTGGTGGTCAGTGCCAGAACAGATTGTATGCTCTTCAGGCTCCCCAGGATTAGGAATGTTCTCCTGATGTAGTCACTTGTACTTTACAAGTCTTTGACCTTGATGTTTATGCATTGTTAGATCCAGGGGTTATTCTTTCCTTTGTAACTTCTTATATAACAATCTAATTCAATGTCAGGACAAAAAATCTCTTAGAACCTTTCAACGTCTCTACTCCAGTCGGTGACCCAGTTATTGCTAGACAGGTAAACAGAAATTACCCAGTCACAATCTCTCAGAATGTCACCTCACCAGATCGTGTAGAGTTACAAATGGTAGAATTTGATGTCATTCTAGGCATGGATTAGTTACATTCCTGTTATGCCTCAGTCGATTGTAGAACTAGGATTTTTTATTTTTCAATTTCCAGATGAACCAATATTAGATTGGAAGGGTAGTAGCTTAGCGCCGATGGGTCGATTCATTTCTTACCTTAAGTCCAGAAAGATGATATCTAAGGGTTATATCTATCATTTAGTTTGGGTAAAGGATTCTAGCTCTGAAACCCAAACTCTTGAGTAAGTTCTATTGGTTAGTGAGTTTCCAGAAGTGTTTCCAGAAGATCTTCCCGGAATTCCTCCCAAAAGGGAAATCAACTTTGGAATTTATATCCTTTCAGATACCCAGCCGTTTTCTATTCCTATTTACAGAATGGCTCCAGCAGATCTTCATGAATTGAAAAAGCAGTTGAAAGACCTTCTAGATAAGGGTTTCATCAAACCTAGTATTTCTTCATGGGGTGCACAAGTGTTGTTCATAAAAAAGAAAGATGGTTCTGTCTGAATGTGAATTGATTATAGAATGTTGAACAAGGTCACAATCAAGAATAAGTAACCCAACCCCAGGATTGATAACTTGTTTGACCAAATTTAGGGTGCTAGCCATTTCTTAAAGATAGACCTCAGATCGGGTTATTATCATCTTAGAGTAAGAGATAGTGATATTCCGAAGAGAGCCTTTAGAAATCGGTATGGTCATTATGAATTTGTAGTTATGACATTTGGACTAACCAATGCTCCTACAACTTTCATGGATTTGATGAACAGAGATTTTAATCTATACTTGGAATTGTTTGTGATCGTCTTTATTGGTGATATCCTCATTTATTCTAGGAATTAGGAAGAACATGCGAGTCATTTGAGAGTTGTTCTACAGACTCTCAAATATCACTAGTTATACGGTAAGTTTAGCAAATGTGAGTTCTGGTTGCAATTTGTTGTTTTCCTTGGTCACATTGTATCTAGCAAGGGGATCTTAGTTGACTCACAGAAGATAGAAGCAGTGAAACAATGTCCCAAACCTACCTCTGCTACATATATCAAAAGTTTCTTAGGTCTAGCGGGTTATTACAGAATGTTTGTGGAAGGGTTATTATCCATAGCCTCACCGTTGACTAGGTTGACTCAGAAGATGGTAAAGTTTTAAGGTCCAGATGATTGTGAGAAAAGTTTTGCAGAATTTAAAACTATATTGACTACATCTCTGTCTTGACTCTACCAAAGGGTTCAGATGGTTACGTGATCTATTGTGGTGCATCCAGAGTTGGCCTAGGTTGTGTGTTGATGTAGTGACATAAGATTATAGCTTATGCCTCTAGACAACTTAAGGTTCATGAGAAGAACTATCCAACCCATGAACTCGAGCTTGCAGGAGTGGTGTTTGCACTCAAGATCTGGAGACACTACTAGTATGGTGTTCATGTAGATGTGTTAACTTACCATAAGGTCCTTCAGTATGTGTTCACCCAGAAAGAGTTGAATTTTTGCCAGAGGAGATGGCTTGAGTTCCTTATGGATTATGATATGAGTGTGCATTATCATCCTGGTAAGGCGAATGTAGTAGTAGATGCTCCTAGTGGACTATCTATGGGTTGTGTAGCCCATGTTGAGAAACAAAGGAAGAAGCTAGTGAATGATGTTCAAAGGCTTGCTCTCTTAGAAGTTCGCCTTATGAGTATATCATACAGTGGTGTAACAATTTAGAATGGGAAAAAATCTTCTGTGGTAGTGGAGGTTAAGAAAAGCAAGATAGTGATCCAATCTTGCTTGAACTTAAGGGTGCATTCCACAATAAGAGAGTGGAGGTTTTCTCCCAAAGGGGAGATGGTATACTTCGCTACAAGGGTACATTGTGTGTTCCTGATGTGGGTGAGTTGAGAAAGCATATCCTTGCTAAAGCCCATAACTATAGATATTCTATTCATCCAGGTTCTACTAAGATGTAACGCAATCTTCGGGAAGTCTATTGGTGGAATGGCATGAAGAGGTATATGGAAGATTTTGTGAGTAAGTGCCCCAATTACCAGCAAGTCAAGGTAGAACATTAGAAACCAAGAGATATGACTCAAGAGATTGATATTGCTACTTGGAAGTGGGATGTGATCAATATGGATTTCATCACAGGGTTATTTCATACTCGTAGGCAACACGACTCCATTTGAATGATAGTTGATAGGATGACTAAGTCTTCTCGCTTTTTAGCGGTTAAGACTACAGATTCGGTAGAGGACAATGTCAAGCTTTACATTAATGAAACTGTGAGGTTACATGGGGTTCCTTTGTCTATCATCTCAGATAAAGGTCCTCTGTTTACCTATCATTTCTGGAAGTTATCTCAGAAGGGTCTTTGTACTCAAGTTAACTTTAGCACAGCATTTCATCCGTAGACGGATGGACAGGCTGAGCGTACCATTCATACCTTAGAGGATATGTTGAGCGATTGTGTGATAGATTTCATGGGTAGTTGGGATGATCACCTTCTTTTGATTGAGTTCGCCTACAACAATAGCTACCATTCCAACATTCAGATGGCCCCTTATGAGGTTTTGTATGGGCGTAGATGTAGATCTCATGTTGGTTGGTTTGAAGTAGGTTTGATAGGGACAGATTCAGTCCTCTATGCTATGGAGAAAGTGCAACTCATTAGAGATACCCTTAAGACAACCCAAAGTCGTCAGAAATCTTATGCAGATGTAAGGAGAATGGAACTAGAGTTCCAGGTTGATGATTGGTTTTTTCTGAAAGTGTCACCAATGAAAGGGGTGATGTGATTTTGCAAGAAAGGGAAGCTCAGTCGTAGATATGTAGGCCCTTATAAGATCTTGAAAAGGATTGGAAATATGGCATATGAGTTAGAGTTACAAAAAGACTTAGCAGCAGTGCATCCGATCTTCCACATCTCGGTCTTGAATAAGTGTGTGGGTGATCCAGCCTCGGTAGTGCCATTAAAGTGTGTGGCGGTTAAAGATAAGTCTTTCTTATGAGGATTTACCAGTTAGGATTCATGACCGCCAGGTTAGAAGGATGAGAAACAAAGAAGTCGCTTCAGTCAAGGTTTTATGGAGGAGTTAGTCCGTAGAGGGAGCTACTTGGGAAGCAGAAGCAGCCACGAAAGCCAATTATCCTCACCTCTTTCCTTCCGATTCCACTCCAGCTTGAGGTAATAATAATCCAGTATTTTAGTCATTCATTCGTGAGTTCAGCCTTAGAATCATGTTCCATCAGTTTGTACTGGCATTTTCAGCATATTTGAATGCTCTTGGAACTTAAACAAGTCAGAAACTCAATCCTCAGTGTTTAGTAGTAGGGATTGCAACTCTCTCCCTCTATTTTATCTAGTTTAGTCTTCATTCGAGGACGAATATTCCCAAGGAAGTGATAATGTAACACCCCGTCTCTAAATCAGATAAAAAATCAACTTTTTAGAAATCTACAGGTGCAATCAGCGATCATTATCGACAGACCTTAGTCTTATCTACAATCCATACTCCACATCCGTAGTTTGTGACTGAAACTCTCCCATGATTTTGCCTAAAAAAATTGACTAAGTGTCGATCCACGGACAGACCTACGGTCTGAAAGTCAGACTACGGTCCATAGTCTATGTCCGTCGATCAACATCACATTTACCCAGTCTCTGACATGAACCACGATTGACCAGTACGGTGTGTAGAGTGACCTAAGTACTGTAGGTGAAAATTAGCAGACATTTAGGGGGAAAATGTTGTTAGGTCAACATCAAATGATCATAACTCTTAGCACAAACTGAACTAGGTGCCCCATGACCTATGAAACGATATATAATTGAATTATCTTTCCATAGCCATCAATGTTTCTAAAATCAGACATTCGAGTAACAAGTTATACCCGTTTTAGTACAGGCATGTCGAACAGAACCAACCTACAGATCCAAATGACAGACCGTCGATGAACGAAGGACCGTCAGTCCAGCTCGTTATTTGGTCCAAAAGCAATTAACTCAGGGGTCTTTTGGTCTTTTCCCACTTCGTTTAAACCCTAAGATATGTCCTCTTGACCCTAAATCATCAGATTTTAGTCAGTTTCAGCCGAGAAACATAACTAAAACTTACCTAATTCAAATTATTAAATCAAAACTTAGAAAATTAGAAGCAAGAAAGGATAAAAAGGTCAAGAATCCTAGTTCAAGAACACAACAAGGTTCCCTCAGTTCCAGCCCCGAAGTCTAAATATTTCACCGTGGATTTCATCACCATGTATCTGGTATTTCACTAATGGGTTCTTTTGACCCATTAGATCCCTAGTTTTTCAATAAGTTATTGATTCTCTTATCATTATTAAACCTAGGGTTTCTAGAATTACAACAGAGCATCACGAATTAGTTAGATATATGTTCCAAATCAGATTGTAATGTTATTATTCAGTTTATTGTATGAATTTCAGAACCCTAACTATGTATTTTTTTAGTTCTTGATTACACGTGCTAGGTCAGATATTTCAGTTACTTCAGATATACATGCCTCAGTTATAATGCATCATTATCAGATTGATTGTTACATTCTCAGTTTGCATGTTTAGTTTTAAGTTATCTAGTATTTACAGCAATCCAGTCATAATATGTTAATCACTTAATTCATTGGGAGTAGCATAATACCGAGTTGGACTAGGGTTTAGCGTACCCAATAGTCCCAAAATTATAGCCAAGTAGGTTGTAAGTCCCCTATGTGGGAATCAGTTTACTGATCACGCCATCATGTCGTTATACCTTTGGTAGGGTATATTGGGTCTTCTCGATGGGGCGTATACATCACACTCCACATTTAGCTCATGTGGTTTTATTATCGGTTATTAGTAGCTCCCACAGTTAAGTCAAACTCTCTTGCATTGACCAAATTTACAGATCAGTTAGTATTAGGTCTCATCATGTTATAAATTTGGTCATTGCATCCAGTTAGCTTGGAATTCAGTATATATCATGTTCCGATTATTATACTTGCTTTTGTGCTTGTTCAGTTATGTTTTATTTCAGCTTTACTCTATCTTACATGCTCAGTACCTTCACGTACTGACGCATACATGTGCTACATCTTCTGGTGATATAGGTTCAGGTTCTTAGCATCTAGATCGCGCTTAAATTGATTTCCGATCTCCAGTTAAGCAGATTCAGTGTTGAATCCTCATTCTCCGAGGACAATAGTCATGAGTTTATTTTCAGTATTTAGTCCTTTAGTTTCAGTTTTTGCTAGACTTAGCTGGGGCCTATCCCAACATTTCTAGTCAGTTTGGAGGCTATTTTTAGACATAGTTAGTTTCAGCTTAGTATTGAGTTAATAATTTCTTTGTATTAAACTCATCAGTTTCCATATACCTCAGTTTTAGCATAGGGTATTCCCGATCTTTTCATTTTAATTATGATTTAGCTTCCGCATTCACGTTATTATCTTTAGTATGCTCATGATCATGCAAGTAGGGTTAGCTTGGGATCACTTGTGGTTCTATGTCATGTGTCCGCATCTTGGGGGTAGCTCGGGGCATAAAAACATTAATAGATTAAAAAGGATTGGCAGAAATTTGTTTTGGATGGCTTTATCAACAAGGTATTGCTCGTGTATACAATAAAAGGGTGTACCCAAGACATTTTGAACTATTCCAAGTGTTCTTAAAATGAATTAATCTGTATCATAAACAAGCCAGGGGAATGTTATCTCCAAATTTACAAGGTGCATATCTTATCAAGGAAGTGTTGTCCAAAGAAACATTGCACCTTATTGATGAAGAGGGAAAATTCAGAGACAAAATTGTTAATGCAAACGCAGTCAAAAGATACTACATCTAATGTGTTTTAAGATACAATGACAAATGACAGTTGTAATTTAATGGTGGGGAAGATAAAGGCCCCACATTCTAAAGAAATTAAAAAAAATATTCAATCAAAAATATATCTTCGCATTAAAGGTATGTTTCTCCTAATTCTGAAAGGAGACATAGGCAACTCTTTTGGATTCGGTAATACCATCAAAAAAATTAATATTATATTATTCATAAGAGCTAGGGTATTTTTCTTATTTTGTTAAAATAGTTACAAAAATTGTAGTTTTGTTTATGGTTGTGTTGGGCAACTGACTTTCTGGTCAACTCTTTAAGAAAACCACATTCAATATGTTTGTGCAGACAATTGATCATGAACAGAGAAAAGAGAGTTGTAAGTGAAAACCCTTGTTGCCACCATAAGACAAAAAGAGAAAAAAAAGAGTCTTATCATGAAAATCTTTGCAGGCACCATAAGGAGACAAGAGAGATGATCTTATCACTGAAAAATCACACGAGCACCGTAAGATAATGAGAGAGAACAACATTAAAATGGTTAATTGGAGGGAACATGTAAAAAACACCACTTTGCAACCCCTCTAAATGAAATGCTACTAGGATACATAAATCAGGTTCTGATTCATAATGGTTCAAGAGTCAAACACAAAGTGCATGTCATGGTTCATTCAAAGTCGACATAGGACTCTATATAAGTTCTCTTTGTCTTTTTTCTCAAAATGAATACCCTTTGTTTGTTATAAGTCTATCTTACTTCTATCACTTAATATTCTCAAATCTAACATTTTTAGTCCCTTTCGATATAATTTTGTTTCAAAGAAAAGCAAAAAGGTTGTAAAGATCAGGACAGTTCCCCCCAAAGGAAAAGTTGAGTACATAAGTTGATATTGCATTGATCAAGAACTAAAGACGTCTGGGATCTTTTCCCAGAAAATATGTGAGAAGGAATATGATGAAGTCATGAAAAAATTTTAGAAACGGATATTTGTTCTCCAGGAAATCAATTACACCAAGAATTTAGTAGTAGCAAGAACATTAAGGTCTCTCATTAACAAAGAGAAAGCTTTAGAAAATTGTTTTAGAGAAGGATTGAGTTAGACATTGAGAAATTGGTCGGAAGTATGCTCAAGTCATCAGAACATAAATGTTGTAAACTAACTATCACTTTTGAACTAAAATTTTTATCTTTCTTTTGTTCAACAATGGGATAAAAGAAAATACAGTATTACAAGTTATAAAAATGAAACATCACAACATAAGTTCTCAAAAGCCTTCACATTTTTTGGATTTTCATTACATGCTATTTGTATTTTTTGCCTCCCAATTCAAAAACTTTGAGTAATACGTCCGGTCTAATTCCCTCATTAGGAAAACATCTCCTAGTTGGAAATATCCTTTGCAATACGCACCATTATTTCATTCTTGTGCAATAAACAACAGTTTTTCTTTCATGACCAATACATAACAATCTTTTATTCATGTGAAATGCACACCACTCCTTTATTCCTTAATACACCCATATGCTTATCATAGGAAATATGCACTAGTCTTTCATTCACGTGCAATGCACACCATATTCATACTTCGAGTAATACACTCCTATCTTAAGTGAATCAACAAGGACAATACTTCCCATTTAAAACTATCAAGGAAATATTCTTTATTCTCCCTTTTCTTCCTTGGGTTATATGTCCTAGTTTGTGATTCTCATATCTTTTGTTATCCGAGAAAAAGCACAACCTGTTCGGAGTTTTCATTATGTAACATTAAGTTTTTTGTTTCTATCTCCAACTAAATTCAAATACATGCACTTGAGAATGATCCTCAATATGCCAAGAGATAATCAAGATCAATCTTAAGAATGACACACAAAGAAAGTCAAAGATCAACGAAGAACCCTAAGAAGACACATCAAGTAGGGATCTTGTAACTCCTTGAATGTAGTGAAGCATAGTTCTCTAGTTCTTTTTTTATATTGTATTTATAGACGGCAGATGGTGACAATAAACAACAAACAATTCTTTTACCATTATGTTTGATATATAGTTTCGGCTATCAAATTTTCAAGAATTACACTGACCTAATTTCCTTCTAACCAAGGATATGTAGGCAACCTTGAAAGAAAAAGGTTCGGTCATATATTTTAAAATTACTTTCAATGGCGTTTGAAATAATAAAATTAGTCATTTCATACACTTCCTTTGGTTGAGAATCTCTTCATTATTTCAAGCAAATTGGAACATGTTGGGTTCTTACCAATGGGTTCTACAAACCTTGGGAATTTAGACGGACCGTAGAAACATCTTGTGGAAAGTAAGGTAAATTTTTGGGTTTTTTGAGTTAGTTCTTTGGCTAACCAATATAGACAATGAGAAGTTGTACGGACCGTAGCACAAATTGTAGGAACCCTCTGACAATTATTTTAATGGGTATAAGGTATTTTCTTATGCATTAAATGCCTATACTATGTCGTTTTACCCCTATTTACAACTACCCTTCTACCCCTAAAACTACCCAACTCTCTCATTCACTCAAATTCCTTATTCACATCCACATTCATCTTCCTCAACTCTCTCTCTCAAGGTCAAGGAAGAAGAAGCTAGGATTTCCAAATCAGGTCGACTTTTTCACTATTGCTTTTGGGCTTTGATCCACAAAGTATGTAGGGTTTCATTAATGGGTTCCATTCACCCATTAATCCCCAAAGGTTTCTCAATTCTCCAAGTTCATTTTCATCAATTTGATTAGGTTTTCGTTCCATACCTCATGAGTTTTAATTGTGTTGATTCAACTGTTTTGTTTTGATCCTATTATTGATGGTTTTTATTCAATTACATACTTTTCAATTGATATCACATGAACTACACATTGATCATAATTTTTGACTATGAACTTTCAAAGACATGAATTTATGAAGAAACTATGAATCTATTAATGATGTTCTCATGAAGGTTATGAATTATTATGAAAAGAAAGGTTTTACGATCTAGGTTGTTTTAATCTAAGCATCTATGCAATTGTGAAATGATTTTCACATATTAAGGAATCATTATTGGTGAAAGGCATTTTTACACATGCTTTATTAAAGATTTAATGAGCTACTCTACTATATTTTAATCATACAAGAGTTGTTTGCTCCTAAGGAGGAATGAAGGGTGGAAATAGAGAGGGGATATCTTAATACGCAAGAAAGGGGAGAACAGAAAGAAGAAAGAAGGAATATAAAGAGAATTGTGGTTTCGCTATTTGTATCACACCTCCTTGGAGTAATTGTAAAAAAATTGTGCAAATAGATTTGCAAAAACTTGTATGAAAAGATAAATATATTTCCCTTTGTTCTGGTTGGGTCACATCACCGGGTTTAGGATCCCTTTTTTATATATAAATATATATGATATGTAATTTTCTTTTGTTACTCATTATATGTTTTTTTTCTTACATTTGTAATCGTAAAAAATTTATATGGAACACATGTGTCAAGAAAACTAGTATAACTAAAAGATTAAAGCTAATCAAAATAATATACAACGCGGTACCATTAGGGATTTATCAAAAACGCAATCAACATAAGAATTGGTCATGTCTAACCATCTCTTAAAAATGATAAGGAAGTATAGAGGATTTGTGGCAAGCTTCCCCAAAACTCATGGAATTATGTAAACTGCTTTTCCAAAAGGTAATCACATAGAAATTATTAATAATATATTTACCCTAAGTTAATAGTATAAATAGAGGGCAACCATTTGTATGAAAAATAAAGAAAAAATCAAGAAATTTTCACAAAAGTCTCATATTTTACTCCTACTCTTGCCTTCCTTTAGAACTCATTTCAGCTTTCTATTTCTATCAACAGTCTATATACCTCATACTTGCTAACCATGTAATAATGAGGATTTAGGCGTGTGAATCAGATTGTCGTCTAAGAAAAAATGTGGTTCCTTGTGCTGGTGTTTGTAGGATTTTGAGAGAAATAATGAAAGAAATTGTCAAAGCACCTAAAATTTACAGAAAATTGATGTTCCCATTTCCTTGAAGAAGGTTTGAATCATGATTTTTGTGCCTTTGAATTCTTGTAGTTTTTCTATGTGTTAGTGTGACTGAAGGTAGTTATCTGCATTGGGGATGAACCATATAGTTGATGTTTATATATTTCACTATTGTTTGTTGATAACAACCTTCAGTCAAACTAACACATAGAAAAACAACAAGAATGCAAAGACATAATAATAAAGAGTCAAAACTGCTTCAAGATGTTGGGAATATCAATTTTCCAAAAATTTTAGGTTCTTTGACAATTTCTTTCATTATTTCTCTCCAATTCTTACAAACACCAGGCAACCACATTTTTTCTTAGACGCCAATCAAAGTAAGACGCCTCAATCCTCAATAGTACATGGTCAACAACTATGAGGTACATTGAAATCTTATAAAAATAGAAAGCGGAAATGGGTCCTAGAGGAAGGCGGGAGTAGCAGTAGAAAATGAGGCTTTTGTGATGATTACTTGATTTTTGCTTAATTATTTTACAAATGGTTACCCTCTAATTATACTACTAACTTGGGGTTAATATATTATTAATAATTGTTCTGTGAGTACCTTTTGGAATAACAATTGTCGTAACTACGAGAGTTACGGGAAAGCTTGCCACAATTCCTCTGTACTACCCTATCATCTTTAGGAGATGGTTAGACATGTCCAATTCTTGTGTGGACAGTTTTTTGATGAATCCCTAATGGTACTGCCTTTTATATTATTTTACTTAGCTTCAATATTTTAGTTATATTAGTTTCTGTATATGTGTGTTGCACGTGTGTCCCATGTAAATTTTATTACGATTACAAGTGTTAGGAAAAATACATATAATGAGTAATTAGAACAACAATCTTATCATTTATATTCATATATATAAAGAGGATCCTGGTGACGTGACAGAACCTGAACACGGGAATTAGATTTATCTTTTCATACAAGCTTTTTCTAATTCTTTAGCACAAGTATTTTACAATTCCTCCAAGGAGGTGCAATACAAAAAGCAACGACACAATTCTCTTTCTATTCCTTCTTCTCTCTTTATGCTCTCCCTATTCTTGTGTATTAATGCATGCCCTCACGGTCTCCTTCCTTCCTTCATTCTTAAGAGCAAAAGACTTAGGTATGCTTAAAAAATCAGAGAGGAGATCATTAAATCTTGAATCAAGCATGTGTGAAAAAACCATTCACCAATCATGATTCCTTAGTATGTGACAAAATCATTTCACAATTTCATAGATGCTTTTCTTAAAGCAACCTAGATCATTAAAACTTTATTTTCATAATCATGCATAACCTTCTTGAAAACATCATTTATAGATTCTTATTGTCTTATAAATTCATGTCTCATTGTCAAAAATCATGATCAATGTTGAAAGAAAGACTTTTTTTCTATATTCTATCGTTCAAAACAAATAAACATTTATACAAGAGGTTCCTTGAGGAGTCATGTCTTCTATCATTACTAGAATACTCAAGGATCTATGTCTCCTATCGTTACTAGATTACACAAAACGGAAGGATATTATAGATAGATATACAATACATATAGTTTGATTTGCCAGTTATAGTCAATATTGTACATTTATCCTTTACATGCCCCTCAAGTTGAGTTGGATATGGAAAAACTGTCAACTTGCTTCTTAACATATTATAGCATGTTTTAGGCAGAGCTTTTGTGAGAACATCTGCTATGTGATCATGATAGTTGATATACTTTACTATAAGAGCCTTGTTGCGGAACTTTCACGAACAAAATGAAAATCTATTTCTGTGTGCTTTTTGCGTGAGTGGAAGATCGGATGTGCAGTCAAATAGGTGGCACTAAGGTTGTCACACCAAAGAATAGCTGCAGGCGAAACAAGGTAGCCAATCTCTTTAAGTACCATTTCTAGCCAAGTGAGCTCAGAGGTAGCACAAGCAAGTGCTCGATATTCTAATTCAGTACTCGAGCGAGACACAACATTCTGCTTTCTAGAGGCCCAAGAAACTAAATGAGAACCAAGGTAGATGGCAAAACCCGTAGTGGACTTGCGATCATCAAGAGAACCACCCTAATCAGCATCACTATAACCATGTAAAGGCAGAGAGGATTTCCAAGTGAAGGAAAGACCATAGGAAGGAGTGGCCTTGATATATAGAATTATTTGTTTCACTGCCATCCAATGAGAATCCAGTGTTGAATGCATGATCTATGATAATTTGTTCACGGAGTAAGGGATATCAGGCCTAGTAAATGTTAAATACTGCAGAGAATTGAAAATACTTCGAAATAGGGTCTGATAATGAAAGGGTTGACCATCAAAGGAGGATAATCTGCTTGAAGATGAAGTAGGAGTATACACCAAACTACAAGACTCCTTTTGGGATGTTTAAGTAAGTCAGAGATGTACATTTTGTGGCACAAATGCAAGCCACGGTCTTTCCAAGTTGCTTCAATGCCCAAAAAATAAGAAAGTTTGCCTAGTTCTTTGACGGAAAATCGTGATTGAAAGTTAGCAACAAGAGAGATAATGCAAACAGATTTATTTGCCATCACTAAGATATCATCAACATAAACTAAGCAAAATAATTTAACACCACAGAGTGCATATAGAACAATGAACTATTTGCGTTAGAGAACTTGAAGCCAAATAAGTTAGAGAATCAATTAGGCATTTATTCCACATGTGAGGGGCCTGTTTAAGGCCATAAAGAGACCGTTTGAGTAAGCACACATGATCTGGTTGTGAATGATAAAAAAAACCGAAGGTTGGGACATATAGACAACTTTATCAATAAAAAGGGGCATATGAAAAGGTACCGTCTGTTAGTCATTACCTAGTCATAATGCACCTAACAAAGATGGGTCCACTAGGGCTGCCACTCAATGGTCTATAAGGATAGCTCATTCTTAACCTTCTTTGTGCATAGAAGGTTCTACATAATAGTCATTCTTAGAAGGGCACCATCTTAGGTCTACCGATCCTAGACTTTCATACAACATTCATTCCATAAACATAAAATATAAACGTGCATAAGCCTACTAATTCAATATGTTCATATTCATAATGTACATGTATCAAGTAAGGGACAGACGTCTACCAAGACAAGACACACACATCTTCACACATAGCATATCATTCTATAATCACATAGGCATAACCAACATAATCTATAGGTTACCTTATTCGCTACTGTAATGTCATCAATATAACCATCATAAGACTCACATAGTCAAGTAGGAAGAATCATGCATCAACTCTAAGACTACACATACAAAGACATAGTCATAGTCTAACATGATCACATAACATCAATAGAAGAACACACACTATCACCATAATAACAAATAGATAGATATGATCATACATTACATAATTCCACTATAAAAATAATCATAATATATCAAGTAGTTGCCGACAAGGCCATGATCATTATAATACATAAAGTAACGCGGACGAGGCCACGTAATTTACAAGTAAAGCACATAGCACCGCCACCATAAGTGGACCATACCAATCACAACATAATTCAAGACCTACGTTACATAAAATAAAGAGAATTAGGGAAGCTTACCACCAAGCCATTCTCACCACTTCAATCCATAGCTAAATCATCCAATACAATACTCAAAGGCACTTACCCATGGTCATGATAATCAATTCTATACAGAAATCTTTATACTCAATGAATCAAAATCAATTCAATATATATTTTTCAATATAAGAAAACCTATTCATTAATTCAATACAATTCTTACATCATTCAATAGCCCATAGAAAACTACACTAGAATTCATAAACATTAAGGCAAGATCATAACATCCAAAATATAGACAATTGTAAGAGATTATGTTTTGCATGGGTTAATGAAAAAATTAGGTTAAAATAATTTAATTAACATCAATTCAATCATAAATCAATGATACAAAATATTTTATGCAAAGACCCATGGCTAGAATTCAATTTGGAAGATTTCATGTTGTGGATCATCTTTAAAAATCATTTGAATTGACTCCTTGAAGAAAGAGATTTCAAGGATGAAGAACCATACCTTAATTTTGATGAAAATCCCACAAGTTTTATGGAGAAAATCTTGGAAAATCTATCTTCTTTCTTGAAGCATTAAAACTTCATCAATGGAGGTTTTTGGAGAGAAACAATGGAGATATTTTGTTTTGGACTTGAGGGTTATGATTTAATTGGTGAATTGGAGTTTAAATAGGTATAATAAAGGCAAATATATACCCCCTAAAATACCCAAAAGACCCCTTAACTTTTAGGACCTTTTAACCAACTCAAACTCAACTTAAATTTCTAGAATCATCGTCGGGAAACAAGTCTGCGACGCGGAGCTGTTCCCGCATCATTTTTTTTGAATTAATTTTTGAAACGGTGGAGTCCGCCATGTGTCCACGATGCATAGCAACATTTTGTTCTATTGGTGGATCTAGTCCGCGACGCAGACTATCTCCCAGTAAGTGTAAATGTTGTTGCCTTGGGCAGCTTGCTAGCCCAAGGCTTGGGTCCTCCTGTATGACCCTTTCGTCGGTCCTTGGGAAGATTTGCCCAGACTTTTCCACCTCAATTACTCTTATATACATGTTAGTAACCTCTCACATCAATTTTACCTCAAAACAACACACAACACTTGACGAAACACACTAAGACACACAAGCACGTTTCAATATAAAACATTCGAACGTCTTGGATGTTCTTGGACGTTTGACCTCCAAACTTCATGAAACTTGACACACTGCCTATAAACACTATTATAACTCATATAAGGACCTCATATGCTTATTAAACACACATATAAGCACATAAACACGCATGAGGCACATAGATGACTAGTCGTCAAACGTCTTCGTCGTCCCTTGATGTTTGACTTCCAATGCACCTAAATCTTTAGACACTGAATCATTACAACATTATAGACCATTTTAAGACCTTAGAAACTCATGAAAAACATGTTAGGCTCTAGTTTCACCTAAGTTATTTTAGAGGGTCTAACAATACTACCCCACTTGGAAAACAATCGCCCTCGAATGACACTTGCTATTCTTTTTAGAGACTATCAAGAGATAAGAAACTCAAGAATAGCCGCACAAAACCATACCACACAATACAAAATACACACATGTAGGATAAACATCAATTTCACATACTTTAAGAGACGCAAAACACAACAAGAAGATAGAAACTACTTCTACAACTTATCATGCAATAAGACTCATATTTTCATTTCATATAGGAGGAACTTTCTTTTCCACATATTATGTTGCTCATATAAAACAATTCTATACACATTATAACCATTTTCATGAAAGAACCACTTAACTAATTTTTTTCAAAATCTTTACAGTGAACATCAAATTCTTTACAGTGAAACATGCTCAATTTTCCAAAAATGCAACTCTTTAGCAATTTATGATGGAAGCACAAAAATATGAGAGACAAAACCATATAAACTCAATTTAAAACATAATCATAACTTTATGAAATGCATAATTCAAGGAATAAATGAAATTCAATTTCAAATAGACTCCTAAACACAATGCAACATGCAACATGCTACTATGATATTCTATCTCTCAAGCTTGAATTGAATAGAAGAGATGAGACAAGAAATCACCATTCTACTACTCACCATAATCCCCCACTTATAAGGAACTCATATAACTAACGAGAGAAAACTATAACTTACCGGCATCATCATCATCATCCGGCTTTGATCCTCTAGTCCAGAGTGCATTGAAACTTTTACTCTACGGCACGACATAGGGGTAGAAAAGAAGGTAAACTCTATTGTTTGATAGCCTCTAATTCATGGGTGTGTCGCGACTCCCACCAATGAACAAGACTCTATTAGACGTGACTTCATGAGACTTTTGGATTCTTAAGACAACTTTCATAACCTATTCTCTGATACCAGTTTTGTTACGACTTGAGAGTACCCCCTAGAAGTTAAGGCATTCTTGAGTTGCAACACGGCGTACTTGACCTCTAGGAGGTCTTGTAAAAGCCCTTTGACATCATTTATTGCATACATTCATGAAAAGCAGTGCAGAATAAAAACTTTTCAAACGAAATAATAATTCTTCAAAATATCTCTTTTATAGAAAAATATAATGAAAGGCTAAGTATCAAAGTCGTCATCTTAGACATACGAATATATTGGGACATGGACCATACTACATCATATAGAAAATCTAAGTCTATTACAATACTTTAAATGAGATAATCTAAACATCAAGATGTCCTCGAATCTAGTGAGGACATACCAACTCTTTACTTGAATGAACACTAATCCAAGCTTCCACTTCGAGACTCCACTGAAATGCAACCTACACCTTTAGAGATAGACAAAATATAAGGAATTAGTACAAACACTTGTACTAAGTATGACATAATGAATAAAATCATGATAAACGGACTTTTGTATGAAACATGATTTTTTTGAGAAAACCTTTTAAGACAAGTATAATAGTCACTTACAAGTCAACATATATGCAAAAAGTCACATTCCACAATATAGCATCAACATCACTTCAACCAATATAATCGTATACACCTCCAACCAAAGGCTATCCGAAGACATACTTTTCTAAGACAAGAAGAGACCGCCCATAAAATCTCTTCAAGCCTACCTACACAATGCTAAAGACTACCTAAGATAAGATTGTTCCCTTTTTCTTTCATTTCTCCCCACCTAAGGTTACTCCAAGATTCACCTAAGTAGGACAAGAAGAGACTGCCCATACACCCTCTTCAAGCTTACCTAAGCAACCCTCAAAGGTACCCTAGATAGAGCACATTCTAGTCAACCTACTTTAGCTAAATCCATAATCATTTATTAAGTTAATTTGTAAGACCCCCAAAATGAGTTAGGGTGTCTAGATCCTAAAATGTTATTCATAACAGTATAAGGTTTTAAAATGGATTATAATATGGTATAGAGGCAGTGTGTAAAGTTTGAGGTGATTTGGAAGTCAAACATCAAGGGACGACCAAGACGTTCGACGACTAGTCACCTATGTGGCTCATGTGTCTATGCGTGCTTATATGTGTATGTTATGGGATTATGAAGTCTTAAAATGATTTATAATGATTTTTTAGGAAGTATATGAAGTTTCGTGGATTTTGGAGGTCAAATGTCCAAGAACGTCCAAGATGTTCGAAAGATAGCCTTGAGACATGCATGTGTGTGTCTTGATGCGGCCTTGCATGTTTGGACGAGTTGCGAGTATTTGTTTTAGATTAAACTTATGTGGGAGGTCTAAAACTTGTTAAGGTTTGTATTTACATGGTAAACATCCGGGTACGACTTCTGAAGGGCCCCTCTAAAGGGCCCACAAAAGGACCCAAGGCTGGTAGAGACACTGCCTTGGCAGTGTCAATCTACTAAACCAAATGACGCCCAGTTGGTTGACCAACGGCCCTTTGGTGAGGTATTATCGATGGAAACTTAGACTGGGAAAGTCTCAACCCTAAAATAGGCCAAGGTCCAATCGACTGAATCCACAAACGGCCCGTCGATGTACCTACTGGTCGTCAATGGTGGCCTGCATTCACTGCCATGCGACTGTTTTATCTAAGGGGTGAATGGGAAATTCACCCCACCTACTAAACTGACTCTAATTGACTTACTTACCTATTTTTGGGTGTATATAAGTAATCTAAAACGTGACAAACCCATTCCCAATCCCATGCTCACGAAATAAACCTTCCATCCAAAACCAATTCTCCCTAGAAACCTCCATTGTTGGTGAAGCTCCAGAATAGCTTGGAGCTTGGATTTACATGGCTGATTCATCAAGATTTAGAGATTTTCCACTAGACAAAGGTATGGTAATCCTTCATCTTCAAGTAACCTTTCACTTGGAGAGTTAATCTCATGTTTTCAAAGAAGGTTTCATGATCAAATCTCTTCTTCTTCAATCTAGCCACGAGTTCTTTCTAAAAACGTTTTTAATGATTAAATAATGATGAATTGAAGTTAATATATTGGTTCAACGTGATTTTGTATCCAATTGCATGATGAACCATGACCCTTCCCAAACTTGATTTAGTCCTTGCATGGGCTTTGAGATCATGGCTTGTTAATGGTTGAATTGCGATTCTCTTATGTTGAGTTGTCTATATCTACTGTTATTTACGTGGATTAATGATGAATTGATGATGAAGGATCCATGTGGATCAGTTTATGAAGGATTTAACATGACTAGTCTATGATGTATGTATTCACTATAAGTTTGGCTTCATGTTGATTGTTGTAAGACTTTTGATTATGTTAAGTTGTTTGTAGCCCCTGTTTTAGGTTAATATCATGATTGAATTATGGATAGGAATCTCGTATGATTAAAGTAAAGAAGAATTGGCATGAATTAATCTAGTTTCTTCTAGTCTATAAAGTAGTAAGTTGTGATCATGATGTTGGGATTATTGCTATATGACTCGATTATGGTAAATTGTCCTTAGCTACTGCCTATATGTATAATGTTATTATAATTAGGTATAATTGATCTAATATGAATAGATAACCATGGAATTGGTAAAAATTGATTTTGTCACGACCCAACTTCTGGAATCCGAACCGCGACCAACATCGTTAACCTCTCAGAGGTCGCAAACAAGCCTCTTCTTAGCTTTCATCACAATCATATAGTTAAATTTGCGGAAAATTTAAAACTATTTAATACTTAGCGAAGTATACATAGACTTCATATAGTATTGTATATGAGTGATATTCTAATAGATCAAACTCAATAACCATCTATCAATAGATTAAACAAATGAAATAAAAGATCGTAGTAATAATAATAATAGTTTGCCAATTGGCCTTATTATAAAACTTTGAATAAATACTTCAAATGAAACGCTAGGGAAAGTAGTCACTAGATAAATCTAATGTACTAAGATAGAATAATAAAGTGTAGCATCCTCGAACTCAAGAGGACCTACGAAAGTCTGGAGATCGCTATTAAAAATCTCTTCGTCGAACTTCAACCTTCTTGAGAACCTGTGCCTATAAAAATAGTAATAATATATGGGGTTAGTACACACTTGTACTAAGTATGGGTGTTTGTACATAAACACATAAGGGCTATGCATGAACAAGGAAAGCTCTTCCTAAGCAACATGTCGTTTTCTCAAAAATGGCGTCACTTTCTTACTTATATCGTTAATCTTGATTTATAATATGTATAGGACACGTTCTCATGCAATTAAGTCACAAAAATCATTTTCTATATTAACATAAGACCTTGGAATAATGAACATAATTTTAGAACAACTTAAACACACGTTTATTACTTTACTTTTTAGGCCGAGAGTTTCCTTCTCATACTTAGATTATTTTTCTGTCTTTTCTATCTTCTGTTGTATAGTTCAATCATGTCCTTTGATCTTATGTTTTACTCACAAGTGCAATGATTCAATATAGTCCTATACCTACAATGAATCGAGTAAGCAATTCACAATTCTAATGAAATGATTTGGCTACCCTACTTACAAGTTAGATTTATCATTCTTCTTTGTTAAATTTGGAGAATATATTTATAATCCAATCTTTATTGGCTATGCACATTATTTGATTATTTGCATATTGTATAGTTCTTGGGACATAATCCATGCTCCATTATTGGCTACCCCTAACTTGTTTTTTCTATCAAACACTATTGATTAAATGTTCTTTAAGCTCTTACTTTACTTAGTTCACTATGAACTTATGATTCTACTTCTTTGCTCTGTTGTTGACTTTGAACATGCTACTTTATTCTTTCTCTCTCTTAAAGAATTCTCTTAACATTAATTAAAGTAGATCACGCGAGCTACATGAAATCCAGTGTCTCCCCCACACCGAAAAGGGGTGATTCACCGATTAAGATAAACCAAGTTCTGTGTCTTCCCCACACCGAAAAGGGGTGTTCACCGGCTAAGGTGATACTGTGTCTGTGTCTTCCCCACACTGAAAGAAGGTTTCACGGCTGTAGTGAACCGGATAATTTTCCTGAGCTATAACTGACATAGATAATGTGATCTAAACATGAAATCTGGTGTCTCCCCCATACTGAAAAGAGGTGGATTCACCGGCCAAGGTGAAACCTAACTTGCTAGAGTTCTTAGTGGGTGGCGTCCACTAGCTAGGTGCCCCTATGTTGGCAACATAGTTCTAATACTAGGAGATGTACGGAGACCCTAGTCCACCGGGGTGGTGATCTCATCTCATTAGACATACATGTGTTGCACAAGCTCATTGCTAGTCTATCGGTGCTAATCTCATATTTTATCTTTTTATCTTTTAGAGTTCACTCAAACATTATGGAAGCTTGCTTCTAGTTATGAGGTTTACTTACTCTTTAATAGACTGGTCATCCCTATCTTTACTTGATGATTATGCTCTTAAGTCTTTACTTTATCATCATGGTGCGAGTTAGACTTGTCTCACGGACTCTAGCACCCTCTTATGTGAGTCTTTACTTTATCATCATGTTGTTTCTAGCACCCTCTTAGTTATTTCTTTACTCACCTTAACTCACGTCACTTACTAACCTTATATCATTCTTTA
This sequence comes from Solanum sitiens, assembly GCA_016801875.1. Taxonomy (NCBI): domain Eukaryota; kingdom Viridiplantae; phylum Streptophyta; class Magnoliopsida; order Solanales; family Solanaceae; genus Solanum; species Solanum sitiens. The sequence continues at coordinate 321,370 of JABWTJ010000521.1, read as the reverse complement.
TGATGGTTATTTATTCTTTGTAAGATGTTATTGCGTTCACAAGTTCATGGGGATAGGGTATGTTGGGACTTGTCCCATTGATTGACATACCCTATGTTATGAGTTTATTGAATTGAGATTGGGATGACTTTGCATCTTTTGGATTTATTAGTGCTAGCCAATTTGTTGGCACAAAATCAAACTATGATATTATCACAAACCAATTCAATTATTCATGAATACAATATATTAATCTAACATGTTAAACAAGTCAACTTTTAACGTTTGATTAACATATAAAACAATTCAATGAATAACTCATAACAAACTCATATTCTCGATCACAAATAGGTATTATAACATTCAACGTTCATGTAAATAACACCCTAAGTATGCGTATCTGACATGTATATTTCACTCAACATTTAAATCACTAAACATACACATAATGGTCAGTTAATACCACATACAATCAACAATGCATCGAGAGTTACACTAGAAGTACAAGAATCGAAAATTGGGAGAATTAGGGAGATGAACATGTGATTCGTTAGGAACAACCCTAGTTTCGATATGCTTGAAGTAAAAACGTTTGAAAAGTCTCTTGGAGAAAGAATTCCAAGAGAGAAAACCCATACCTTATTGTTGAATTAAATCTACGAAGATCACCTTGAACTTTGCACGAAAAACCTTAAAGAATGTGTGTTTGAAATCGTCTAGGGTTCTAACATTTTTCTCTTATTTTTAGTTGTAGCATTTTTCGGGTGAATAACGTGGAACTAACTCTTTAAGAACTGAATGTTAACTAACTCTACTTGGACTATATTACCTAATTAAGTTAGACCAATTACCTAATTACAAAAACACCACTCCTAGATTGACTAGGATTAGAAGAATCTTGTCTTAACCGAAATCTGGATTTTTCCACAGTTGTTTTGGTTTTAGTCATTTAAGTTAATTAATGAAGTTGCTAAATTAATTGATTAGATAATCTAGGGTAATTACTAAAGTACCCCTAAGTTTTTAGGACCATAACCAACCCTTTGGATAATCCTAGGCTAATTACTAGGTTGTCTCTTACTTGTCTTAACCGAAATCTGGAAATTTCCTTAGTAGTTTCGGTTTTAGACTTTTAAATTAATTAATTAGGTTTCTAAATTAATTATTAAGTAACCTAGGGTAATTACTAAAGTTCCCCTTAGTTGTTAGGACCATAACCAACTCTTTGGACCATCCTAGGTTAGGTACTAGGTTGTCTCTTACTTGTCTTAACCGAAATCTAGAAATTGCTTAGTGATTTTGGTTTTCTCCATTTAAATTAATTAATTAAGTTGCTAAATTAATTAATTAAGTAAGCTAGGGTAATTACTAAAGTATCCCTAAGTTGTTAGGACCATAACCAACCCTTTGGATAATCCTAGGTTAGGTACTAGGTTGTCTCTTAGTTAGTTATGCGGTTAGGTGTCACCCGATAAGGTCTTAGGTTGTCGGGTCCCTTAGTTAGTTATTTTTTGTTGGTCCTAGGTTAGTTAGTTAGTTAGGTCAGTTAGTTAGGGTCTAGGACTGGTTAGGGATCTTGACCCCACGTGGTTGGACCCGCATGTGCGCCTGTCCCCAACTGCTCTAACCGAATCGGTTAGAGTAGTCCCTTGGCCGGTTGCACATGCCCTTGCACATGTGCTTGCACATTTTTTGCGTGTACTTTCCTAACTAACTCTTCTGGAAGGTTCATTTGGAATGTTTACTTATTGTCCCAAGGATCCTCACTACGTCCTTGGGCACTGCTTAATCTACATGATCATTTTAAATGGTTATGTGCTATGGTACTAGGCTTGACACTTGTATGCCTAGTACCTGATGCGTTGCATTGAGAGTCAATGTGTTTTTAGCTTAGGTTCTTCATTGCAAATACAATTTCTAAACAAGCTTGGAATATATTTTGCTTATTTGGGTATTATATAGAAATTGTCTAACACACCTTAGCCAATTTTCTATACTATGCAAATATTTCTCAATATTGGGCATTGGGATGCGTATTAGTTGATGTGGGTATATATGGTTTAAAGAATAATTATATTTTAAGAACTTGTGTATACATAGAAATTGGCTAACACCAATTAGCCAATATTCTATAATATTCCCAATATTTCTCAATATTGGGCATTGGGATGCCTATGTACCCCAACACGCATTCTTAAAAACCTACTAGCCTCTTCATTAGACATGTAATTTTCTGGAAAGTTACATTATACACCCCTTAGGAACATTCATCCCCGAATGACACTACTCATCATTTTAAAACAAAGAGGGTATTTTCGAAAAGCACATTAACATACTAGAAACTCTATCTTTGTGAATGTATGATTCACAATTTACTCTAGATAATGCACAATACTCTAAGCTTATCTGAAGCTTCTTATCTAAGTTTGAGGAACTTCCTTCTCAATCCTACTTTAACTTAATGCACATCACACTCATACAACACATAAATCACGTAAAAGCTATACAAAAAGAGCAATATGAAAGCAAGCATGAACTCATATTAACTCATATAGTGCAAGTATAAAACACAGTTATGGGATTAAAACACCAAAGGATGCCTGATGAACTAAGATTTAGAGTTTCATTAATGAAATCGGACTTAGGAAGAGTATATCTAACTTTAAGAACTGAACAAGTGAGGGTAACAGAATCTCCTATCGGCCTCGATCTACCATGTCGCTCCCTCAACAAGTTGGTTCCTCCATAACACTTTCACGGTGAGAACCTCCTTGTTCCTCAGTCGCTTCACTTGACGATCTAAGATTGCAATGGGAACCTCTTCGCATGAAAGGTTCTCATCGACTCCTAACCCTTCGACGGATAGAATGGACGCGGGATTGCCTAGACACTTCTTAAGCATCGAAACATGAAACAATGGATGAACAGAAGCCAAGTCATTTGGTAATTTTTGTTCGTAAGCAACATTTCCTACTCGTTGCAACATATCATACGGACCAATATACCTCGGACTCAATTTCCCCTTCTTCCAAAATGCATCACCCCATTCATGGGTGATATCTTGAGGTATACTTGATCACCTACTTTGAATTCAAGAGCTCTCTTTCTGTTATCCACGTATGATTTTTGATGACTATAAGCAATAGCCAACCTATATCAGATCATTCTCACATTTTCCAAATCCTCATGTACGATTTCTAGGACAAGGATGGCAGTTTCTCCCACTTCAAACCATCCAACGGGGAACCTACATCTCCTACCATACAATGCTTCAAAAGGTGCCACCGCAATACTGGAATTGTAACTATTATTATAAGATAACTCAATTAGGGGAAAGTAATCGTCCCAACTTTCCTTGATGTCCATAACACATGCTCTCAACATGTATTCAAGGGTTTGGATGGTGCATTCTGCTTGTCCATCCGTTTGAGGGTGAAAAGCAGTGCAAAGCTTTATTTGTGTACCCAAACTCTTTGAAAAGATCTCAAAAAATGCGAAGTGAATTGGGATCCCCTATCCGAAATGATAGACAAAGGAATCCCATGCCATCTAACGATCTTATAAATATAGAGTTTGCGTAGTCCTCGGCTAGGTAAGTGGACTTAACGGGGATGAAGTGTGCGGACTTGGTCATTCGGTCAACAATGACCCAAATGGAATCGTGCATCTTTCTGGTCCTCGGCAAACCAACCACTAAATCCGTATTAATGGCCTCCCACTTCCACGTTGGAATCTCGATCGATTGAGTAAGACCTCCAGGTTTAAGGTGTTCGGCCTTGACTTGTTTGCAATTCGGACACTCTTCTACGAACTTAGAGATGTATCGCTTCATACCTTCCCACCAATAAATTTCCTTCAGATAATGGTATATCTTGGTTGAACCAGGATGAATGGAATACTTAGAGCCATAAACCTCTGCTATAATATTTGGCCTCAAAGCATCAATATTTGGTACGCACAATCTTCCTTGGTACCTAAGTACACCGTCTCCCCCTAGGGAGAATGATTCATTCACCTTACGCAAGACCGAATCTTTCAACTCTGTGAGTACCAGATCGAGATGTTGCTTGGCTTTAACGTCTACAACAAATGAGGATTCGGAACTTGAATGGACCATAACACCCCCATCTGGTGCATCTACAAGCCGTACACCTAACCTTTCTAATCGGTGTACATATTTAACCAACTCTTTCTTCTCATCATCGATGTGAGACACGCTGCCCATGCTCAATTGGCTTAATGCATCCGCCACTACGTTGGCCTTACCCGGATGATAGTGAACGCTCATGTCATAATCTTTTAGCAATTCTAGCCATCTTATCTGACGAAGGTTTAATTCTCTTAGCGTAAAAACGTATTGAAGACTTTTATGGTCAGTAAATACATCAACATGTACACCATATAAGTAGTGTCTCCAAAGCTTCAACGCAAAGACAACCGCGGCTAGTTCAAGATCGTGAGTAGGGTAATTCTTTTCGTGGACTTTCAATTGTCTTGATGCGTATGCAATCACCTCACCGTCTTGCATAAGAACACATCCCAAACCTACTCGGTAAGAATCACTATACACCACGTACCCTTCACCCCTTCTCGGCAACGTGAGGACTGGGGCCGAAGTGAGTCGGTCATTAAGTTCTTGGAAACTCTTTTCACACCTTTCAGACCACTCAAACTTCGCTTTCTTCTTTGTTAACGCGGTCAATAGAGCAGCAATCGCGGAAAATCCCTCCACAAACCGTCGATAATAATTAGCCAAACCCAAGAAACTTCGAATATCGGTAGGGGTAAGGGGTTTTAGCCAATTCTTCACTACCTCTATCTTTTTCGGATAAACTTCAACACCTTTATCGCTCACCACATGACCAAGGAACGTCACCGATCTCAACCAAAACTCACATTTACTAAACTTCGCATACAACTGATGTTCTCTGAGTACATGCAATGTCATTCTCAAATAATGTTCATGATCTTCTCTTGACTTAGAGTATATGAGGATGTCATCTATGAATACTATGATGAAAGAATCAAGATATTCACGGAATACTCTATTCATAAGGTCCATAAACGCGACTGGTATGTTAGTGAGACCAAATGACATGACAAGAAACTCATAATGGCCATATCTAGTTTGGAAAGCAGTCTTAGGAACGTCCTCTTGTCTTACCCTTAATTGGTGATAACCCGACCGCAGATCTATCTTAGAAAAGAAACTTGAACCTTGAAGTTTATCAAAAAGATCATCGATTCTGGGAAGAGGATATTTGTTCTTTACAGTGACTTTGTTGAGTTGCCGATAATCGATACACATTCTAAGAGTTCCATCCTTTTTCTTAACGAACAACACTAGAGCGCCCCATGGGGATACGCTCGGTTGCATGAAGCCCTTATCAAGTAAATCTTTTAACTGCAACTTCAACTCTTTAAGTTCTGCTGGGGCCATTTTATACGGTTGGATTGAAATCGGTTTGGTGTTGGGATCTAAGTCAACACCGAAATTGATCTCACGTTCGGGAGGGATCCCTGGTAAATCCTCTAGAAAGACATCTTGAAACTCATTAATTACGGACACAGAGTCTATGAAAGGTACTTCTTGTTCTAAGTCTTTGACTCTAACTAAGTGGCATAAGTATCCCTTAGATATCATCTTATTTGCGTTAAGATTGGAAACTATTTGGCTTGTTGGATTTGAACCACGCCCTTCCCATTTCAACTCTAATTCATTGGGAAACTGAAAACATACTACCCTATTTTGACAATCTATAGTAGCATAGCATTTATGAAGCCAATCCATACCCAAAACTATATCAAAATCAAGCATGGTTAATTTTATTAGATGAGCATGAGTAACTTTATTGAGAAGAGTTATTGGGCATTTTCTATAGACTCTCTCGGCCCTAACACTGTCCCCTATAGGACTACTCACTAAAAATGGCTCATACAGAATCTCAGGAAGCAAGTCAATTTTACTAGCTACTAAAGGAGTAACAAAAGACAAGGTAGATCATGGATCTAATAATGCATAAACAGGAAAAGAAAAGACAAGCAAGTTACCAGTAACCACATCTGCAGACTTCTCTTGTTCCTCTCTTCCTTTCAACGCATAGAATCGGTTCCTCTTAGGAGGTTCGGTTGCTGCATTGGGATTCGGCCGACGCTGAGCATCTTACTTGGACGGATTCTTCACGTTTGGGCAGTCCCTAACCACGTTCCCACTATTACCGCACCCATAGAATCCGTTGAAAACTACCATGAACTCACCTTTATGCACACGACCACACTTACCACACTCCCTTCGGTCAACCTGGTTATTTTTCTCGTTGCCCTTCTTGGAATTTGTATTTTTTGAAGGAGTACAATTACTTGAGCGTTTGTGCCCCTTCTTGCACTTGGGCTTATCCCGAACTCCAAACAAAGTCTTACCATAGTTCGAACAGGACTGATCTGAGGGCCTCGATGTCTTTCTCTCTCGAATTTTCTTTCTACGATGGCTTTCCTAAACTTGTTGTGCATGTACTGTAACAACCCTAAAATGGATATGTTAAGTAATGCTTAATGTGTCAATAATGCCTACGATTATACCGGGTTCACACGGAGTGATGCGCGTAGAACCAGACCTCTGAACCCTTGCTACAGCCAAGCCAACTAACTTGGGGATTTAGTTGATCTAGGAAAGGTTGGGTCCATCCATGTAGGGCTCTCAAATACGAAGATTTACTCGAATGAGTCTTTACCGGACTTAAAAAGGGAAAATCTTAGGTTTGGAGGGTCTAGGGGTAAAATGGTCTTTTTCCAGGCAAAGGGTAGTATCATAATTACCCTAAATATATAATTAGTTATTTATTTAATAAGGTGGAGGGGCATTTTGGGGAGAGAGGGCCGAAAATTGTTTTTTTGTGTGAAGTCTTGCTTCACCCGGGCTCGAACCTAGGTGGAAGCGATGATTTAAATGTATTTTTTTAATTGGTGAATTAATTTAATAAATTAATAATTAATGGCTGATTTAAGAAAAAGGAAAATCAGATTTTTGAATTATTAATTATTTATTAATTAATGTGTTTTATTTGACTAAGTCTCCTAGTTGACTAAGTCTAAACTACTTCACCTCTTTTAACTCTCTCTCATGCTCATATCTCTCTCACGTCTCTCTCATTCTCTTTTCTTTCACGTTTTCACTCTGCCTAAACAACTACAACAAAAATTACAAACAAACAACTAATCAAAAACATTACGCAAGAGGGAGGATTATTCTGACGAATTGGTGTTGAAGTTGAGGGGATTTGGACGTGATTTTTGGAGAAGGTTTTGGGCAGCAAGTCAAGGTTTGAACTACATAAAAGGTATGGGTTTTCTTACTCTTGGTCCCTTTCCCAAGATACCCCTAGGATTTAGTCGATTATAATCCGAAAACTAGGATTGTTTCCCCGTTGCATGTGCCTGTCACTAGCTCCTATTGATGGTTGTAGGTTGGTATACCTGCTGGTAGATATTAGGCATGTAATGTGTTTTCGTGATGAATATGTTCATGAATGTGTGTTTGGAATCGTATGGATGATAACCTATGCTTTCCGAAAATATGTGTTTATGTGTGTGCCGTGTGTAGTCGTGACTTTGAACACGGATTGAAGTATGAAATGACTTGTTTTATGGTTGTATTTCACGTACAAAACTTGTATAAATCGTGATGTTCATATGAAGTATAATGTGGCTGAATTGAGTGAAAAATCATTAGCTAAGTGATTCACGAAACGCCCGAAGAATTAACTCTAAATGTTGATGAAAAGAAGCTGAAAAATGTATCTCAAATTTCCAGCACCTTGTTGGTTAATTTCAGCCAAGTAAAGTTGTTTAATAAGCTATGTAAAATGAAGAAAAATAAGTGAGGTCACCTAGGATCGAACCCGTGATCTCAGCATGTTAAAAATCAGTGAAATAAGGTGGAAAAAAAAGAATATGGCATGTGGGATTCGAATCTATGTGCCTTGACCAAAAATAATAATAAAAATAAGAAATGAGAGGAGTGGGATTCGAACCCACCACCTATCAGTCGGATTTAAGGAGAAATTAAAAGAAAAATAAAGGGTGAGGTGTGTGGGAATTGAACCCACGACCTCTAGGCAGAACCAAGATAAATTAAGGAGAAGAAATTAAAGTGGGGCTGTGGGGGTTCGAACCCACACCCCCTCGGCCAAAAGGAGAGAAATTAAAAGAAATGAAAATAAAAGTAACTGAGGTTTTAGGGGTTCGATCCAACACCCTCTCAGTCCCATTGAGCGAAAAATGAAGAGAGAAATTAAGGGGGAAAAATAAAATGAAGGCGTTGGGGATCGATCTTGGGTCCCCAAGCCGTATAGATTAAACCAAAATAAATAAAAATGTAAGTGTTGTCCAAGTGATTCAAAATCGGGTTCACTTGCCCAAATTCCGTATTGATAAATAAGTCATACGTGAATAAATGTTCAAAAATAATGTTGCCTATATATATCGAAATAGAGATCTTGTCATACTTACAAGATGCATAAGTCTTGTACCACATAATCTTAGGAAGATATGAATCACTTAAACGAACTATGAATGAAGCCTCATGGCTTGTATGTATAGATCCATAAGTCTAGCATATGTTTAAAGTAAGTGAACCTAAGATGTATGTAACAAAATGATGAAACCTTAGAAGGGTTAAGTAAGAATGTGAAACACACTAAATGGCCAAGTGCATTGGCATATGAAGAAATGAACAATGAAATGATGAAACCCTAGAAGGGTTAAGTAAGAGTGCAAAACACACAAATGGCCAAGTGCATTGGCATATGATGAAATGAACATTCACGTAAAAAGGGGTGAGTAAATATGAAAAGCAAATGTGCTAAAGTTAATGAATGTGGTGACAACATGATAAGAGGCTAATGTGAAAGATGAGAGCAATCTCAAATGAGCCAAAGTAAATGTTACCAAAACGTACTCACCTATGAGAGTGTAAAGTTAATGAAGAGACCAGTCTCTATGAACACTCTAATGAAAGTATTGAGAATAATGTATACGTAATACTAATGATGAGATGAGAAATCATCTATTGAGCTATGATGTCCTCATACTAGAAGCCATCTTCCATGACGTATGAGTTGAATGCAATGGAACTTTATACTGAGCACCGATAGACTAGCTATTAGCGGTGATGCCTTCTTTCGGGAAGGGCGGAGGTTCACGTAACTCTCATGAGATGAGACTGTCCTGCATGCCGGGTATGGGTCTCCTTATATCTCCTAGTCTTCGAACCTATACTGCCAATATAGGTATAACACCCCAAAATGAACTAAGATGAACTAGAGCCCCATGATTATTTCTTGAGTCGACTTTAAGTTAAACGGAGTTAGTTTAGTGTCCTTAGGCAGTGTGCAAAGTTTCGTGAAGTTTGGAGGTCAAACAACCAAGAACGTCCAAGTCATTCGAAAGATATGCCTTGAGTCGACCTTGTATATCTAGACGAGTTTCGTCGAGTTTTATGTGTTCGTTTTGGATGAAATTCATGTGAGAGGTATTAAACTTATAGATGATCATATTTTTGTTGGAAACGTCCGGGAAATTATCCCCAAGGACCATCGAAGGGTCATTGAGGAAGGACCCAAAACCTGGTAAGCAGGCTGTCCTAGGCAGCCTTGTCGACGGAGCAGTCGACGGCCAGTCATGGCTGTGACGCCCCGTCACAAGGTTCCATCGTGGGGACTTGTTCAAGGGTGTAGAGGGGACCCTTGGCAAGCCTCTGAAGTTTGCAACGGACGGTCAAGACGGGCCGTTGCACCCATGACGCCCCGTCACAAGCAGGTCATCACAAGCATTGTCCCTGTGCACAGATTTTTCTGCCAATTCAGGGGTGAATTTGTAAGTTCACGCCACGTCTAAATAAGAGTTTGGACGGTTTGTTAAGGGATTTTTAGGTTATATTAAATGAGTTTTAAACACTAGACCTAGAATATGTTAAATGAAGATATATTGTATATGGGTCTTCTATTGTGTTAGGTGTAGCTTGAATTGCATGCTTGACCTAGTTTATGTCTAAATAAAGTATATGATTATGAGAAGCATGTAGAGTGTGTAACTCGATGTATCGAGGTTAAAGTATGCGTAGAACTTGTTGATAATGAGATGATACTTATATGCAAAGCATACACACACACATACTTTAAAGAATGTATTATACCAAGTTGAGCAAAAAGGGGAATCTTAAGGTGGACACACTTCGTGAGTTGAGATGTAGTGTCTAGTAGCAACCTCTCCATTCCTAGTGAGCTTTCTAAGATAGACTATTATATTTAGAAATCCGTGGGGAGTTATGACTAGCACCGAGAGGATATGAAGGGGAGGTGGATTGCACTTTGTGTGTTGAGATGTTGTAATCCAAAGTACCTCTTGAGATGAGTACTCCTCGTTAGTAGAGAGTGAGCTACTTAGTAGCAATATCCATATCCCTTAACTATGTGCCCGCATAGGTGTAGCTATTGGAAAAACCATGTAAACGCTAAGAAGCATGACCTTACACTAGGAAAGTAAGGATCCCTCATCCGATAGGGGTTAATATCGGGATTCCATGTCTAGCTCTCATTGTGTTTGTCGGTTAAGCTAACTCCCACAAAAGAATTGATTTGAAACTAATTATCTTGTATATTATTGAATTTGTGTACGTATGTCGTGAAGTGCTCAATCCACATTTGTTACCGAGTAGGAGCATTAAGTGGGAGTAGTAGTATGGGATGCTACTCTCACATTGCACTTGGTATGGCCTATACCTACTATTGGAGAAGAGTACCTTCATGAAATCCGTTTGAATAAGTACTATGGTGTAGTGTTATGGATGATTATTGTGGAGTACTTAAGTAAATGGAATCCATTAGGAGCACTAAGTGGGAGTGGGAGTATGGGATGCTACTCTCACATTGCACTTGGTGTGACCTATATTTGCATGAGTGTTTTGCATATGTTAGCCAAGGGCATGGATTTGATTCCAACGAAGTAAGCCTAAGATTTGGTAGTTTTAAGGGTAACTTTGGTGTGCTTTGAAGGGAGGTGTAATGAAAATCCCTTATTGTCTCACCTTAGGGAGTCTTAGGATAACCTTGGGTTAAGGCAACTTCAAAGGAAAAGAGTTCATATGACTTGGACCGTGCCATTCACAGTAAGGTCTCTATTGTAAGAATTCAAAATGTTCACTATGATGCTTTATTCAATTCTTTTTGTAAGTTTAGTAAGTTCGTTGAAATGTTCCTTTTGATTATTCTAAGTTTTGGTAAAGTTGCCATAAAGTGTTAATTGTCGATTCTCATATTGGTTTGTTTTTAGATTCTTGAATATTGTTTGAATTGCATTCTTAGTTATTTTTACTAAAATGTCCCTTTTTGTATGTTTTTGCATATGACATACTTAGTACATTGTTGTACTTACCCCATACTTTTATATACCTTATGAGTATAGGTTGGAAGACTTTTTGGGGGATCGAAGTTGAAGCTTGGGAATACTATCTCTCAAGAATTGGGTATGTCCTCATATATTCGAGGACATAGTTTTATGTTTCTTAGTTTCTTAATTAAGACTTAAAAATGTATTTACTTTTATTGTAAGTGGTTGTGTCCCTAAGATTCCAAGTTGTGTCTTCAAGTTGGCTTGTGACGATAAGATTTCCTAGTATTTATGAAAAGACTCCTTTTATTATTATTATCGTGAAAAGTTTTAATTCCGCACTACTTTTCATGCTTTATGTTATGAATGCTAGTTAGAGGGCTTGTACGAGACCCCAAAGGGGTCAAGTACGCCCGTTCATGATTCGAAGGTTTTCCCTAACTTTTAGGGGGTGCTTTCGGGTCGTGACAGACCTTGTATCAGAGCATAAGGTTTTGAGAAATAGTTTAAGGTCTGAAAGTCTCAAAAGACACATCTAGTAGTAACTTGGTCATTGGTGTGAGTCGCGACACATCCATGGACAAGAGGCTATAGGATGCTAGAAGTTTCACTTTCTTCTCTATTCTAATATCGTGCCTTAGAGTTGAGTATATAAGGTGTCTATTCTCAACCTATTCTTTTTGTGTTTTTAGGACATAAATACGAGGAGATTGACCGCTAGCATGGGAGGAGGGAGGTGTACCAAATGAGTGAGTCCTTCCCCGTGTTGACCAAGTTCCTATTGTTGGCTTAGGGGAGGAAAATGAGAAGGTTCCTCTTCAAGAACCTCAAGTGCCTCCGGAACCCCAAGGACCTCAAGTGCCTCCTATGCCTCAAGCTCCTTTTGTTGAGGGTGATATGAGTAATGCGGAGTTGAGGGGTGCCCTAATGAACTTACCCAACTCATGACGGCTCAAGCTCAAGTTGTCAACAATCACTTTGTGGGCCAGGCTAACCTAGGAGATAGGCCCCAACCAAATGCTAGTACTCCCGCTTCTAGGATTCGGGATTTTATGAGGATGAACCCTCCTACGTTTCATGTCACTAAGGTGGATGAAGATCCACAAGTCTTCATAGATGAGGTTTTCAAGGTGGTAGATGCTATGGGTGTGACCCCTAGGGAGAAAGCGGAATTGGCCGCTTACCAACTTAAGGATGTTGCTCAAGTGTGGTATGAGCAATGGAGGGGTGAGAGACCCTTAGAAAGAGGACCGGTTGATTGGGATGAATTCAAAGAGGCTTTCCTAGATAGATTCTTTCCTTTAGAGTGGAGGGAGAAGAAGATGGTAGAATTCATGAACCTCCGTCAAGGGGGAATGAGTGTGCAAGAGTACTCTCTCAAATTCACCCAACTCTCTAAGTATGCCCCAACCATGGTAGCCAACCCTAGGTCTAGGATGAACAAGTTTGTGATGGGCGTGTCTAGCTTGGTGGAAAAAGAGTGTCGTACGGCTATGCTTCTTAATGACATGGATATCTCTAGGCTCATGGTTTATGCGCAACAAATTGAGGAGTCCAAAATTAGGGAGATAAGGCAAGAGGGTAAGAGACCAAGGTCGGATGATTCTAGTCACCAAAGGCCTAAGAAGAGGTTTTATCCCCAATATTCTTCTATGGGAAACAAGGATAGGGCTCCAAATCAATCTTCTCAAAGTGGTGGTCATTCCTATGAAAGGGCTAGGTGCCCTACTTGTGGCAAGCAACATGGGGGTAAGTGTCTTGTCGGATCGGATGGTTGTTTTTCATGTGGTAATAAAGGCCACAAGATGAGGGACTGCCCAAACCTTAAATCAAGGGGGAGAGATGTCAATCAAGCTTCCCTAGATCCTAATGCTCCCAAGAAGAACCCTTCCTATGGGATGGGGGCTAGAAAGGATAATTAATCTGGATTGATGGTTTTGGTAAGTCTCAACTCCTTCTTATTGTTGCTTTTGTGTTATGGGATGAGTTTATATGGTTTTATAGTTCATATGATCATGTCACCATGATAAATTACTCAAAGAGTGGAATTTTGAGAGTTTTGTATGTTTGGCTGTGTTACAGTGAATGTTCACTGTGAAAAATTTGCAATTTGAGAAAAATTTGCCTTGCCTTAATTGAAGTTTAAATATGTGCAAAATTGTTGTATATGAGCATGTTTAATGTTGGATAAGGTAGTTCCTCTATAAAAGAAGTTTAAGGTTGAGTTTTGACTTTGTGAGTTTGGCTAAAGTTGTCTATGTTGATAAGTGTTGAAAGTGTGAAATGATGTTCCTTGCTAATTTATGCTTTGATTGTCGATGTTTTGATCATGACCTATGTGAATTATATAATGCTAAGAGTGTCCTTGTTGTTCTTAAAAATTTAAGTGTCATTCGAGGCGAATGTTATTCCAAGTGGGGGAGAATATAACGCCCCAAAATGAACTAAGATGAACTAGAGCCCCATGATTGTTTCTTGAGTCGACTTTAAGTTAAAGAGTTAGTTTAGTGTCCTTAGGCATTGTGCAAAGTTTTGTGAAGTTTGGAGGTCAAACGACCAAGAACGTCCAAGGCATTCGAAAGATATGCCTTGAGTCGACCTTTTACGTCTAGACGAGTTTCATCGAGTTTTATGTGTTCGTTTTGGATGAAATTCATGTGAGAGGTGTTAAAATTATAGATTATCATATTTGTGTTGGAAACGTCCGGGAAATTATTCCCAAGGACCATCGAAGGGTCCTTGAGGAAGGACCCAAAACCTTGTGAGCAGGCTGTCCCAGGCAGCCTTGGCGACGGAGCAGTCGATGGCCAGTCATGGCTGTGACGCCCCGTCACAAGGTTACGTCATGGGGGACTTGTTCAAGGGTGTAGAGGGGACCCTTGGCAAGCCTCTGAAGTTTTCAACGGACGGTCAGGACGGGCCGTTGCACCCGTGACGCCCCGTTACAAGCAGGTCGTCGCAAGCCTTGTCCCTGTGCGCAGATTTTTCTGCCAAGTCGTCTAAATAAGAGTTTGGACGGTTTGTTAAGGGATTTTTAGGTTATATTAAATGAGTTTTAAACCCTAGACCTAGACAAGACCCCCTCACTTCAACATTCAAACTCTCTCTCTCTAAAAAGAAAACTCTCTCAAAGTCACCATTGAAGCCAAGGCTCAAGGAGGGAAAGGAGGGCTGCTTTGGACTTGTTTCTTCATCCAAATTAGTGGGTTTGCTTCTCTTAAAGGTATGGTATCCATTCTTGAATATCTTTTCAATCAAGAAGCCAACTTCCCAAAATGGTTTTCAAAAAGGGTTTCTAAACTCAAACTTCTTCTAACTTTGATTTCTAGTATGGGTCTCCTTGTATTTACGTTCTAATGGTTTAAATGTATTTATATTGGTTTGAATTAATGATTTTGATGTTAAAAACTCCATGAAACTCTTGTTTATGCATACTTCAACTTTTGACTTAAAAATGGGTTATGTGAGCATGATTTGAGTAAGGTATGAACTTGGGTCTTCTTGTGTATGTCATGTTGGTGTAGCTACTGCCCTAAGGGCCTTAATATGGTGAAATGTTGATAAATTGATTATGGGTGATGATGGTTTGAATTGTTGATGAGTTGTTCTCATTGTATATTTCTTATTATGAATTGCTATTTGAGTGGTATGGTCCACCTTATGGGTGGCGGTGCTAATTGATGAGCTTGATGTTGATTTAGCATGTCTTGAGTAGGTAATCTTGAAGGTCTAATATGTTAAATGAAGACATATTATATATGGGTCTTCTATGGTGTTTGGTGTAGCTTGAATTGCATGTTTGATCTAGTTTATGTCTAAATAACGTATATGATTATGAGAAGCATGTAGAGTGTGTAACTCGATGAATCGAGGTTAAAGTATGCGTAGAACTTGTTGATAATAAAATGATACTTATATGCAAAGTGTACACACATACACACTTTAGAGAATGTATTATACCAAGTTGAGCAAAAAGGGGAATCTTGAGGTGGACACACTTCGTGAGTTGAGATGTAGTGTCTAGTAGCAACCTCTCCATTCCTAGTGAGCTTTCTAACATAGACTATTATATTGAGAAATCCTTGGGGAGTTATGCCTAGCACAGAGAGGATATGAAGGGGAGGTGGATTGCACTTCGTGAGTTGAGATGTTGTAATCCAAAGTACCTCTTGAGATGAGTACTCCTCGTTAGTACAGAGTGAGTTACTTAGTAGCAATCTCCTTATCCCTTAAATATGTGCTCGCATAGGTGTAGCTATTGGAAAAGCCATGTAAAATCTAAGAAGCATGACCTTACACTAGGCAAGTAAGGATCCCTCATATGATAGGGGTTAATATCGGGATTCCATGTCTAGCTCTCATGGTCTTTGTCGGTTAAGCTAACTCCCACAAAAGAATTGATTTGAAACTAATTATCTTGTATATTGTTGAATTTGTGTATGTATGTTGTGAAGTGCTCAATCCACATTTGTTACCGAGTAGGAGCATTAAGTGGGAGTAGTAGTAAGGGATGCTACTCTCACATTGCACTTGGTGTGACCTATACCTACTATGGGAGAAGAGGACCTTCATGAAATCCGTTTGAATAAGTACTATGGTGTAGTGTTATGGATGATTATTGTGGATTACTTGAGTAAATGGAATCCATTAGGAGCACTAAGTGGGAGTGGGAGTATGGGATGCTACTCTCACATTGCACTTGGTGTGATCTATATTTCCATGAGTGTTTTGCATATGTTAGCCAAGGGCGTGGATTTATTCCAACGAAGTAAGCCTAAGATTTGGTAGTTTTAAGGGTCACTTTGGTGTGCTTTGAAGGGAAGTGTAATGAAAATCCCTTATTGTCTCACCTTAGGGAGTCTTAGGATAACCTTGGGTTGGGGCAACTTTAAAGGAAAAGAGTTCATATGACTTGGACCGTGCCATTCACTGTAAGGTCTCTAATGTAAGAATTCAAAATGTTCACTATGATGCTTTATTCAATTTTCTTTGTAAGTTTAGTAAGTTCATTGAAATGTTCCTTTTGATTATTCTAAGTTTTGGTAAAGTTGCCATAAAGTGTTAATTGTCGATTCTCATATTGGTTTGTTTTTAGATTCTTGAATATTGCTTAAATTGCATTCTTAGTTATTTTTACTAAAATGTCCCTTTTCGTATATTTTTGCATATGACATACTTAGTACGTTGTTGTACTAACCCAATACTTTTATATACCTTATGAGTATAGGTTGGAAGACTTTTTGGGGGATCGGAGTTAAAGCTTGGGAATTCTATCTCTCAAGAATTGGTATGTCCTCATATATTCGAGGACATAGTTTTATGTTTCTTAGTTTCTTAATTAAGACTTAAAAATGTATTTACTTTTATTGGAAAGGGCCGTGTCCCTAAGATTCCAAGTTGTGTCTTCAAGTTGGCTTGTGACGATAAGATTTCCTAGTATTTATGAAAAAACTCCTTTTATTATTATTATCGTGAAAAGTTTTAATTCCGCACTACTTTTCATGCTTTATGTTATGAATGCTAGTTAGAGGGCTTGTACGAGCCCCCAAAGGGGTCAAGTACGCCCGGTCATGATTCGAAGGTTTTCCCTAACTTTTAGGGGGTGCTTTCGGGTCGTGATAGACTTGGTATGAGAGCATAAGGTTTTGGGAAATAATTTAAGGTCTGAAAGTCTCACAAGCCACATCTAGTAGTTTCTTGGTCATTGGTCTGAGTCGCGACACATCCATAGACAAGAGGCTATAGGATGCTAGAAGTTTCACTTTCTTCTCTATTCTAGTATCGTGCCTTAGAGTTGAGTATATAAGGTGTCTATTCTCAACCTCTTCTTTTTGTGTTTTTAGGACATAAATACGAGGAGATCGATCGCTAGAAGGGAGGAGGGAGGTGTACCAAATGAGAGAGACCTTTCCCGTGTTGACCAAGTTCATATTGTTGGCTTAGGGGAGGAAAATGAGAAGGTTCCTCTTCAAGAACCTGAAGTGCCTCCGGAACCCCAAGGACCTCAAGTGTCTCCTATGCCTCAAGCTCCTTTTGTTGAGGGTGATATGACTAATGCGGAGTTGAGGGCTGCCCTAATGAACTTGACCCAACTCATGACGTCTCAAGCTCAAGTTGTCAACAATCACTTTGTGGGCCAAGCTAACCTAAGAGATAGGCCCCAACCAAATGCTAGTACTCCCGCTTCTAGGATTCGGGATTTTATGAGGATGAACCCTCCTACTTTTCATGGCACTAAGGTGGATGAAGATCCACAAGGCTTCATAGATGAGGTTTTCAAGGTGGTAGATGCTATGGGTGTGACCCCTAGGGAGAAAGCGGAATTGGCCGCTTACCAACTTAAGGATGTTGCTCAAGTGTGGTATGAGCAATGGAGGGGCGAGAGACCCTTAGAAAGAGGACCGGTTGATTGGGAGGAATTCAAAGAGGCTTTCCTAGATAGATTCTTTCCTTTAGAGTGGAGGGTGAAGAAAATGGTAGAATTCATGAACCTCCGTCAAGGGGGAATGAGTGTGCAAGAGTACTCTCTCAAATTCACCCAACTTTCTAAGTATGCCCCAACCATGGTAGCCAACCCTAGGGCTAGGATGAACAAGTTTGTGATGGGCGTGTCTAGCTTGGTGGAAAAAGAGTGTCGTATGGCTATGCTTCTTAATGACATGGATATCTCTAGGCTCATGGTTTATGCGCAACAAATTGAGGAGTCCAAAATTAGCGAGATAAGGCAAGAGGGTAAGAGACCTAGGTCGGATGATTCTAGTCACCAAAGGCCTAAGAAGAGGTTTTATCCCCAAGATTCTTCTATGGGAAACAAGGATAGGGCTCCAAATCAATCTTCTCAAGGTGGTGGTCATTCCTATGAAAGGGCTAGGTGCCCTACTTGTGGCAAGCAACATGGGGGTAAGTGTCTTGCCGTATCGGATGGTTGTTTTTCATGTGGTAATAAAGGCCACAAGATGAGGGACTGCCCAAACCTTAAATCAAGAGGGAGAGATGTCAACCAAGCTTCCCTAGATCCTAATGCTCCCAAGAAGAACCCTTCCTATGGGATGGGGGCTAGAAAGGATAATTAATCCGGGTTGATGGTTTTGGTAAGTCTCAACTCCTTCTTATTGTTGCTTTTGTGTTATGAGATGAGTTTATATGATTTTATAGTTCATATGATCATGTCATCTTGATAAATTTCTCAAAGAGTGGAATTTTGAGAGTTTTGTATGTTTGGCTGTGTTACAGTGAATGTTCACTGTGAAAAATTTGCAATTTGAGAAAAATTTGCCTTGCCTTAAGTGAAGTTTAAATATGTGCAAAATTGTTGTATATGAGCATGTTTAATGTTGGATAAGGTAGTTCCTCCATAAAAGAAGTTTAAGGTTGAGTTTTGACTTTGTGAGTTTGGCAAAAGTTGTCTATGTTGATAAGTGTTGAAAGTGTGAAATGATGTTCCTTGCTAATTTATGCTTTGATTGTCGATGTTTTGATCATGATCTAAGTGAATTATATGATTCTAAGAGAGTCCTTGTTGTTCTTAAAAATTTAAGTGTCATTCGAGGGCGAATGTTATTCCAAGTGGGGGAGAATATAACGCCCCAAAATGAACTAAGATGAACTAGAGCCCCATGATTGTTTCTTGAGTCGACTTTAAGTTAAACGGAGTGAGTTTAGTGTCCTTAGGCAGTGTGCAAAGTTTCGTGAAGTTTGGAGGTCAAACGACCAAGAACGTCCAAGGCATTCGAATGATATGCCTTGAGTCGACCTTGTACGTCTAGACGAGTTTCGTCGAGTTTTACGTGTTCGTTTTCGATGAAATTCATGTGAGAGGTGTTAAACTTATAGATTATCATATTTTTGTTGGAAACGTAAGGAAATTATCCCCAAAGACCATCGAAGGGTCCTTGAAGAAGGACCCAAAACCTTGTAAGCAGGCTGTCCCAGGCAGCCTTGGCGACGGAGCAGTCGACGGCCAGTCATGGCTGTGACGCCCCGTCAAAAGTTTCCGTCATGGGGGACGAGTTCAAGGGTGTATAGGGGACCCTTGGCAATCCTCTGAAGTTTGCAATGGAAGGTCAGGACGGGCCGTTTCACCCGTGACGCCCCATCACAAGCAGGTCGTCGAAAGCCTTGTCCCTGTGCGCAGATTTTTCTGCCAAGTCATCTAAATAAGAGTTTGGACGGTTTGTTAAGGGACTTTTAGGTTATATTAAATGAGTTTTAAACCCTAGACCTAGAAAAGACCCCCTCACTTCAACACTCAAACTCTCTCTCTAAAAAGAAAACTCTCTCAAAGTCACCATTGAAGCCAAGGCTCAAGGAGGCAAAGGAGGGCTGCTTTGGACTTGTTTCTTCATCAAAATTAGTGGGTTTCCTTCTCTTAAAGGTATGGTATGCATTCTTGAATATCTTTTCATTCAAGAAGCCAACTTCCCAAAATGGTTTTCAAAAAGGGTTTCTAAACTCAAACTTCTTCTAACTTTGATTTCTAGTATGGGTCTCCTTGTATTTAAGTTCTAATAGTTTAAATGTATTTATATTGGTTTGAATTAATGATTTTGATGTTAAAAACTCCATGAAACTCTTGTTTATGCATACTTCAACTTTTGACTTAAAAATGGGTTATGTGAGCATGATTTGAGTAAGGTATGAACTTGGGTCTTCTTGTGTATGTCATGTTGGTGTAGCTACTGCCCTAAGGGCCTTAATATGGTGAAATGTTGATAAGTTGATTATGGGTGATGATGGTTTGAATTGTTGATGAGTTGTTCTCATTGTATATTTCTTATTATGAATTGCTATTTGAGTGGTATGGTCCACCTTATGGGTGGCGGTGCTAATTGATGAGCTTGATGTTTATTAGTATGTGTTGAATAGGTAATCTTGAAGGTATAATATGTTAAATGAAGATATATTGTATATGGGTCTTCTATTGTGTTTGGTGTAGCTTGAATTACTTGCTTGACCTAGTTTATGTCTAAATAAAGTATATGATTATGAGAAGCATGTAGAGTGTGTAACTCGATGAATCGAGGTTAAAGTATGCGTATAAATTGTTGATAATGAGATGATACTTATATGCAAAGTGTACACACACACACTTTAAAGAATGTATTATACCAAGTTGAGCAAAAAGGGGAATCTTGAGGTGGACACACTTCGTGAGTTGAGATGTAGTGTCTAGTAGCAACCTCTCCATTCCTAGTGAGCTTTCTAAGATAGACTATTATATTGAGAAATACGTGGGGAGTTATGCCTAGCACCGAGAGGATATGAAGGGGAGGTGGATTGCACTTCGTGAGTTGAGATGTTGTAATCCAAAGTACCTCTTGAGATGAGTACTCCTCGTTAGTAGAGAGTGAGTTACTTAGTAGCAATCTCCTTATCCCTTAACTATGTGCCCGCATAGGTGTAGCTATTGGAAAAGCCATGTAAACGCTAAGAAGCATGACCTTACACTAGGCAAGTAAGGATCCCTCATCCGATAGGGGTTAATATTGGGATTCCATGTCTAGATCTCATGGTCTTTGTCGGTTAAGCTAACTCCCACAAAAGAATTGATTTGAAACTAATTATCTTGTATATTGTTGAATTTGTGTATGTATGTCGTGAAGTGCTCAATACACATTTGTTACCGAGTAGGAGCATTAAGTGGGAGTAGTAGTATGGGATGCTACTCTCACATTGCACTTGGTGTGACCTATACCTACTATGGGAGAAGAGTACCTTCATGAAATCCGTTTGAATAAGTACTATGGTGTAGTGTTATGGATGATTATTGTGGATTACTTGAGTTAATGGAATCCATTAGGAGCACTAAGTGGGAGTGGGAGTATGGGATGCTACTCTCACATTGCACTTGGTGTGACCTATATTTCCATGAGTGTTTTGCATATGTTAGCCAAGGGCATGGATTTGATTCCAACGAAGTAAGCCTAAGATTTGGTAGTTTTAAGGGTAACTTTGGTGTGCTTTGAAGGGAGGTGTAATGAAAATCCCTTATTGTCTCACCTTAGGGAGTCTTAGGATAACCTTGGGTTAAGGCAACTTCAAAGGAAAAGAGTTCATATGACTTGGACCGTGCCATTCACAGTAAGGTCTCTATTGTAAGAATTCAAAATGTTCACTATGATGCTTTATTCAATTTTCTTTGTAAGTTTAGTAAGTTCGTTGAAATGTTCCTTTTGATTATTCTAAGTTTTGGTAAAGTTGCCATAAAGTGTTAATTGTCGATTCTCATATTGGTCTGTTTTTAGATTCTTGAATATTGCTTCAATTGCATTCTTAGTTATTTTTACTAAAATGTCCCGTTTCGTATATTTTTGCATATGACATACTTAGTACATTGTTGTACTAACCCCATACTTTTATATACCTTATGAGTATAGGTTGGAAGACTTTTTGGGAGATCGGAGTTGAAGCTTGGGAATTCTATCTCTCAAGAATTGTGTATGTCCTCATATATTCGAGGACATAGTTTTATGTTTCTTAGTTTCTTAATTAAGACTTAAAAATGTATTTACTTTTATTGTAAAGGGCCGTGTCCCTAAGATTCCAAGTTGTGTCTTCAAGTTGGCTTGTGACGATAAGATTTCCTAGTATTTATCAAAAGACTCCTTTTATTATTATTATCGTGAAAAGTTTTAATTCCGCACTACTTTTCATGCTTTATGTTATGAATGCTAGTTAGAGGGCTTGTACGAGACCCCAAAGGGGTCAAGTACGCCCGGTCATGATTCGAAAGTTTTCCCTAACTTTTAGGGGGTGCTTTCGGGTCGTGACAGACTTGGTATCAGAGCATAAGGTTTTGGAAAATAGTTTAAGGTCTGAAAGTCTCACAAGCCACATCTAGTAGTATCTTGATCATTGGTGTGAGTCGCGACACATCCATGTACAAGAGGCTATAGGATGCTAGAAGTTTCACTTTCTTCTCTATTCTAGTATCGTGCCTTAGAGTTGAGTATATAAGGTGTCTATTCTCAACCTCTTCTTTTTGTGTTTTTAGGACATAAATACGAGGAGATCGACCGCTAGAAGGGAGGAGGGAGGTGTACCAAATGAGAGAGTCCTTCCCCGTGTTGACCAAGTTCCTATTGTTGGCTTAGGGGAGGAAAATGAGAAGGTTCCTCTTCAAGAACCTGAAGTGCCTCTGGAAACCCAAGGACCTCAAGTGCCTCCTATGCCTCAAGCTCCTTTTGTTGAGGGTGATATGACTAATGCGGAGTTGAGGGCTTCCCTAATGAACTTGACCCAACTCATGACGGCTCAAGATCAAGTTGTCAACAATCACTTTGTGGGCCAACCTAACCTAGGAGATAGGCCCCAACCAAATGCTAGTACTCCCGCTTCTAGGATTCGGGATTTTATGAGGATGAACCCTCCTACTTTTCATGGCACTAAGGTGGATGAAGATCCACAAGGCTTCATAGATGAGGTTTTCAAGGTGGTAGATGCTATGGGTGTGACCCCTAGGGAGAAAGTGGAATTGGCCGCTTACCAACTTAAGGATGTTGCTCAAGTGTGGTATGAGCAATGGAGGGGTGAGAGACAATTAGAAAGAGGACCGGTTGATTGGGCTGAATTCAAAGAGGCTTTCCTAGATAGATTATTTCCTTTAGAGTGGAGGGAGAAGAAGATGGTAGAATTCATGAACCTCCGTCAAGGGGGAATGAGTGTGCAAGAGTACTCTCTCAAATTCACCCAACTCTCTAAGTATGCCCCAACCATCGTAGCCAACCCTAGGTCTAGGATGAACAAGTTTGTGATGGGCGTGTCTAGCTTGGTGAAAAAAGAGTGGCGTACGGCTATGCTTCTTAATGACATGGATATCTCTAGGCTCATGGTTTATGCGCAACAAATTGAGAAGTCCAAAATTAGGGAGATAAGGCAAGAGGGTAAGAGACCTAGGTCGGATGATTCTAGTTACCAAAGGCCTAAGAAGAGGTTCTATCCCCAAGATTCTTCTATGGGAAACAAGGATAGGGCTCCAAATCAATCTTCTCAAGGTGGTGGTCATTCCTATGAAAGGGCTAGGTGCCCTACTTGTGGCAAGTAACATGGGGGTAAGTGTCTTGCCGGATCGGATGGTTGTTTTGCATGTGGTAATAAATACCACAAGATGAGGGACTTCCAAAACCTTAAATCTATGGGGAGAGATGTCAATCAAGCTTCCCTAGATCCTAATGCTCCCAAGAAGAACCCTTCATATGGGATGGGGGCTAGAAAGGATAATTAATCCGGATTGATGGTTCTGGTAAGTCTCAACTCCTTCTTATTGTTGCTTTTGTGTTATGAGATGCGTTTATATGGTTTTTCAGTTCATATGATCATGTCATCTTGATAAATTGCTCAAAGAGTGGAATTTTTAGAGTTTTGTATGTTTGGCTGTGCTACAGTGAATGTTCACTGTGAAAAATTTGCAATTTGAGAAAAATTTGCCTTGCCTTAAGTGAAGTTTAAATATGTGCAAAATTGTTGTATATGAGCATGTTTAATGTTGGATAAGGTAGTTCCTCCATAAAAGAAGTTTAAGGTTGAGTTTTGACTTTGTGAGTTTGGCAAAAGTTGTCTATGTTGATAAGTGTTGAAAGTGTGAAATAATGTTCCTTGCTAATTGATGCTTTGATTGTCGATGTTTTGATCATGATCTAAGTGAATTATATGATGCTAAGAGAGTCCTTGTTGTTCTTAAAAATTTAAGTGTCATTCGAGGGCGAATGTTATTCCAAGTGGGGGAGAATATAACGCCCCAAAATGAACTAAGATGAACTAGAGCCCCATGATTGTTTCTTGAGTCGACTTTAAGTTAAGCGGAGTTAGTTTAGTGTCCTTAGGCAGTGTGCAAAGTTTCGTGAAGTTTGGAGGTCAAACGACCAAGAAAGTCCAAGGCATTCGAAAGATATGCTTTGAGTCTACCTTGTACGTCTAGACGAGTTTCGTCGAGTTTTATGTGTTCGTTTTGGATGAAATTCATGTGAGAGGTGTTAAACTTATAGATTATCATATTTGTGTTGGAAACGTCCGGGAAATTATCCCCAAGGACCATCGAAGGGTCATTGAGGAAGGACCCAAAACCTTGTAAGCAGGCTGTCCCAGGCAGCCTTGGCGACTGAGCAGTCGACGGCCAGTTATGGCTGTGACGCCCCGTCACAAGGTTCCGTCGTGGGGGACTTGTTCAAGGGTGTATAGGGGACCCTTGTCAAGCCTCTGAAGTTTGCAAGGGACGGTTAGGACGGGCCGTTTCACCCGTGACGCCCCATCACAAGCAGGTCATCGCAAGCCTTGTCCCTGTGCGCAGATTTTTCTGCTAAGTCGTCTAAATAAGAGTTTGGACGGTTTGTTAAGGGATTTTTAGGTTATATTAAATGAGTTTTAAACCCTAGACCTAGACAAGACCCCCTCACTTCAACATTCAAACTCTCTCTCTAAAAAGAAAACTCTCTCAAAGTCACCATTGAAGCCAAGGCTCAAGGAGGCAAAGGAGGGCTGCTTTGGACTTGTTTCTTCATCAAAATTAGTGGGTTTCCTTCTCTTAAAGGTATGGTATGCATTCTTGAATATCTTTTCATTCAAGAAGCCAACTTCCCAAAATGGTTTTCAAAAAGGGTTTCTAAACTCAAACTTCTTCTAACTTTGATTTCTAGTATAGGTCTCCTTGTATTTAAGTTCTAATGGTTTAAATGTATTTATATTGGTTTGAATTAATAATTTTGATGTTAAAAACTCCATGAAACTCTTGTTTATGCATACTTCAACTTTCGACTTAAAAATGGGTTATGTGAGCATGATTTGAGTAAGGTATGAACTTAGGTCTTCTTGTGTATGTCATGTTGGTGTAGATACTGCCCTAAGGGCCTTAATATAGTGAAATGTTTATAAATTGATTATAGGTGATGATGTTTTGAATTGTTGATGAGTTGTTCTCATTGTATATTTCTTATTATGAATTGTATTTGAGTGGTATGGTCCACCTTATGGGTGGCGGTGCTAATTGATGAGCTTGATGTTGATTAGTATGTGTTGAGTAGGTAATATTGAAGGTCTAATATGTTAAATGAAGATATATTGTATATGGGTCTTCTATAGTGTTTGGTGTAGCTTGAATTGCATGCTTGACCTAGTTTATGTCTAAATAATGTATATGATTATGAGAAGCATGTAGAGTGTGTAACTCGATGAATCGAGGTTAAAGTATGCGTAGAACTTGTTTATAATGAGATGATACTTATATGCAAAGTGTACACACACACACACTTTAAAGAATGTATTATACCAAGTTGAGCAAAAGGGGAATCTTGAGGTGGACACACTTCGTGAGTTGAGATGTAGTGTCTAGTAGCAACCTCTCCATTCCTAGAGAGCTTTCTAAGATAGACTATTATATTGAGAAATCCGTGGGGAGTTATGCCTAGCACCGAGAGGATATGAAGGGGAGGTGGATTGCACTTCGTGAGTTGAGATGTTGTAATCCAAAGTACCTCTTGAGATGAGTACTCCTCGTTAGTAGAGAGTGAGTTACTTAGTAGCAATCTCCTTATCCCTTAACTATGTGCCCGCATAGGTGTAGCTATTGGAAAAGCCATGTAAACACTAAGAAGCATGACCTTAGACTAGGCAAGTAAGGATCCCTTATCCGATAGGGGATAATATCGGGATTCCATGTCTAGCTCTCATGGTCTTTGTCGGTTAAGCTAACTCCCACAAAAGAATTGATTTGAAACTAATTATCTTGTATATTGTTGAATTTCTGTATGTATTCGTGAAGTGCTCAATACACATTTGTTACCGAGTAGGAGCATTAAGTGGGAGTAGTAGTATGGGATGCTACTCTCACATTGCACTTGGTGTGACCTATACCTACTATGGGAGAAGAGTACCTTCATGAAATCCGTTTGAATAAGTACTATGGTGTAGTGTTATGGATGATTATTGTGGAGTACTTGAGTAAATGGAATCCATTAGGAGCACTAAGTGGGAGTGATAGTATGGGATGCTACTCTCACATTGCACTTGGTGTGACCTATATTTCCATGAGTGTTTTGCATATGTTAGCCAAGGGCGTGGATTTGATTCCAACGAAGTAAGCCTAAGATTTGGTAGTTTTAATGGTCGCTTTGGTGTGCTTTGAAGGGAGGTGTAATGAAAATCCCTTATTGTCTCACCTTAGGGAGTCTTAGGATAACCTTGGGTTAGGGAAACTTCAAAGGAAAATAGTTCATATGACTTGGACCGTGCCATGCACTGTAAGGTCTCTATTGTAAGAATTCAAAATGTTCACTATGATGCTTTATTCAATTCTCTTTGTAAGTTTAGTAAGTTCGTTGAAATGTTCCTTTTGATTATTCTAAGTTTTGATAAAGTTGCCATAAACTGTTAATTGTCGATTCTCATATTGGTTTGTTTATAGATTCTTGAATATTGCTTAAATTGCATTCTTAGTTATTTTTACTAAAATGTCCCTTTTCGTATGGTTTTGCATATGACATACTTAGTACATTGTTGTACTAACCCCATACTTTTATATACCTTATGAGTATAGGTTGGAAGACTTTTTGGGAGATCGGAGTTGAAGCTTGGGAATTCTATCTCTCAAGAATTGGGTATGTCCTCATATATTCGAGGACATAGTTTTATGTTTCTTAGTTTCTTAATTAAGACTTAAAAATGTATTTACTTTTATTGTAAAGGGCCGTGTCCCTAAGATTCCAAGTTGTGTCTTCAAGTTGGCTTGTGACGATAAGATTTCCTAGTATTTATGAAAAGACTCCTTTTATTATTATTATCGTGAAAAATTTTAATTCCGCACTACTTTTCATGCTTTATGTTATGAATGCTAGTTAGAGGGCTTGTACGAGACCCCAAAGGGGTCAAGTACGCCCGTTCATGATTCGATGGTTTTCCCTAACTTTTAGGGGGTGCTTTCGGGTCGTTACAATAGGGATCTGGCGGGGTTCAATTCCCATGTACGCTAGCCTGTTTTGGGTTACTTTGGCCGATGATTCCACCTCTTTTCGGTGTGGGGGAGACACTGGATTTCATAATGCTCACATGATATATGTCGGTTAAAGTTAAAGTTCCCCATGAATGAATGAGGCTAGCCTCAAATGATACACATAATGAAATGAACGATACCAAAGATGTTAGGATAGGATAATCAAGAGGTGAGCTAGACTCAAGTAATAATACTAGGTTATTCTTGATCATTGCACAGCAAACCCGATGAGAGTCTTAAACTACATCCTAGGTATAGCTGGTGTTTATACTAGCTTATGAATGAATGAAAGGAAGTGCGTATGAATGAATGAAGCAGACTCTGTGTTTGGTAAAGAAGGCTCCCTAGTTGAGGTCCCATATGTTGAGCCCTCATTTTGGGAAGTCTTAATGTTAAGTCAATGATTCCGAGGTCTCATGGCATATGAACGAATGATATGAAAAATGTTATGTGCTATATGCAATATGTTATGTGCTATGTGTAAGATATTATGTGTTGTGTGAAACATGATACGAATGATGATGTATGTTAATCTCATGGCATGACTTTCCTAATCCAATTTGGCAAGTCCATTGACTTTCCTAATCTAAATTTGGCAGGTCCACTAACTTTCCTAATCCAAATTTGGCAAGTCTACTGACTTGACTTTCCATAATCATGTTGTTAGAAAAGAGCTATTCTTACTCATGCATGTCCTTCGTGTGTGCTTGCATATACCCATACTTAGTACAAGTGTGTACTAATCCCATACAACTCTACATTTTTAGGTGCAGGCACAGGTGGACGTTAGAGATCACGGTACGACGTTGCAGCTATCCGGACGTGGAGCTTTCATCCGAATTTGGTAGGCCCTCATGCTTTCGAGGATGTCTACTTTTATTATCTAGCTTAGATGTAGGCTTTAGCTAGTGGAGCGTGTTCCACTAGTGTTTCTTTCCCGTTTTATTTCAGACATTGTATTAGTGCCATTTTGGCAAGTATACACTTAATGCAGTATTGAACTATTTCTTTCAGTTTATGATCTTAATGTTAGATGGTTGGTTGTGAACGTATATTAATTTTAGTAGAATGATATACATGCATGTTAAGGAACAAAAAGTTCAAATTTTCCGCTAAAATCAACCTAGATGAAGTAAGAATGACGTATGTAGGCTTGTCTGCGACCTCTGAGAGGTCAACGACGACGGTCTCGTCTGGGGTCTAAACTCCGGTCGTGACAAAGTTGGTATCAGAGCGCTAGGTTAACTTCCGAGGATAATAAGTTCACATCAACCACATTGAGTAGTTCCTAAGTCATGGTAGTGAAGTGCACCACTATCCTAAATTAGAGACTGCATGATGCGTAGGAAAATTTCCCTTCTTCTACTCTTATCGTGCTATCTAAAGCTTTGACACTTTGTGTCATTCTAAGTATCTAACTTCCTTCTTGTGTGAGCGCATAAAAGAATACACACAAGGATTAGTATGTCCAAGTGGTCTAATGCGCCAGACTCAAGATTTGGCCTTCCCAATAAGGGTCAATGATAGAAATGCCCAGCGTGAATGAAAGATGTTTGGTAAGAGTGGTTGATCGCTGCATGGTAGGTTCTAAAGCCTGCTATGAGTATTGATGAAGAGGAGAAGGCTAAGTTGGCTGCTTACTAGCTCAAGGAGATGTCTTAGGTATAGATTACGTCATAAATGCTAGACTACCATAGACTATCAAAACAGGGTAGTAAGGTTAAGTTTCCGAATAAGTTAGAGTCAAGATGGGAAGGGTGTGGTCCAAGTCCAGTCGGCCAACTTGAAGGCCAATAAGATGATAGCTAAAGGGTATTTGTACCACTTAGTTAGAATCAATGACTTAGATCAACAAGTTCCTTCCATAGACTCAGTGTCAATAGTGAATGAGTTCCCAGATGTCTTTTCGGAGGATTTACCAAGAATCCCTCCTGAATGTGAGAATGAATTTGGTGATGATTTAGATACCAATATCAAGACAAATTCTATTCCCCCGTATAGGATGGCACCAACTGAACTCAAAGAGTTGAAGTTGCAATTAGAATATCGACTTGGTAAGGGCTTCATCCAGCCGAGCATATCCCCATGGGGCGCTCCAGTGTTGTTTGTGAAAAAGAAAGATGGAACCCTTAGAATGTGTATCGATTATCGGCAGCTCAAAAAAGTCACTATAAAGAATAAGTATCCACTTCCCAGAATAGATGACTTGTTCGATCAGCTCCAAGGGTCTAGTTTCTTCTCTAAGATTGATCTTCGTTCAGGTTATCATTAGCTTAGGGTTAGGGATGGAGATATCCCCAAGACAGCCTTTCGTACCTGTTATGGTCATTATGAGTTCTTAGTCATGTCATTTCGTCTCACTAATGCACCAGCTGCATTTATGGACCACATGAACCGAGTCTTCCGTGAATACCTTGATTCTTTCATCATAGTATTCATTGATGACATCCTCATCTACTCTAGGACCAAGGAAGAGCATGAACAGCATTTGAGACTAACCTTGTAGGTACTTAGACAACATCAGTTGTATGCCAAATTCAGCAAGTGTGAATTCTGGCTTAGATCAGTGACCTTCCTGGGTCATGTTGTGTCCGATCAGGGTGTGGAGGTGAACCCCCGAAAGACTGAGGATGTGAAGAACTGCCTAAAACCTCTTACTTCCACCGATATCCGTAGCTTTTTGTGATTGGCTGGTTACTACCGCAGGTTCGTGGAGGGATTTTCTTTCATTGCTGCCCCACTGACAGCTTTGACTAAGAAGAAGGCCAAGTTCGAGTGGACGGAGACTTGTGAGAAGAGTTTCCAGGAGCTCAAGGACAGACTCACTTCAGCCCCGGTGCTTACTTTGCCTAAGTGTGGTGAGAATTACACTGTTTATTGTGATGCATCTAGGATTGGTTTGGGTTGTGTTCTTATGCAGGGTGGTAAGGTCAGAGCTTATGCGTCCAGACAACTCAAGGTTCATGAGAAGAATTATCCCACTCATGACCTTGAGTTGGCAGCTGTGGTGTTTGCACTGAAGCTGTGGAG
The DNA here is from genome assembly GCA_016801875.1 of Solanum sitiens. NCBI lineage: Eukaryota > Viridiplantae > Streptophyta > Magnoliopsida > Solanales > Solanaceae > Solanum > Solanum sitiens. The sequence continues at coordinate 290,997 of JABWTJ010000521.1, read as the reverse complement.
GCACTACTTGTATGGAGTTCATATGGATGTGTTCACAGACCACAAGAGTCTCCAGTACGTGTTCACGCAGAGAGAGTTGAATCTACGTCAGCGGAGATGGTTGGAGTTGTTGAAGGACTATGATATGAATGTCCACTACCATCCATGTAAGGCTAATGTTGTAGCTGATGCTTTGAGCAGGATGAGCATGGGAAGTACAGCCCACGCTGAGGATGAGAAGAAGGAGTTGTTGAAAGATGTACACAAAAAGGCTAGACTGGGTGTGCGGTTGGTTGACTCTACTAGTGGGGGTGTTTCATTTCATCCTAGTTCTGAATCATCCTTGGTAGTTGAAGTCAAGCAGGGTCAGCATCTCGATCCTGTGTTGATGGAGCTGAAGGACACAGTGTTGATAAAAATGAATGAGTCTTTTGCTTTGGGAGGTGACGGCGTACTTAGGTACCAGGACAGGCTTTGTGTACCATATGTGGATGATTTGTGGACCAGGATTGTTGTAGAGGCCCATGGTTCTATATATTCCTTAAATCCAGGTTCTACCAAGATGTATCATGATCTTAAGCAGATTTATTGGTGGGATGGCATGAAGAAGGACATTGCAGAATATGTGGCCAAGTGTCCTAATTGTCAGCAGGTTGAGGCAGAACATCTTAAGCCTGGCGGTCTTACTCAGATTATTGAGGTTCCGACTTGGAAGTGGGAGGCCATTAATATGGACTTCGTGGTTGGTCTTCCGAGGAATAGGAGACAGCATGACTCCATATGGGTTATTGTGGATAGGATGACTAAGTCTTCCCACTTTATCCCTGTGAAGTCTACTTACAGAGCCGAGGATTATGCGAGACTCTACATTGATGAGATTTTGAGATGGCATGGGATTCCTTTGTCTATCATTTCAGATAGAGGAGCTCAGTTCACTTCACATTTCTAGAGATACTTCTAGAAGAGCTTAGGCACGTAGGTAAATCTCAGTACTGCCTTTCATCCTCAGACTGATAGGCAGGCAGAGCACACCATTCAGACATTGGAGGACATGTTGAGAGCGTGTGTGATTGACTTCAGAGGTAGTTGGGACGACCATCTGCCTTTGATAGAGTTCTCGTATAATAACAGCTATCACTCCAGCATTGGGATGGCACCGTTTGAGGTACTGTATGGTAGGAGATGTAGATCTCCAGTTGGGCGGTTCGAGGTTGGAGAGTCATCCATTTTGGGTCCCGAGATCATTCAGGAGGCCTTAGATAAGGTCAGAGTGATTAGGGACAGGTTGGCTGCTGCTTACAGTCGACAGAAGTCTTATGTAGACAATAGAAAATGGCCCTTAGAGTTTGATGTTGGTGACCAGGTCTGTTTGAAGATATCACCTATGAAGGGGGTGATGAGGTTTGGCAGGAAGGGGAAGTTGAGTCCGAGGTATGTTGGGCCATATGAGATCCTACAATGTGTGGGTGAGGTGGCATATGTGTTGGCATTGCCTGCGGAGCTAGATTCTGTCCATTTAGCATCGATTCTACGTGTGGAAGGTTTGGGGGTTGATGAATACTTGTCCTATGAGGAGGTACCTGTTGAGATCTTAGACAGACAGGTCAAGCGGCTGAGAAACAAGGAGATTGTCACAGTGAAGGTATTGTGGAGGAATCATCTTGTTGAGGGTGCTACGTGGGAGGCCGAGGCCGATATGATATCCCGCTACCCTCATCTTTTCAGCTCTTGAGGTTAGAATTCCTACTTTTAAGTCTAAGTTTCCTTATCTCTCCATTCTTTGTTGCTATTTCTTGTTTGTGAATAGTAATTATGTTATGATCTGACTGGAATTACGCTAGATAGTTAGTAGTGTCATTCGGGGACGAATGTTCCTAAGCAGGGGATAATGTAACAACCCTAAAAATTGATATGCTAAGTAATGCTTAATGTGTCTAGAATGCCTACCATTAGATCGGGTTCACACGAAGTGATGCACATAAACCATACCTCTGAACCCTTGCTACAGCCAAGCCAACTAACTTGGGAGTTAGTTGAGCTAGGAAATGTTGGGTCCAGCCATGTAGGGCTCTCGAATACGAAGATTTACTCGAATGAGTCTTTACCGCACTTAAAAAGGGAAAATCTTAGGTTTGTAGGGTCTAGGGGTAAAATGGTCTTTTTTCAGGCTAAGGGTAGTATCGTAATTACCCTAAATATATAATTAATTATTTAATTAATAAGGTGGAGGGGCATTTTGGGGAGAGAGAGCCGAAAATTGGCTTTTTGAGTGAAGTCTTGCTCCACCCGGGTTCGAACCTAGGTGGAAGCGATGATTTAAATGTGATTTTTTTAATTGGTGAATTAATTTCATAAATTAAAAATTAATGTTTGATTTAAGAAAAAGGAAAATCATATTTTTTAATTATTAATTATTTATTAATTAATGTGTTTTATTTGACTAAGTCTCCTAGTTGACTAAGTCTAAACTACTTCACCTCTTTTAACTCTCTCTCACGCTCATCTCTCTCTCACTTCTCTCTCATTCTCTTTTCTTTCACATTTTCTCTCTGCCTAAACAACTACAAGAACAGAAAATTTATTAAAGTTCTTCACACATGAAGAACTCACAACGAAAATTACAAACAAACAACTAATCAAAAACGTTACGCAAGAGGTGGGATTATTCTGTCGAATTGGTGTTGAAGTTGAGGGGATTTGGACGTTATTTTTTGAGAAGGTTTTGGGCAGCAATTCAAGGTTTGAACTACATAAAAGGTATGTGTTTTCTAACTCGTCGTCCCTTTCCCAAGAGACCCCTAGGATTCAGTCGATTCTAATCCGAAAACTAGGATTGTTTCCTCGTTGCATGTCCCTTTTACTAGCTCCTATTGATGGTTGTAGGTTGGTATGTCTACTGGTAGATATTAGGCATGTAATGTGTTTTCGTGATGAATATGTTCATGAATCAATGTTTGGAATCGTACGAATGATAACCTATGCTTTCTAAAAATATGTGTGCAGTGTGTAGTCGTGACTTTGAACACGGATTGAAGTATGAAAATGACTTGTTTTATGGTTGTATTTAATGTTCACAAACTTGTATAAATCGTGATGTTCATATGAAGTATAATGTGGCTGATTTGAGTGAAAAACTATTAGCTAAGTGATTCACGAAACGCCCTAAGAATTAACTCTAAATGTTGATGAAAAGAAGCTGAAAAATGTATCTCAAATTTCCAGCACCTTGTTGGTTAATTTCAGCCAAGTAAAATTGTTTAATAAGCTATGTAAAATGAAGAAAAATAAGTGAGGTCACTCAGGTCGAACCCGTGACCTCACCATGTTAAAAATCAGTGAAATAAGGTGAAAAAAGAGAATGTGGCATGTGGGATTCGAACCAATGTACCTTGACCGAAAATTATAATAAAAATAAGAAATGAGAGGAGTGGGATTCGAACCCACCACCTCTCAGTCAGATTTAAGGAGCAATTAAAAGAAAAATAAAGGGTGAGGCGTGTAGGAATCAAACCCACGACCTCTAGGCAGAACCAAGGTAAATTAAGGAGAAGAAATTAAAGTGGGGTTGTGGGGGTTCGAACCCACACCCCCTCAGCCAAAATGAGAGAAATTAAAAGAAATAAAAATAAAAGTAAATGAGGTTGTGAGGCTTCGATCCCACATCCTCACAGTCCCATTGAGCAAAAAATGAAGAGAGAAATCAAGGGGAAAAAATAAAAGGAAGGCGTTGGGGCTCGATCTTGGGTACCCAATCTGTATGGATTAAACCAAAATAAATAAAAAATATAAGTGTTCTCCAAGGGATTCGAAATAGGGTTCCCTTGCTCAAATTCCGTATTGATACATAAGTCATACGTGAATAAATGTTCAAAAATAATGTTGCCTACATAGATCGAAATCGAGATCTAGGCATACTTATAAGATGCATAAGTCTTGTACCACATAATCTTAGAAAGATATGAATCACTTAAACGAACTATGAATGAAGCCTCATGGCTTGTATGTATAGACCCATAAGTCTAGCATACGTTTAAAGTAACTGAACCTAAGATGTATGTAACGAAATTATGAAACCTTAGAAGGGTGAAGTAAGAATGTGAAACACACTAAATGGCCAAGTGCATTGACATATGACGAAATGAACAATGAAATGATGAAACCCTAGAATGGTTAAGTAAGAGTGCGAAACACACAAATGGCCAAGTGCATTGGCATATGATGAAATGAACATGCACATAAAAAGGGGTGAGTAAATATGAAGAGCAAATGTGCTAAAGTTAATGAATGTGGTGACAACATGATAAGAGGCTAATGTGAAAGATGAGAGCAATCTCAAATGAGCTTAAGTAAATGTTACCGAAACGTACTCACCTATGAGAGTGTAAAGTTAATGAAGAGACCAGTCTCTATGAACACTCTAATGAAAGTATTGAGAATAATGTATACTTAATACTAATGATGAGATGAGAAATCATCTATTGAGCTATGATGTCCTCATACTAGAAGCCAGCTTCCATGACGTATGAGTTGAATGCAATGGAACTTTATACTGAGCACCGATAGGCTAGCTATGAGCGGTGATGCCTTCTTTTGGGAAGGGCGGAGGTTCACATAACTCTCATGAGATGAGACTTTCTGGCATGCCGGGTATGGGTCTCCTTATATCTCCTAGTCTTCAAACCTATACTGCCAATATAGGGATCTGGCAGGGTTCAATTCCCATGTACGCTAGCATGTTTTGGGTAAATTTGGCCGGTGATTCCACCTCTTTTCGGTGTGGGGGAGACACTGTATTTCATGATGCTCACATGATCTATGTCGGTTAAAGTTAAAGTTCCCCATGAATGAATGAGGCCAGCCTCAAATGATACACATAATGAAATGAACGATACCAAAGATGTTAGGATAGGATAATCAAGAGGTGAGCTAGACTCAAGTAATAACACTAGGTTATTCTTGATTACTGCACAACAAACCTGATGAGAGTCTTAAACTACATCCTAGGTATATTTGGTGTTTATACTAGCTTATGAATGAATAAAATGAAGTACGTATGAATGAATGAAGCAGACTCTGTGTTTGCTAAAGAAGGCTCCCTAGTTGAGGTCCCATTTGTTGAGCCCTCATCTTGGGAAGTCTTAATGTTAAGTCCATGATTCCGAGGTCTCATGGCATATGAATGAATGATATGAAAGATGTTATTTGCTATATGCAATATGTTATATGCTATGTGTAAGATATTATGTGTTGTGTGCAATATGATACGTATGATGATGCATGTTACTCTCATGGCATGACTTTCCTAATCCAATTTGGCAAGTCCACTAACATTCCTAATCCAAATTAGGCAGGTCCACTAACCTTCCTAATCCAAATTTGGCAAGTCTACTAACTTGACTTCCCATAATCATGTTGTTAGGAAAGAGCTATTCTTACTCATGGACGTCCTTGGTGTGTGTTTGCATATACCCATACTTAGTACAAGTGTGTACTAATCCCATACAACTATACATTTTTAGGTGCATGCACAGGTGGACGTTAGAGCTCACGGTACGACGTTGCAGCTATCTGGACGTGGAGCTTTCATCCGGATTTGGTAGACCCTCATGCTTTCGAGGATGTCTACTGTTATTATCTAGCTTAGATGTAGGCTTTAGCTAGTGGAGCATGTTCCACTAGTGTTTCTTTACTATTTTATTTTAGACATTGTATTAGTACCATTTTGGCAAGTGTTGCAGTATTGAACTATTTCTTTCAGTTGATGATCTTAATATTAGATGGTTGGTTGTGAACGTATATTAATTTAAGTAGAATGATATACATGCATGTTAAAGAACAAAAAGTTCAAATTTTCCACTAAATTTAACCTAGATGAAGTAAGAATGACGTATGTAGGCTTGTCTGCGACCTCTGAGAGGTCAACGACGCCAGTCTCATCTGGGGTCTAAACTCCGGTCTTGACATGTACCATCAACCTACCAATGTCCCTGTTATCGTACAATATCACTTCTCGAAATTCTTCTTCTAAATCCTCCGACACACCAGTCACAAACCTGCTCATCTCATCCCTACTATTGGCCACAAGAGAAGAAACATATTTGGAAAGCTTAACAAACTTCAAAGAGTATTCCCTAACCGACATACCTCCTTGTCGTAAGTTGATGAATTTCTCGACCTTAGCCTCTCTCTGTTCTCTGAGAAAGAACCTCTCCAGGAATGCAGTTTTGAGAATGTCCCAAGTGATGGGGACTTCCCTAGGTGTTCGACAATCTCCCCACATCCTGTGCCACACTTGAGCCACATCTTTGAGTTGGTATGCAGCCAACTCAGCCTTTTCTTCTTCATTAACACCCATGGCACATAAAATCTTATAACCTCATCCACAAACTCTTGAGGATCCTTATTGGTCTTGGACTCATAGTAGACTGGAGGATTCATCCTAGTAAAATCCCTCAACCTACTAGCCATAGTGCTAACAAGCGGATTCTCTCTGGGAGCACCCTCTCTTGCGTGTTCGTCCGTGATGGCCTGTGCTTGCACAGTAATGGCTTGTGCCATCTGAAGCAGTGATGCCCAAACTTCTTCATCTATCATCCCAACTAAGTTGTCGAGCACTTGTGCTTCAGCGGCTGGGGCTTTAGGAGGAGCTTGATTGCCTCTAGCAGCGGCTTCTTCGACCCTTCTGTTAGAGTTTCTTCTTGTGTTCATTTTCTACACGTATACACAAGAAAAAAGTTATATACTAGAATGACACAAAATGTCAAAGCTTTAGAAAGCACGATAAAGAGTAGAAGAAGGGAAAATTCCTAACATCACAGAGTCTCTAAATCATGATTGTGGTGCACTTCACAATCATAAGTTAGAAACTATGCAACGTGGTTGTGTTGATACATAGTTCCTAGGTTATTTAACCTCATACTCTGATACCAAGTTTGTCACGACCCGGATTGAGGAATCCGAACCGCGATCGGCGTCATTAACCTCTCAGAGGTCGCAGACAAGCCTCTTCTTAGCTTTCATCACAATCATATAGTTAAATTTGTGGAAAATTTAAAACTTTTAATACTTAGAGATGTATACATAGACTTCATATAGTATTGTATAAGAGTGATATTCTAATAGCTCAAACTCAACAACCATCTATCAATAGATTAAACAAATGAAATAAATGATCGTAATAAGAATAATAATAGTTTGCCAATTGGCCTTATTACAACGCTTTGAATAAATACTTGAAAGGAAATGCTAGGGATAGTTGTCACTAGCTAAATCTAATGTACTAAGCTAGAATAATAAAGTGTAGCATCCTCGAACTCAAGAGGGCCTACCAAAGTCTGGAGATCGCTATTCCAAACCGCTTCGTCGAACTTTAACCTTCTTGAGAACCTGCGCCTATAAAAATAGTAATAATATATGCGGTTAGTACATAGTTCTACTAAGTATGGGTGTATGCACATAAACACATAAGGGCTATGCATTAACAAGGAAAGCTCTTCCTAAGCAACATGTCGTTTTCTGGAAAGTGACGTTACTTTCTTACTTATATCGTTAATCTTTATTTATGATATGTATAGGACACTTTCTCATGCAATTAAGTCACACAACTTGTTTTCTATATGAACATAAGACCTTGGAATCATGAACATAATTTTTGAACAACTTAAACACACATTTATTACTTTACTTTTTAGGCCGAGAGTTGCCTTCTCATACTTAGATTATTTTTCAGTCTTTTCTATCTTCTGTTGTGTAGTTTAATGATATCCTTTTATCTTATGTTTTACTCACAAGTGCAATGATTCATTGTAGTCCCATACCTACAATGAATTGAGTAAGCAATTCACAAGACTAAGGAAATGATTTGGCTACCCTACTTACAAGTTAGATTTCTCATTCTTCTTCGGTAAATTGGGATGAATATATTTATAAGCCAATCTTTATTGTCTATGCCCATTATTTGATTATTTGCATAATGTATAGTTCTTGGGACATAATCCATGCTCAATTATTGGCTACCCCAACTTGTTGTTTCTATCAAACACTATTGATTAAATGTTCTTTAAGCTCTTACTTTACTTAGTTCACTATGAACTTATGATTCTACTTCTATGCTCTGTTGTTCACTTTGAACATGCTACTTTATTCTTTCTTACTCTCTTAAAAAATTCTCTTAGCATTAACGAAAGTAGATCATGCGAGCTACATGAAATCCAGTGTCTCCCTCACACTGAAAGGGGTGATTCATTGATTAATATGACCCAAGTTATGTGTCTTCCCCACACCGAAAAGAGGGGTTCACCGGCTAAGGTGATACTGTGCCTGTGTTTTCCCCACACCGAAAGGAGGGTTCACAGCTCTAGTGAATCGGATACTTTTCCTGAGCTATAACCGACATATATCATGTGAGCTAAACATGAAATCTGGTGTCTCCCCCACACCAAAAAGAGGTGGATTCACCGGCCAAGGTGAAACCTAATTTGCTAGAGTTCTTAGTGGGTGGCGTCCACTAGCTAGGTGCCCCTATGTTGGCAACATAGTTCTAAGACTAGGAGATGTACGGAGACCCTGGTCCACCGGGGTGGTGATCTCATCTCATTGGACTTACATGTGCTGGAACAAGCTCATTGCTAGTCTATCGGTGCTAAGCTCAGATTTTATCTTTTTATCTTTTAGAGTTCACTCAAACATTATAGAAGCTTGCTTCTAGTTATGAGGTTTACTTACTCTATGGATGACTGGTCATCCCTATCTTTACCTGATGATTATTCTCTTAAGTCTTTACTTTCTCATCATGGTGCGAGTGAGACTTGTATCACGGACTCTAGCACCCTCTTATGTGAGTATTTTTGACATAAGGATTAAGTGTTCTTGAGACTCGTCTCACTTCTTTCTAATACTCTATATTAGGTCAATTTCATAACTTAACTTTTAGTTATTTCTTTACTCACCTTAACTTGTTCACGTCACTTACTAACCTTATATCATTCTTTATGATGGTTATTTATTCTTTGTAAGATGTTATTGTGTTCACAAGTTCGTGTGGATAGGGTATGTTGGGACTTGTCCCATTGATTGGCATACTCTATGTTATGAGTTTATTGAATTGAGATTGGGATCACTTTGCATATTTTGGATTTATTAGTGCTAGCAATTTGTTGACACAAAATCAAACTATGATATTATTACAAACCAATTCAATCATTCATGAATACAATATAGTAATCTAACATGTTAAACAAGTCAAATTTTAACCTTTGAGTAACATATAAAACAATTCAACGAATAACTCATAACAAGCTCATATTCTCTATCACAAATAGGTATTATAATATTCAACGTTCATGTAAATAACACCATAAGTATGTGGATCTAACATGTATATTTCACTTGACATTTAAATCACTAAACATACACATAATGTTCAGTTAATACCACATACAATCAACAATGCATCGAGAATTACAGTAGAAGTACTACAAGAATTGCAAATCAGGAGAACTAGGGAGATGAACATGCGATTCATTGGGAACAACCCTAGTTTCAATATTCTTGAAGTAAAAACGTTTGAAAAGACTCTTGGAGAAAGAATTCAAGGAGAGAAAACACATATCTTATTGTAGAATTAAATTTACGAAGATCACCTTGAACATTGCCCAAAAACCTTGACGAATGCGTGCTTGAAATCGTCTAGGGTTCTAATGTTTTTTCTCTTATTTTTAGTTGTAGCGTTTTTGGGGTGAATAACGTGGAACTAACTCTTTAATAACTGAATGTCTCTTTAATAACTGAATGTTAACTAATTATACTTGGACTATATTACCTAATTAAGTTAGAGCAATTAGCTAATTACAAAAACACGACTCCTAGATTGACTAGGATTAGAAGAATCTTGTCTTAACAAAAATCTGGATTTTTCCTTAGGGGTTTCGGTTTTAGTCATTTAAATTAATTAATTAAGTTGCTAAATTAATTAATTACATAACCTAGGGTAATTACTAAATTACCCCTAAGTTGTTAGGACCATAACCAACCCGTTGGACAATCCTAGGTTAGGTACTAGGTTGTTTCTTACTTGTCTTAACCTAAATCTGGAAATTTCCTTAGTAGTTTCGGTTTTACCCTTTTAAATTAATTAATTAAGTTGCTAAGTTAATTAATTAGGTAACCTAGGGTAATTACTAAAGTACCCCAAAGATTTTAGGACCATAACCAACTCTTTGGACCATCGTAGGTTAGGTACTAGGTTGTCTCTTACTTGTCTTAACCGAAATCTGGAAATTGATTAGTAATTTTGATTTTGTCCATTTAAATTAATTAATTAAGTTTCTAAATTAATTAACTAAGTAACCTAGGATAATTACTAAAGTATCCCTAAGTTGTTAGGACCATAACCAACCCTTTGGACAATCCTAGGTTAGGTACTAGGTTGTCTCTTAGTTATGCGGTTAGGTGTGACTCGACAAGGTCTTAGGTTGTCGGGTCCCTTAGTTAGTTATTTTTGGTTGGTCCTAGGTTATTTAGTTACTTAGTTCAGTTAGTTAGGGTCTAGGACTGGTTAGGGAGCTTTGCTCCACGTGGTTGGACCCGCATGTGCGCCTGTCCCTAACTGCTTTAACCGAATCAGTTAGAGTGGTCCCTTGGCCGGTTGCACATGTGCTTGCACATGTGTTGCGTGTACTTTCCTAACTAACTCTTCTGGAAGGTTCATTTGGAATGTTTACTTATTGTCCCAAGGATCCACACTATGTCCTTGGGCACTGCTTAATCTAAATGATCATTTAAAATGGTGATGTGCTATGGTACTAGGCTTGACACTTGGATGCCTAGTACCTAATGCGTTGCATTGAGAATCACTGTGTTTTTAGCTTAGGTTCTTTTTTTAACGTACAAATGCTAAACAAGCTTGGAATATATTTTGCTTATTTTGGTATTATATAGAAATTGGCTAACACCCCTTAGCCAATTTTCTATACTATGCCCAATATTTCTCAATATTGGGCATTGGGATTCCTATTACTTGATGTGGATATATATGGTTTAAAGAATAATTATATTTTAAGTACTTTTGTATACATAGAAATTGGCTAACACCCCTTAGCCAATATTCTATAATATGCCCAATATTTCTCAATATTAGGCATTGGAATGCCTATGTACCCCAACACGCATTCTTTAAAACCTACTAACCTCTTTACTAGACATGCAATTTTCTAGAATGTTACATATTTGGACTCTTCTAGCCTATAAAGTGAATATTGTAATGTATACGATACGATCTAAATGTTAGGGTAGATAAAGCATGATTTTGTTTTAGTAATAATCTCTTTAGCTACTGCCCTACACGTGTATTGTTGATGACTTGTCATTGGTGATCAATGCAAGTGAATTGGGTTTAAGATCTATTTTTTTCTACTTTCTAATATATATGTGATGCATTGTATTAGACTGTAATATGATCTTGTAGTGACCTGTACATGGTTTCTTTTATGATTATGGTACTTTAGCTATTGCCCTATATGTGAATTGTTTATGAACAAGGTGTATTAGTCAATTATGATAAAAGGGTAAGAAATTAGTAACAATGCTTATCTCTTCTACATTCCTTATAGTATTGTAGTTGATGAAGCCTTTTATGGCATTGTGTGGTATGGTCCACTTATGGTGGCAGTGGTTACTTTATTGTCATTATATATATTTGTTGACCATGGCCTTGAAGGCAGATTGATTAATATATGAATGAGTGGTTATGATGATCACCTTATGTGTAGCTTGTGCCTACTCTTCTAACATAGTTGTGAATCGAGGTTATGTTACTATTGTTATAAGAATGTAAATTAATATGTAAGATCATGTGTAGGTTCTTCCGTGGGTGAAATGTTAAGGATTGATGACCCCTACCCATGTACCCCTATGTAAGTATGTGAATAGCTAGTGTTAGGAGTCTTAAAGTATAACATGAAGTTAGCTTGTCTCCTATACTAAATTGTGTTGTCTGGTCTATACTTGAAAGTGTATTATGGTCTTAAGAGGGTGGATGCCTCAATGTGTTGTTGATATCCATTATGTGATCATGTAGACCAATGTACACACACACTCATACTTCATGCATTCTTACAAGTAGTATAGATCATAGTGTCTAATGAAAAGTTGTTCTCATATTCGCTAGTGTCTACTACTATGCATGTAATGAACAAGTATGTCAAGTATGTTATGTATCCCTTAACTAGGATGACTTGATAGGTGTACTAGTATGGGAAAGGGTATGGGACCTTGTCTATGCATTGCACATGTCTACGTTGATAGGATAATTCCTAGGTTTGGTTTCTATGTATATGTAAGTGAATGTATGGGCATGTTATGAATATGACTTATATGGTATGAACTTGATAGGTGTACTATTATGGGCAACGGTATGGGACCTTGTCTATGCATTGCACATGTGTACGTTGATATGATAATTCCTAGGTTTGGTTTCTATGTATATGAAAGTGAATGTATGGGCATGTTATGAATATGACTTATATGGTATGATGAAGTATGAATGTGCATAGAGTCTTAGTGGGTTTATATGAAAGGATTACTCATATTGCTATACCCATAGACTTATGCATTGATATATGGGCATGTGTGATATTTATGTGTTATGTAAAAAGTTTGCTCACATATATGTACACACACAGGAATGATGATCTAGTATATAGAGGAGCCTTGAGAAGGGTGCCCACGATTACTCTAAAACTAGATAGGTGCTTGAATATACTATAATCATATGAGTAATGAATATCTTAAGCATATGTTTTATGAAAAAGGTAATAAACGTTTTTCAATAAAGGGTACTTAGCTTAGCACCGAGTGAACTTGACATTGAGAGGTGTTGACTTCCCTTGGAGGAAGATTCACCATTTGTCCCTTATAGTGTGTTGACTTCCCTTTGAGGAATACTCACCTATGGACCCACATGAGGTGTTGACTTTCCTTTGAAGAAGGTTCACCCATGTTTTCTCATGAGAGGAGGCCCCAATTGTCTAAAGGCATGTAGAGGGATTATACCGATCTCTTAGTTCCATAAACTATGCTTGCCACATAGGATCTAGAAAAGTGAATTCACTTAGGATGCTAGGATGTATCTTAATATTCTACCTTAGCTAGGTAGGAACACCTTCCATTAAGGCTCTACAACATCAAATTACATGTTTAGAACCCATAGTCTTAGTGTTGGTTAAGGCTATAGCTTCCCTAAAGTAAAATGGACAATGGAAGTAAATGACTAGGATCCTAACTAGGATAACTTAAGGGAGGTTACGTAGGATAGGTGGAAGTAATGAACCCATCTAGACATTGCACAAGTAGCTCCTTAGGAAGGCCTAGGAAGGTGACCTAATGTGTATGATTATAGTTTTGTCTTTATGCATGACATTGTAGTATCTATCTACTTGTTATGAAGATGTGCATGGTATGAATCTATATGATGTGATCTTATCCTTATATGCACTATGTTGGTCTAAATTACTATATGATGAAGGTATTGTATTGACATTAATGAGGTTGTCTTTACTTGTGATGTTGATGCATGAAGTGTTTAGGCTTGTGGTCTCACGAAGGGTCTACTAAGTATAAGTGAGGTTATGGGGCTTCACATGTACATTGCACTAGTAGATGAAGATTGGGAATATGAGTAAAGTCTTATAAGGTACCATGTGAAATAAAATAATTATATGTGCATAATGACTAAGAGTTCACTGTAATGTCCTTTATAGTCTTGGCTTAAATATGTCAATGTTGTACTATACTTCTATGATGGTATGTGTTGCCTTGTATAGATTGTATGTATGGTTTCTTTGTGGGCTTAAGAGATGTATAGCACCAAGCATCACTAGAGGGTTACTTGGAAGGTTAATGAATAAAAGGAAAGATTGCTCACTGTTAAGTTATAAGAGCTAACTGCAAAGTGACCTCAATTATGGCTTAAATTCTATATGTTATTTTACATTATGTTTGGCCTTTGATTATGTTTATATGAAGTATGTGAATGATATTAGTGCTATTGTACAAAGATTTTATGGAGATTTACTCAAAATGGCATGAAGTATGATTTCAAGGAAATGTCCCTTTTAAATGCATGTTTTTGCATGGTTGCCATACTTAGTGCATTCTTGTACTAACTCCATTCTTCTCTACTTTTTAAACAAAGTGTAGGTTATGGATTCTTAGAAGATGTCTATGTGATTGAGGAGCTTTATATGTGATTCCCAAGATCAAGGAAAGGAATCCTTAAGTCCAAGGATGTCCTAATATATAGCTTACTGTAAACTTCTTATAAATTGTATACTTATGTCTTATTATTTGAGAGTCGTGTCCCTAATGTATTCTAATATTGATTGAGTCTAGGATGGCAAAAAGACTTAAGGTCTAAGTATGTAATATAATATTATATATATATATATATATATATATATATATATGAAGTAAAGTTTCTAGCATATGATATTCTATGAAAAGTTTTAAATTTTCCGCTAAATTTACTATCTCAATGCGATAAATAATAACTATGGGCTTGTATAAAACCTCCGAGAGGTCAAGTACACCATGTTACTTCTAGGGGGTGCTCCCCGGATGTGATAAACGTGATATTTGAGCATGAGGTTTATAAAGTGGTTTTAGGTTCTAAAAGTCTCATATTGCCACGTCTAGTAGAGTCTCGTGTTCATTAGTGGTGAGTCGCGACATCATCAAATGATATGAGAGGCTATAAGATGATAGAGTTCCCTTCTTTATCATTCTCATATCGTGCCATAGAACTTAACTCTATAAGATCTCTCTCTTATGTTTTCTTGTCCGGTGGTCTTTTTGATATGATTGCTTGGATGAGATTATACTCTACACTTGAGGGAGAAAAGGTAAGTTTGATGGTATCATGGTTTTATGGTTTGATGAGTATGTGTGAAGGTGAATTTTGACATATTTTGATGATGTGATGCCATTTATGTCTATATATTAATTTTATGTAAAATAAATGTTCTGTTGAGATAATGTATGTCATAATATAGCTAAAGCATGTTAGAAGTTGTTATGGTGAAAATGAGTTTCTTTTGAATGGTATGCTACTATATGGTTTTACATGATGGTATCCTAATATTGTGATTTGAGCTAAAAATATTTAGTGACTACCTATGAAAGCATGCTTCCCTAAGAATGTGTTCCTAAAAGTGTTCAATGTTTCTCTTTGTATGTTTGTGGTCCTTGATAAGTTGACTGGAATGGATTTGAGTCCTTCATATATACTTGATCCTAGGTTTGAAGATAATATGCTTGTCTTGGTAGGGTTATGAGGTGGGTTTTAGTGACCTAGAAGTCATCTTACTGTAATCACCAAATGAAAAGAATAATTTTTATGGCTAAGTCTTCTCTAATGTTGAATGACCTTGGTGTCTATTGTAATGTATGAAAAGCTTATGTGGTTGAATGGGATTATCTAACTTTATGATTGGGGATAAATTGCCTAAGTGGTAAAGTTTAGAATACCTGGGTTGACTTACTGTAATTCCTTTATTGGTTGGTAACAAAAAAATCTTCTTGGAAATGGGGTTAAGTTTGCTCTTAATTGGGTTTAACCTAAGTGGGGGATGGTGATGGAATAGTAAGGTTGTAGATATTTTCTACCTTGTACTTCTATTTTTGCTTGAACTTGAATCTAATAAATTCTTAGTAAGCTTGTTCATGAATAGAGTCTTGCATAAAGTAAGAATTGCATGAACTTAATATGTTGGTATGTATTGATTGACATTACCTTAACGATATTGTGAAGATTTCAAAGTGCATAAATGAATTTTTTTATAAAATCAATGTTTTCACATGTGTATTGTGCATCTTAACATGCTAATTGTGAATTTGATTTCATGAGGTAAGGGAAGAAACTCGTTTTTAGTCACTTTTGATATGTAAGTTTTAGCCTTATAATGACAAATTGAGCCTCTTTAAAATGAAAAGTGTTGAGTCTCTTAAAAAGCTATGTGACTTGTATGGTTTGGAAAATGTTATTGTAGGCTCACTCTTGAAAAGTGAAAGCATGTTTAGCTAAGTGTTCATGTGTGTGCATATAATTGGTATTGTTTTCCCCAAATGCTGCTTACTGTGAAGGTGAATACTATGTTAGAAATTGACATTTTGTGAAATAGATTCCTAATTGTTGTGATGCATTTGGTGTGACTTACCATTTAGACTTCACTAGGAATCAAACATCAGCATGTCTTGGTTTAAAAAGTTGAGAAAATTCTCATATTACGGTAAATATGACCTTTGTGCAATTGCTTGGATGTGAGCTCATGATACATGTAAGTGTGTTGAGGAGAAGGACATTCCTCCATGGACACAACTAAGCATGGTATGGTTGAGTATGACCTCATAGCACTAGGTCTAACTTATAAGAATCCATTGTCAACCTATCTTACTCAAGTCTATGTGCATTGAAATGAGTGCCTACTTGCTTCTTGAGTGTTGTTGAAATATGTTTAAGTGTGACTTAAAGATAGTTGCAAGATGAGTTCTTAATAAAATGGAGTTTAATGATCATGTCAAGATTAGGAGAAGGATGTTCCTCCTATGAAAATGATAAGAGCCTTTGTGTTTGATGCATTAAAGGGTGAGTGAATAAAAGTTTTGCTTGCTTGTGTGCATTGAAAGCTAAAATGACTTGAAGTTGTGTTCTTTGTAAGTTTGGTTCATTGACTTCTATGTGATGATGTTATGAATATGATGAATTGCTCTATGATGCATTGAAGTCCTTGTTGTGATTGAAGTGTTCTAAGTGTCATTCGAGAACGAATGTTCCCAAGTGGGGGACCCCCAAAATGAGTTAGGGCGTATAGAGACTATCATGTTCGTCATAAGTGTATAAGGTCTGAAAATGGATTATAATATGGTATAGAGGAAGTGCGTAAAGTTTGAGGTGATTTGGAAGTCAAACGTCAAGGGACGACCAAGACGTTCGACGACTAGTCACCTATGTGGCTCATGTGTCTATGCGTACTTATATGTATATGTAATGAGATTATGAAGTCTTAAAATGAGTTATAATGATGTTTTTAGGCATAATATGAAGTTTTGTGAAGTTTGGAGGTCAAATTTAGGCATTATACGAAGTTTCGTGAAGTTTGGAGGTCAAACGTCCAAGAACGTCCAAGACGTTCTAAAGATAGCCTTGAGACATGCATGTCTGTGTCTTGAAGGGGACTTGCATGTTTGGACGAGTTGCAAGTATTTGTTGTAGGTGAAACTTATGTGGGAGGTCTACAACTTGTTAAGGTTTGTATTTACGTGGGAAACGTCCGAGTACAACTTCTAAAGGGCCCCGCAAAAGGTCCCACAAGAAGGACCCAAGGTTGGTCGAGACACTGCCTTGGCAGTGTCAATTGATTGAACCAAACGACGTCCAGTTGGTTGACCAAGGGCCCGTTGGTGACGTATCGTCGATGTACACTTAGCCTGGGCAAGTCTCAACCCAAAAACAGGCCAAGTTCCAATCGACTGAAGCCACAGACGGCCCGTCGATGTACCTACTAGCCATCGATGGTGCTCGTCGATGGTGTCCTACAATCACTGCCATGCAACTGTTTTATTTAAGGGGTGAATGGTAAATTCACCTCACATCCTAACCTGACTCTAATTGACTTATTTACATATTTTTGGGAATATATAAGTAATCTAATACGTGACCAACCCATTCTCAATCCCATGCTCACGAAATAAACCTTCCCTCCACAACTAATTCTCCCTAGAAACCTCCATTGTTGGTGAAGCTCAAAAACAACTTGGATCTTGGATTTTCATGGGTGATTCATCAAGCTTTAGAGATTTTCAACTAGACAAAGGTATGGTAATCCTTCATTTCCAAGTAACCTTTCACTTGGAGAGTTAATCTCAAGTTTTCAAAGAAGGTTTCATGATCAAATCTCTTATTCTTCAATCTAGCCATGGGTTCTTTCTAAAAACGTTTTTAATGATTACATCATGATGAATTGAAGTTCATATATTGTTATTAATGTGATTTTGAATCCAATTGCATGATGAACCCATGTCCCTTCTCAAACTTGATTTAGTCCTTGCATGGGCTTTGTGATCACGGCTTGTTAATGGTTTAATTGAGATTCTCTTATGTTGAATTGTCTATATCTACTGTTATTTACGTGGATTAATGATGAATTGATGATGAAGGATCCATGTGGATCAATGTATGAAGGATTTAACATGACTAGTCTATGATGTATGTAGTCACTGTAAGTTTGGATTCATGTTGATTGTTGTAAGACTTTGGATTATGTTAAGATGTTTGTAGCCACTGTTTTAGGTTAATATAATGATTGAATTATGGATAGGAATCTCGTATGATTAAAGTAAAGAATAATTGGCATGAATTGATCTAGTTTCCTCTAGTTTATCAAGTAGTAACTTGTGATCATGATGTTATGATGGATGCTATATGACTCAATTATGGTTAATTTACCTTAGCTACTGCAATATGTAGAATGTTATTATAATTAGGTATAATTGATCTAATATGAATAGATAACCATGGAATTGGTAAAGATTGATTTGGACTCTTCTAGCCTATAAAGTGAATATTGTAATGTATATGACATGATCTAAATGTTAGTGTAGATAAAGCATGATTTCTTTTGAGTAATGATCTCTTTAGCTACTGCCCCTGCATGTGTATTGTTGATGAATTGTTATTGGTGATCAATGCAAGCAAATTCGGTTTAAGATCTATGTTCTTCTACTTTCTAATATATATGTGATGTATTTTATTAGATTGTAATATGATCTTGTAGCGACTTGTACATGGTTTATTTTATGATTATGGTACTTTATCTACTGCCCTATATATGAATTGTTGATGAACAAGGTGTATTGGTCAATGATGATCAAAGGGTAAGAAATTGGTAAGAATGTTTATCTCTTCTACTTTCTTTAGTGTATTGTAGTTAATGAAGACTTGTATGGCATTGTGTGGTATGGTCCACTTATAGTGGCGGTGGTTACTTTATTGTCATTATATATGTGTTGACCATGTCCTTGAAGGAAAATTGATGAATATATGAGTCAGTGGTTATGATGATCACCTTATGTGTAGCTTGTGCCTAGTCTTCTATTATAGTTGTGAATATAGGTTATGTTACTATTGTTATGAGCAGGTAAATGGAAATGTAAGAGCATGTGTAGGTGATTTCATGGGTGAAGTGTTAAGGATTGATGACCTCTACCCATGTATCCCTATCTGAATGTGTGAATAGCTAGTGTTAGGAGTCTTAAAGTATAACATGAAGTTAGCTTGTCTCCTATGCTAAATTGTGTTGTGTGGTCTATACTTGAAAGTGCAATATGATCTTAAGAGGGTGGATTCCTCAATGTGTTATTGATATCCATTATGTGATCATGTAGACCGATACACACACATATTCACACTTCATGCATGCTTACAAGAAGTATAGGATCATAGTGTCTAATGAAAGGTTGTTCTCATATTCACTAGTGTCTACTACTATGCACGCAATGAATAAGTATGTGAAGTATGTTATGTATTCCTTAACTAGGGTGAATTGATAGGTGTACTAGTATGGGCAAGGGTATGGGACCTTCTATTGCACATGTGTACGTTGATAAGATAATTCCTAGGTTTGGCTTCTATGTATATGAAAGTGAATATATGGGCATGTTATGAATATGACTTATATGGTATGATTAAGTATTAATGTGCATAGAGTCTTAGTGACTTTATATGAAAGGATTACTCATATTGTTATACCTATCGACTTATGCATTGATATATGGGCATGTGTGATATTTATGTGTTATGTGAAAGGTTTTCTCACATATATGTACGCACACACATGAATGATGATCTAGTATATATAGGGTCCTTGAGAGGGGTGCCCAAGATTACTCTAAAACTAGATAGGTACTTGAATATTCTATAAGCATATGAGTAATGAATATCTTAAGCCTTTGTTTTATGAAAAAGGTAATAAAGACTTTTCAATATAGGGAACTTAGATTAGCACCCTGTGAACTTGACATTGAGAGGTGTTGTCTTCCCTTGGAGGAAGATTCAACATTTTTCCCTTATAGAGTGTTTACTTCCCTTTGAGGAATACTCACCTATGGACCCACACGAGGGGTTGACTTCCTTTTGAGGAAGGTTCACCCATATTTTCTCATGATAGGAGGCCCCAATTGTCCAAAGGAATATAGAAAGATTATACCTATCTCTTAGTTCCATAAATTATGCTTGCCACATAGGATCTAACAAAGTGAATTCACTTAGGATGCTAGGATATATGTTAATGTTATACCTTGGCTAGGTAGGAACACCTTCCATTGGTGTAAGGATCTACAACACCAAATTCCATGTTTAGCACCCATGGTCTTAGTGTTGGTTAAGGCTATAGCATCCCCAAAGTAAAATGGACAGTGGAAGTAAATGACTAGGAACCTAACTAGGATGACTTAAGGGATGTTACTTAGGATAGGTGGAAGTAATGAACCTATCTAGACACTGCACAAGTTGCTCCTTAGGAAGTCCTAGGAAGGTGACCTAATGTGTATGACTATGGTTTTGTCTTTATGCATGACATTGTAGTATATATCTACCTGTTATGAAGATGTGTGTGGTATGAATCTACATGATGTGATCTTATCCTTATATGCACTATGTTGGTATAAATGACTATATGATGAAGGTCTTGTATTGACATGCATGAGGTTGTCTTTACTTGTGATGTTGATGTATGAAGTGTTAAGGCTTGTGGTCTCATGAAGGGTCTACTAAGTATATGTGAGGTTATGGGGCTTCACATGTACATTGCACTAGTATATTAAGATTGGGATTATGAGTAAAGTCTTATAAGGTACCATGTAAAGTAAAATAAGTATATGTGCATAATGACTAAGAGTTCACTGTAATGTCCTTTATAGTCTTGCCTTAAATATGTTTATGTTGTACGATACTTCTATGTTGGTATGTGTTGCCTTGTATAGATTGTATGTAGGGTTTCCTTGTGGCCTTAAGTGATGCATTGCACCATGTATCAGTAGAGGGTTACTTGGAAGGTTAATGAATAAAAGAAAATATGGCTCACTGTTAAGGTATAAGAGCTCACTGGAAAGTGACCTCAATTATGGCTTAAATTCTATATGTGATTTTATATCATGTTTGGCCTTTGATTATGTTTCTATGAAGTACTTGAATGATATAAATGCTATTGTACAAAGGTTTTATGGAGATTTACTCAAAATGACATGAAGTATGATTTCAAGCAAATGTCCCTTTTAGATGTATGTTTTTGCATGGTTGTCATACTCAGTGCATCCTTCTCTACTTTTTACACAAAAGTAGGTTATGGATTCCAAGAAGATGTATATGTGATTGAGGACCTTGATATGTGATTCCCCTGCTCAAGGAATGGAATCCTTAAGTCCAAGGATGTCCTAATGTATTGCTTAATGTACACTTCTTTTAAATTGTATACTTATGTCTTATTATTTAAGAGTCTTGTCCCTAATGTATTGTAATGTTGATTGAGTCTATGATGACAAAGAGAATTAAGGTCTAAGTATGTAATCTGATATTTTATATATATATATATATTAAGTAAAGTTTCTAGTATATGATGTGGTATGAAAAGTTTTAAATTTTCCGCTAAATTTACTATGTCAATAAGATAGAATGATAACTATGCATTTATATAAGACCTCCGAGAGATCAAGTACGCCATGTTACTTCTAGGGGGTTCTTCCCGGATGTGACATAACTAGAAAATATTTCATTCATTAAGGAATTCACATGATGATCTTGGAAAGACCTAGTGACTCACATACTAACATCTTCAAAGTCTAGTGGTGCAATGTCTAGATAGCGTCACATTCAACTACCTAAACTTCCTAGTACTTATCCAACACTATCATGTATCCCACGTGATGAGAATAGGCAATAACTGACATACACCATACTATCTAGGCATGGAATCAGGAGTCTACCCTACTCCTATGGAGGGTGTTCTACTTGCAAAGGGTTGAACTAGGACACATCCCATATAGGCACATGGTTAACGAATATCAAGGTCTTTTATGCACTCTAGTCTCATTCTCAAGTAGAGATACATTGTACTCTAGTCTCCTTCTTAAGTAGAGCTACAAACCATAACTTATTCACTCGGTTCTAGCCTTTGTTCTCAAAAAGTAAGTTCAATAAAAAGGGGCATATAAAAAGGTACCATCTCTTAGTCATTACCTAGTCATAATGCACCTACCAAATATGGATCCACTAGGGCTGCCACTCAATGGTCTATAAGGATAGCTCATTCTTAACCTGCTTTCTACATAGAAGGTTCCACACAATAGTCATGCTTAGAAGGGCACCATCTTAGGTCTACCGATCCTAGACTTTCATTCAACATTCATCCATAAACATAAAAGATAAAGTTGCATAAGCCTACTAAGTCAAGATGTTCATATTCATAATGTACATATATCAAGTAAGGGACACAAGTCTACCTTGACAAGACACACACATCTTCACATATATAGCATATCATTCTATAAGCACATAGGCATAACCAACATCATCTATAGGTCACCCTATTCGCTACTATAATTTCATCAATATAACCATCATAAGACCCACATAGTCAAGTAGGAAGAATCATGCATCAACTCTAAGACTACACATACAAAGACATAGTCATAGTCTAACATGATCACCTAACATCAATAGAAGAACACATACTATAACCTTAAACACAAATAGATAGATATAATCATACTTCACATAATTCCACTATACAAATCATCATAATATATCCAGTAGTTGTCGACAAGGACATGATCATTATAATACATAACGTAACGCCGATGAGGCCACATAATTCACAAGTAAAGCACATAGCACCGCCATCATAATTATACCATACCAATGACAACATAATTCAAGTCCTACGTTACATAAATAAAGAAAATTAGGGAAGTGTACCACCAATCCATTCTCACCACTTCAATCCATACCTAAATCATCCAATACAATACTCAAAGGCCCTTACCCATGGCCATGATCATCAATTCAATACACAAATCATAATACTCAATGAATCTAAATCAATTTAGTATAGATTTTTCAGTCTAATACAGCCTATACATTAATTCAATACAATTCTTACATCATTCAGTAGCCCATAGAAAACTACTCTAGAATTCATAAACATTAAGGAAACATCATAACATCCAAAATATAGCCAATTTGAAGAGATCATGTTTTGCATGGGTTCATGAAGAATTTAGGTTAAAATAATCTAATTAACATCAATTCAATCATAAATCAATGATCTAAAATGTTTTATGCAAAGACCCATGCCTAGAACTCAATTTAGAAGATTTCATGTTTTGGATCATCTTTGAAAATCATTTGAATTGACTCCTTGAAGAATGAGATTTCAAGGACGAAGAACCATACCTTAATTGTGATGAAAAGCCCACAAGATTGATGGACAAAAACTTGGAAAATCTATCTTCTTCCTTGGAGCTTCAAAATTTCATCAATGGAGGTTTTTGGAGAGAAACAACGGAGATATTTTGTTTTGGATTTGATGGCTATGACTTGAAGGGTGAATTGGGATTTAATAGGTCTAATAACCGCCAATATTTACCCCCTAAAATACCCAAAAGACCCCTAAACTTATAGGACCTTTTAACTAACTCAAACTCAACTTAAATTTTTGGAATCATCATTGGGAAATAAGGTCGCGACGCGGAGCTATTCCTGCATCATTTTTTTGAATTAATTTTTGAACCAGTGGAGTCCGCCATGTGTCCGAGT
Organism: Solanum sitiens; assembly: GCA_016801875.1. Classification (NCBI taxonomy): domain Eukaryota; kingdom Viridiplantae; phylum Streptophyta; class Magnoliopsida; order Solanales; family Solanaceae; genus Solanum; species Solanum sitiens. Next base: position 267,155 of record JABWTJ010000521.1, on the reverse strand, counting down.
TGCGGAGAAACATTTTTGCTCTTGCTAGAACAAGTCCGCGACGTGTAATGGCTCCCACTAAGTGCAAGTGCTGCTGCCTTGGGCAGCTTGCTAGCTCAAGGCTTGGGTCCTCTTCTAGGACCCTTTCGTCGGTCTTCGGGGATTTTTGCACGGACGTTTACACCTCAATTACTCTCATATACATGTTAGGAACCTCTACAATAAATTTTACCTAAAAAAAACTTGATGAAACACACTAAGACACACAAGCACGTCTTAAGGCAAAACTTTCGAACGTCTTGGACGTTCTTGGACATTTGACCTCCAAATTTCATGAAACTTGACACACTTCCAATAAACACTACTATAACTCATATAAGGACCTCATAAGCTCATGAAACACACATATAAGAATATAAACACACATTAGGCACATAGGTGACTAGTCGTCGAACGTCTTGGTCGTCCCTTAATGTTTGACTTCTAATGCACCTAAATCTTTAGAAACTGACTCATTACCACATTATAGACCATTTTAGGACCTTATACACTCATTACAAACATGTTAGACTAGTTTCACCTAAGACATTTTAGAGGGTGTAACATGCCTCAAATAAAGAGGTGAATTTGTAGACTTTAGATAGTCTACATCCTTTCTCAAGTCGGCAAACTCGGATCTCAAATCCATCACCTTTGAAGTGGACCGCTTTCCACTGACACGCGTCTCAACTATCGCTATGATATTCTCAATAGATGCTCCTAGGGGTGTTTGTGTAGCTAGGGTAGCACTCTCGATCATCCATGGTACTACAACCTACAATCGATTAACCCTCACATCTGCAGAATAGGCTAGGTTCCCCATCTTCAGGATCATGGTCTGAAGAATCCTGGCGGGCTGAGACATAGAAGAAACACTAGGAATCTGGGAAGAAGTGGAAGTACCTGAAGGACTAGAGGCCAGAGTAGGCAAATATGTCTTTGCAGATATAGAATCAACATCCACCTCCTAGGATGTATCTACCGGAGGTGATCTTCTCCTATCTACCTCATCCCGAGTTTACTCGGCCTTTGTACACCAGATGTCTATGGAATATTTAGGATTAACCTCGATATCTCTTATCTCATCACAAGGAACTCCAGCGCACTGGAAAAACTCTGTGATCAAGATCGAGAATGGAAGGGACTTCAGGCACTGCTTGGCCCTCATGGCCATCTCCAGTTCAATAATAAGTACCTAGTAAAGCCGATTCTTTGCAATGATTGACCCTAAACTGGCTACCTTTAAATGACGTAGGATAGATCCATTCTATAAAGGCATAATGGAGCTCCTGATGAACCCGAACCAGTATTGACCAGCTACATTCAAATCCTTTTTCTCTATCTGGGCGTCCACCTTGATCCATGTCACAGTGATATCACAAATAAAGAGGGCAAGCCAACCCTTAAGGTCATCTAATGACTCAGCAGTCTCAAGACCCTCATACTCGTGCTCGAATCTGATTACTCTATCAAGCACAATATTTATGTGATCGCAGCTTGTCACGACCCGAGATCACCCCCTAGTCATAACAGGCGTACTCGATTTCTAGTAGATCTTATACAATAATTAAGCCTTCATTACATAAAACCACAGAAAATGTGGAGGAATTTAAAATTTTCTTTAAATTATAACTCGAAAAGTATTTCATAAAAGCGGAAGTGTATCTAACATTATTGTCTCAAACCTTCTACGAATGACATGAATAAAAATCCTGGGATGCAGCCCACATAAAGTCTAGACATAAAAGTAATGACATAAAAGGGACATAGAGGTTTGTCCTCTGAGATATGAGGACTCACAACTTCTTCACTTCTTCAAAGTCCTTGAAACTCTACCCTCCAAGCAACTCAAAGCTCCAACCCTACATTTTTTTAGAATGTACGCAATATGTGTTAGTACAATGGTACTATTTATGAAATCTAACATATCATCATAAGAACATCTCAAATGGTTAGTCAACATAAGACATAAGCATAAGATATAACATCATAATCATAACAAAAGCATCATATAATAACAAATCCACATATGGCATACATAAATTCATAATTCAACCATTAGTCCTTCATATTCAAGTGAACTACATACCAAGCCACCTCCAAGTATACATGTGAAAGGCCAAGGTAGCATCCCATTCTACTACATAAGCTAAGTACCTCTATTTGGTCATAACCCACCTTTATACTTCAGACCTAGGTTTTCATGACATAAGAGCACTATACCCCTAGATCACCTCAAGGGACACTTGTACAATGCATGTGGGACATCCCATTCTACCTAACACTAAGCATATCTTGAAGTTACCCTATTCTTGTGTTACCCTTTTCTAAATGTCACTATTGACCTACATTCATGTTTTACAAGGAACTATCATCTTAAGTCAACCTTAACATAGAAAGTTCATAATCATACGATCAAAGCTATTGTAGGAAGGTTATAATTTTACCAACCTAGCCACTATGCACCCATCCTATAAAGATACAACCTAGCCATATATAGGGGAGTATGATTCCTCAACCCTAAGCTACCATGAGTAGTCTAACTCAAGATATAATGAATTTCACCTTTCATGCAAACCAAGCTACCATTAGGAGAGTATAAGTCATATATCCTAAAGCTACCATGACAAAGTCTTTGGCCTAACCAAATCAAACTATCATGAAGGTGTTCTAGTCAATCGACTTTAAGCTACCCCTAGGGGAGTATCAATCCTCCATCCTAGGCAACCAAGCTTATTTTAATACAAGCTACCATGAAGAGCATTTTAGAAATGCAAGATCAAGCGCAACATGTGAAAGCTTAACTCCCACACCCTAAGATATCATGAGATATATCATATCAAGCTACCATGAGATCCATAATCCCAAGCTACATAATTCGACTATCCATGAAGGAGTCATAAGACTCAACCCCAAGCTATTCTATCTTGTTCTTATCTTACCAAGTCAGCTACACAAGCAGTGATCATATAGTACAACTTCAAGCTATTCTATTCTATCATGCTTTGATTTATTTTAGGTTCTTAGGTCAACCTAGAATTCATCTATGTGAGAGAACTTTTGTCACGACCCGAAAGCACCCCCTAGAAGTTAGGGAAAACATTCGAATTGTGACCGGGCGTACTTGACCCCTTTGGGGTCTCGTACAAGCCCTCTAACTAGAATTCATAACATAAAGCATGAAAAGTAGTGCGGAATTTAAAACATTTCATGATAATAATAATAAAAGGAGTCTTTTCATAAATACTAAGAAATCTTATCGTCACAAGCCAACTTAAAGACACAACTTGGAATCTTAGGGACACGGCCCTTTACGATAAAAGTAAATACATTTTTAAGTATTAATAAAGAAACTAAGAAACATAAAACTATGTCCTCGAATATATGAGGACATACCAAATTCTTGAGAGATAAAGATCCCAAGCTTCCGATCCTCCCAAAAGGGCATCCAACCTATACTCATAAGGTATAAAAAGTATGGGGTTAGTACAACAATGTACTAAGTATGGCATATGCAAAAACATGCAAAAAGGGACATTTTAGTAAAGATAGCTTTTTATGCAATTCAAATATAACCTTCATGAATCTAGAAGCAAACCCACTTAAGAATCAACAATTAACACTTTATGGCTATCTTACCAAACTTAAAGAAAACAAAAGGAACATTTCAATTAACTTTGCTAAACTTGCAATAAAATTGAATAAAGCATCATAGTGAACATTTTGAATTCTTACAATGAAGACCTTACAGTGAATGGCACGGTCCAAGTCATATGAACCCTTTTCCTTTGAAGTTGCCCTAACCCAAGGTTATTCTAAGACTCCCTAAGGTGAGCCAAGAAGGGACTCTCATTACACCTCCCTTCAAAGCACACCAAAGCGATCCTTAAAACTACCTAATCTTAGGATTACTTCATTAGAAATCAAATCCACGCCTTTGGCTAACATATGCAAAACACTCATTGAAATATAGGTCATACCAAGTGCAATGTGAGAGTAGCATACCATACTACCACTCCCACTTAGTACTCCTAATGGATTCCATTTACTTAAGTACTCCACAATAATCCTCCATAACACTACACCATAGTACTCATTCACACGGATTTCATGAAGGTACTCTTCTCCCATAGTAGGTATAGGTCACACCAAGTGCAATGTGAGAATAGCATCCCATACTACTACTCCCACTCAATGCTCCTACTTGGTAACTAATGTGGATTGAGCACTTCATGACATACATACACAACACAAGATAATTAGTTTCAAATCAATTCTTTTGTGGGAGTTAGCTTAACCGACAAAGACCATGAGAGCTAGACATTGAATCCCGATATTAACCCCTATCGGATGAGGGATCCTTACTTGCCTAGTGTAAGGTCATGCTTCTTAGCGTTTACATGGCTTTTCCAATAGCTACACCTATGTGGGCACATAGTTAAGGGATAAGGAGATTGTTACTAAGTAACTCACTCTCTACTAACGAGGAGTACTCATCTCAAGAGGTACTTTGGATTACAATATCTCAACTAACGAAGTGCAATCCACCTCCCCTTCATATCCTCTCAGTGCTAGGCATAACTCCACACGGATTTCTCAACATAATAGTCTATCTTAGAAAGCTCACTAGGAAATGGAGAGGTTGTTACTAGACACTACATCTCAACTCACGAAGTGCGTCCACCTCAAGATTTCCCCTTTTTGCTCAACTTGACATAATACAAATCTTAAAGGAGTGTGTGTGTACATGTGCACACCTTGCATATAAGCATCATTTCATTATCATCAGGTTCTACTCATACTTTAACCTTGATATCATCAAGCTACACACTCTACATACTTCTCATAATCATATACTTCATTTAGACATAAACTAGGTCAAACATGCAATTCAAGCTACATCAAACACAACACAAGACCCATTTCCAATATATATATCTTCATTTTCACATATTAGACCTTCAAGATCACATACTCAAACCATACTAAGTAACATCAAGTTCATCAATTAGCACCGCCACCCATAAGGTAGACCATACCACTCAAATAGCAATTCATAATAAGAATTATACAATGAGAGCAACTCATCAACAAATCAAACCATCATTACCCATAATCAATTTATCAATATTTCACCATATTAAGTCCCTTAGGGCTGTAGCTACACCAACACGACAAATACAAGAAGACCCAAGTTCATACCCTACTCAAATCATGCTCACATAACCCATTTTCATGTCAAAAATTGAAGTATGCATAAACAAGAGTTTCATGGAGTTTTAACATCAAAATCATCTATTCAAACCAAGATAAATACATTTAAACCATTAGAATTTAGTTACAAGAAGACCCATAATAGAAATCAAAGTTTAGAAGAAGTTGAGTTTAAAACCCCTTTTTGAAAACCATTTTGGAAATTGGCTTCTTGAATGGAAAGGTATTCAAGAATGGATACCATACCTTTATGAGAAAGAAACCCACGAATTTGATGAAGAAACAAGTCCCAATCCGTCCTCCTATCCTTCCTTGATTTCTAGCTTCCAAGAGAGTTGAGAGAGTTTTCTTGAGAGAAAGAGAGAGTTGGATCTTGAAGTGAGAGGGTCTTGTCTAGGTCTAGGGTTTAAAACTAATTTAATATAACCTAAAAACACCAAAATTATACACCTAGGGTCTTATAAGACTTGGGGTGTATTTACATAAAACACCCCAAGTTGGCAGCCTTAAGTCGTGCACTGGCAGGCCTCGTCGACGAGACCTCCTCGACGGACCGTCACGTTCACCACGGACCGTCATGGGGTCCCGTCGAGGAACACTTGGCTCCAACTGGAGCCTGTACAAGTTCCACTCTCTGTCACTCGCGACGCCCTGGATCGACGGACCGTCCTGAGTGCAACGGACCGTCACCATGGTCGTCGTGAGCCACTGATGGGCATACTTTGCCCAAGTCTTGGGCCCTTCATCTAGGGCCCCTTGTGGGTCCTAGGTGGAGTCGTGCCCGGACGTCAAACCCCTAAACTAAGTCGTCTAGGTCTAAGGAACATCCGACGCATGTTTCAAGTAAAACAAACACATAAAACGCATCCAAACTAGCCAAGACATACAAGTACATTCTAAGGCATACCATCCGAACTTCATGGACGTTTTTGGTCGATTGAACTCCAAACTTTGCACACTGCCTAAGGGCACCAAACTAACTCCGTTTAACTTAAAATTAACTCAAGAAACGACCATGAGGCTCTAGTTCACCTTAGTTCATTTTGGGGCATTATATTCTCCCCCACTTGGAATAACATTCGTCCTCGAATGACGCTTAAATTTTAAGAACAACAAGGAATCACTTAGCACCATATAATACGCTTAGATCATGATCAAAACACTAACAATCAAAGCATCCACTAGCAAGGAACATCATTTTACACTTTCAACACTTAGCAACATAGGCAACTTTCACCAATTTTCACAAAGTCAAAATTTCGACCTCAATCTTCTTTTATGGAGGAACTACCTTCTCCAACGTTAAAAATGCTCATAAACAATGCCTTTACACACATTGAAACTAAAATTCAAGACAAAACAATTTTCTTCAAAATGCCAATTTTTTTTTTACAGTGAAGTTGACTGCCATCTTACCAAATTTTTTGAAAAATTCATTCTCTAAGCAATTCATCAAGACGACATGATCATAGGAACTATAAAACCATATATACTCATTTCATAACACAAAAGCAACAATAACCAAGAGTTGAGACTTACCAAAACCATCAATCCGGATTAATTATCCTTTGTAGCCCCCATCCCATAGGAAGGGTTCTTCTTGGGAGCATAAGGATCTAGGGAAGCTTGATTGACATCTCTCCCCCTTGATTTAAGGTTTGGGCAGTCCCTCATCTTGTGGCCTCTATTACCACATGTAAAACAACCATCCGTTCCGGCAAGACACTTACCCCCATGTTGCTTGGCACAAGTAGGGCACCTAGCCCTTTCATAGGAATGACCACCACCTTGAGAAGATTGATTTGGAGCCCTATCCTTGTTTCCCATAGAAGAATCATGGGGATAAAACCTCTTCTTAGGCCTTTGGTGACTAGAATCATCCGACCTAGGTCTCTTACCCTCTTGCCTTATCTCCCTAATTTTGAAACTCCTCAATTTGTTGCGCATAAACCAGGACCTAGCAGATATCCATGTCATTAGAAGCATAGCCGTACGACACTCTTTTCCCACCACTAACCAACGCCCATCAAAAACTTGGTTCATCCTCGACCTAGGGTTGGCTAACCATGTTTGGGGCATACTTAGAGAGTTGGTGAATGTGATAGAGTACTTTTGCACACTCATTCGCCCTTGATGGAGGTTCATGAGTTCAACCATCTTCTTCTCCCTCCACTCTAAAGGAAAGAATCTATCTAGGAAAGCCTCTTTGAATTCCTCCCAATCAACCTGTCCTTTTTCTAAGGGTCTCTCACCCCTCCATTGCTCATACCACACTTGAGCAACATCCTTAAGTTGGTAAGCGTCCAATTCCGCTTTCTCCCTAGAGGTCACACCCATAGCATATACCACCTTGAAAACCTCATCTATGAAGCCTTTTGGATCTTCATCCACCTAAGTGCCATGAAAGGTAGGAGGGTTCATCCTCATAAAATCTCGAATCCTAGAAGCGGGAGTACTAGCATTTGGTTGGGGCCTATCTCCTAGGTTAGCTTGGCCCACAAAGTGATTGTTGACAACTTGAGCTTGAGCCGTCATGAGTTGGGTCAAGTTCATTAGGGCAGCCCTCAAGTCCGCATTAGTCATATCACCCTCAACAAAAGGAGCTTGAGGCATAGGAGGCACTTGAGGTCCTTGAGGTTCCGGAGGCACTTGAGTTTCTTGAAGAGGAACCTCCTCATTTTCCTCCCCTAAGCCAGCAATAGGAACTTGGTCATGACGGGGAAGGACTCTCTCATTTGGTACACCTCCCTCCTCCCTTATAGCGGTCGATCTCCTCGTATTCATGTCCTTAAAACACAAAAAGAAGAGGTTGAGAATAGACACCTTATATACTCAACTCTAAGGCACAATACCAGAATAGAGAAGAAAGTGAAACTTCTAGCATCCTATAGCCTCTTGTCCATGTATGTGTCGCGACTCACACCAATGACCAAGATACTACTAGATGTGGCTTGTGAGACTTTTATACCTACACTATTTCCCAAAACCTTATGCTCTGATACCAAGTCTGTCACGACCCGAAAGCACCCCCTAAAAGTTAGGGAAACCTTCGAATCATGACCGGGCATACTTGACCACTTTGGGGTCTCGTACAAGCCCTCTAACTAGCATTCATAACATAAAGCATGAAAACTAGTGCGGAATTAAAACTTTTCACGATAATAATAATAAAAGGAGTCTTTTCATAAATACTAGGAAATCTTATCGTCACAAGCCAACTTAAACTCACAACTTGGAATCTTAGGGAAACGGCCCTTTACAATAAAAGTAAATACATTTTTAAGTCTTAATTAAGAAAGTAAGAAACATAAAACTATGTCCTCGAATATATGAGGACATACCCAATTCTTGAGAGATAGAATTCTCAAGCTTCAACTCCGATGCTCCAAAAAGTCTTCCAACCTATACTCATAAGGTATATAAAAGTATGGGGTTAGTACAACAATGTACTAAGCATGGCATATGCAAAAACACATACAAAAAGGGACCTTTTAGTAAAACTAATTTGTCATGCAATTAAAGCAATATTCATGAATCTAGAAACAAACCAACATAAGAATCGACCATCAACAGTTTATGGCAACTTTACCAAAACTTAGGGTAATCAAAAGGAACATTTCAATGAACTTACTAAACTTACAATGACAATTGAATAAAGAATCACAGTGAATATATTGGATTCTTACAATGGAGACCTTACAGTGAATGGCACAGTCCAAGTCATATGAACTCTTTTCCTTTGAAGTTGCCCTAACCCAAGGTTATCCTAATACTCCATAAGGTGAGATAATAAGGGATTTTCATTACACCTCCCTTTAAAGCACACCAAACCGACCCTTAAAACAACCAAATCTTAGGCTTACTTCATTGGAAATCAAATCCACGCCCTTGGCTAACATATGCAAGACACTCACGGAAAACATAGGTCATACCAAGTGCAATGTGAGAGTAGCATCCCATACTACCACTCCCACTTAGTACTCCTAATGGATTACATTTACTCAAGTACTCTACAATAATCCTCCATAACACTACACCATAGTACTCATTCACACGGATTTCATGAAGGTACTCTTCTCCCATAGTAGGTATAGGTCACACCAAGTGCAATGTGAGAATAGCATCCCATACTACTACTCCCACTCAATGCTCCTACTCGGTAACTAATGTGGATTGAGCACTTCATGACATACATACACAAATTCAACAATATACAAGATAATTAGTTTTAAATCAATTCTTTTGTGGGAGTTAGCTTAACCGACAAAGACCATGAGAGCTAGACATGGAATCCCGATATTAACCCCTATCGGATGAGGGATCCTTACTTGCCTAGTGTAAGGTCATGCTTCTTAGTGTTTACATGGCTTTTCCAATAGCTACACCTATGCGGGCACATAGTTAAGGGATAAGGAGATTGTTACTAAGTAACTCACTCTCTACTAACGAGGAGTACTCATCTCAAGAGGTACTTTGGATTACAACATCTCAACTAACGAAGTGCAATCCACCTCCCCTTCATATCCTCTCGGTGCTAGGCATAACTCCACACGGATTTCTCAACATAATAGTCTATCTTAGAAAGCTCACTAGGAAATGGAGAGGTTGTTACTAGACACTACATCTCAACTCACGAAGTGCGTCCACCTCAAGATTTCCCCTTTTTGCTCAACTTGACATAATACAAATCTTAAAGGAGTGTGTGTGTACATGTGCACACCTTGCATATAAGCATCATTTCATTATCATCAAGTTCTACTCATACTTTAACCTTGATTCATCAAGCTACACACTCTACATACTTCTCATAATCATATACTTCATTTAGACATAAACTAGGTCAAACATGCAATTCAAGCTACATCAAACACAACACAAGACCCATTTCCAATATATATATCTTCATTTCACATATTAGACCTTCAAGATCACATACTCAAACCATACTAAGTAACATCAAGTTCATCAATTAGCACCGCCACCCATAAGGTGGACCATACCACTCAAATAGCAATTCATAATAAGAATTATACAATGAGAGCAACTCATCAACAAATCAAACCATCATTACCCATAAGCAATTTATCAATATTTCACCATATTAAGGCCCTTAGGGCAGTAGCTACACCAACACGACAAATACAAGAAGACCCAAGTTCATACCCTACTCAAATCATGCTCACATAACCCATTTTCAAGTCAAAAATTGAAGTATGCATAAACAAGAGTTTCATGGAGTTTTAACATCAAAATCATCTATTCAAACCAAGATAAATACATTTAAACCATTAAAATTTAGTTACAAGAAGACCCATAATAGAAATCAAAGTTTAGAAGAAGTTGAGTTTAAAACCCCTTTTTGAAAACCATTTTGGAAATTGGCTTCTTGAATGGAAAGGTATTCAAGAATGGATACCATACCTTTATGAGAAAGAAACCCACGAATTTGATGAAGAAACAAGTCCCAATCCGTCCTCCTATCCTTCCTTGACTTCTAGCTTCCAAGAGAGTTGAGAGAGTTTTCTTGAGAGAGAGAGAGAGTTGGATCTTGAAGTGAGAGGGTCTTGTCTAGGTATAGGGTTAAAAACTAATTTAATATAACCTAAAAACACCAAAATTATACACCTAGGGTCTTATAAGACTTGGGGTGTATTTACATAAAACACCCCAAGTTGGCAGCCTTAAGTCGTGCACTGGCAGGCCTCGTCGACGAGACCTCCTCGACGGACCGTCACGTTCACCATGGACCGTCATGGGGTCCCGTCGAGGAACACTTGGCTCCAACTGGAGCCTATCCAAGTTCCACTCTCTGTCACTCGCGACGCCCTGGATCGACGGACCATCCTGAGTGCAACGGACCATCGGCATGGTCGTCGTGAGCCACTGATGGGCATACTTTGCCCAAGTCTTGGGCCCTTCATCTAGGGCCCCTTGTGGATCCTAGGTGGAGTCGTGCCCGGACGTCAAACCCCTAAACTAAGTCGTCTAGGTCTAAGGAACATCCGACGCATGTTTCAAGTAAAACGAACACATAAAACTCATCCAAACTCGCCAAGACATACAAGTACATTCTAAGGCATACCATCCGAACGTCATTGACGTTTTTGGTCGATTGAACTCCAAACTTAACCAAACTTTGCACACTGCCTAAGGGCACCAAACTAATTCCGTTTAACTTAAAATTAACTCAAGAAACAACCATGAGGCTCTAGTTCACCTTAGTTCATTTTGGGGCGTTATAACTTTCTTCCCCTTGCTTATTCATATCTATGTGTATAGGAGAAAGATAAGTATTCCCATGTTGACTTTAGCCTCAAACCCCTAACAACAATGGCTACAGGCCCTATTTTCAATACTAACTTCATTCTATGATGATCCATGTCTAAATCACAGGCTATTCGATCACCTTGATCATTAGAATGTAATTCTAAACAAATCTAATCATAAAGGTTTAATTACCACTTTACAAGTCAAGATAATTCTTTTTCGATTAGACCTAGTTCCATTCATATCTATATGATCCTAACTACGACCAATTAGTAGTCAATACGATTGAATTTAAGAACATCAATCTATATCCTTCAACCTTGCCTGTTATGGCCTAAACCCACAATGATCACCCTCATCAACTTAGATTAGGGTTCATGAAGGAATTCACATGAAAACATCATATAATCATCATATAAACATAATTCAAACATAATTGAATGTTATCCACTACTTTGGTATCACATTCAAGCCTTACCCACAATGTAATCACAATCATAGCTAGATTGGGGTATTTTGGATTCACAATTAAAGGAAACTATGGGGGATCCATGGATGGAAGAATCTATGGATGAAGGATATTCACATATCTTTTATCAATGATCTAAATTAAGCTTGAAACATTGGTGAAACTCGACATTGATGCTGCCTTCTAGTTCTTTTCTTCTTCAATGGTGATCTTGAGAAAACTTTAGGGAGGGAAGGGTTTAGCTTTGAATCATGAAGTATAAATGGCTACTTAATTGTTTTAATATACTCCCTAAATAACCTAAAATAACCTTACCTCCATTTATATAGCCAAGGGTGGATTTTACCAAACCACCCTTGGCTTGGCCGAGATTTTGGACAGCTTGTAGGTGACCATTGACTGCCACCATTGATGGACCATCAATCAAAATTGACGGCCAATACTTCAATCCGTCAATGGTGATTAAGGAGTTTAAATGGATATAAAATCAAAAATTCTATTTGTCAAATAATGGAGGCCATCGACGGTCCTTCAATCGATTGATTGTCTGTAGATTGATACGTTAATGGTGCTATTTTTGATAGCTTTTTGGCAAATGTTTGGATCCTACTCAAGGACCCTTAGGGTGGTACTTGGGGAGTCTTCCCAAAGTTTTTGACCCTAAAAAATACCATCTAGATGCTAGGGTAACCTCCCAGCATTTTAGACTCCAAATGGCACTTCAAAATAAGCCAAACATTCTAGAACACAAAGGACTAGTTTTCGAACGTCTTGGTCGCTTCTTGACGCTTCACTTCTAAATAACCAAACTAAATTAATTGCATTAGATTAGGTATTGAAACATAATTTTAACCCTTTGAAGTTATTATACCTCATGTAGGGCTCTAGCATAGGTCATACGATTTTTGGGGTGTTTTAATACTCCCCCACCCCCACCCCCCGGGAAAATTCGTCCCCGAATGACACCTTAAACCTTCATGGAGAAACACCAATACTCAAGACTAGCAGCCCATCGTGCATGCGTTATTTATAAATCCACACACCTCAACCAAGGATACTCTAATTCGAAGCTAGACATACTCAATGCAACTCTAAATGCATAAAAGAAATGTATTACTCATTTTCAATAAGTAACTAACATCTCCTAGCTACAACAATCTCAACATAGACTCATTAGGTCTAAAATTCACATTGACTCAAGATACAACAACAAGAGGCTACACAATGCAATTACATCAATACTAACTATAAGACCTCGAAAATGAGATAAAGTGTCTAGATCCTAGCATGTTTGTGTTAAGGTTATAAGGTCCTAGAATGACTTATTATGTGATATAAAGTCAGTGTGCAAAGTTTGAAGTGATTTGGAAGTCGAACGTCAAGGGACGTCCAAGACGTTCGACGAATAGTCGCTTATGTGCCTCATGTGTGTATGCATGACTAAATTGTATGAACTAAGCCTAATAAGTATTGAAATGGTTTTAAATGATGTTTAATGTTATTGTATGAAGTTTCGTGAAGTTTGAAGATCAAACGCCCAAGAACGTCCAAGGCGTTCGAAAGATAGCCCCTAAGACGTTCATCGTATGTCATGTTGGGGTCAAGGCTATTTGGACGTCTTGTGGGTGTTTGTTTTGGATGAAATTTATGTGTAAGGTCTATAACATGTTAAGGTTTGTAATAGCATTGGAAATGTCCGGGTACGACTTCTAAAGGGCCCCGCAAGAGGCCCCAAAAGAAGGACCCCGAAGCTGCCTAAACACTCCCTGGGCAGTGTCCCTTGACGGACCCAACGACGGATTGTTGGTCACCCAACGGCCCATCGAGCAGGTATCATTGAAGGGGACTTGCCTTGGGCAGGACCTAAGCCAATTATTTGGCTATGTCTTGGGCGACGGAGGCCATGACGCCCCGTCACCGCCCTCGTCGCGGGTGCATGCAGGTTGGCAGCCTGCGTGCTGTCACTTAAAGGGGTGAATGGGAAATTGACCCCACGTCCTAACCTGACTATAATAGGTTTATTTAGTTAATTTTAGGTGTATATAAGTCTTCTAAAACGTGATCAACCCATTCCCAAAATCCTCTCACATGTTTTAAGCCTTTCCCTCCAAAAATGTTCTCTCTAAAAACACCATTTTTGGTGAAGCTCAAGAGCTGCTTGGAGATGGATTTTCTATGGATGAATCATGAAGTTTTAGAGGTTTTCTTGTATACAAAGGTATGGTGATCTTCATCTCTAGTTATCTTTCCATCTAGAGAGCCATTCTCAATGTTTTTCAAAGAAATCTTATGATCAAGTTTCCAATCTTCCAATCTAGCCATGGGTTCTTTCTCAAAACATTTTTAATGATTAAATCATGATGAATTGAAGATAATACAGTGGTTTTAACGTGATTTTACTCCAATTGCATGATGAACCCATGTTCCTTCCAAAATTGGTTAAGCTTTTGCATGGGATTTGTGATTATGGCTTGTTCTTGATTAATTGGTGATTCTCTTACGTTGAATTGCTTGTGTTTATTGTTAATTACATTAATTGATGGTGAATTGATGATGATCAGTCCATGATGATAAATATATGAAGTTTTGAGCATGAATAGCCTATGTATCTACATGTTGTCTTGAAGTCGATTGTGAGATCGGTTGGGTAGACTCTTGATTATGTATGAACTGCTGTAGCTACTGTTTTAGGGTGATGTAATGGATTAATTTTGTAGGTATAAATCCTAGGTGTTCAAATTAAGAAGGGCTTGCATGAATGGATATAGATTCCTTTAGGCTATGAAGTTAAGAGGCTAAGTGGGTGATGTATCTCGAATTGTGATTAGATGAAGCATGATTTAGTCTTGATTTCTTATCTAATTAGCTACTGCCTAATGAATATATTATTGATGAAATATGAATGATGATCAAATCCTTAGGTAGTTCATTGTATTGGTACAAGTCTTTTATATTCTAGCAAAATCGACAAGACTAAATGCCTATGTTGTAACCTTAATCTTGAGAGTAAGTAATCATGATTTCAATATGGTTAAATGTAGGTTTAGCTACTGCCTTAGACTTATATATGTATGAACTATGATCTAAAATCAATGTAAGGGAAGTTAGCTAATGATCTATGTTATTCTACTTTCCTAGTTTGTTAATATGTTGCATTATGTTATGGTGTAATCTTGTGGTGACTTGTACATGGTTTCTTATATGTTTAAAGTACATTTAGCTACTGCCATATATTTGTTTTATTGATGAATAAGGTGTATTGATCAATAATGATCAAAGAGTGAGAAATTGGTAAGAATGCTTATCTCCTCTACTCTTGTACTTCTCTATTCCTTTATAGTAATGTGGATGAAGCCTTGTATCGAATTGTGTGATATGGTCCACTTATGGTGGCGGTGTTTACTTTATTGTCATTATATATGTGTTGACCATGGCCTTGAGGGCAAATGGATGAACTTATGACCATGTGCTTAAAATGATACTATGAGAAGATTATGCTTACTTTCCTATTCTAGTTGTGGATTAGGTTGTGTGTCTATTTCATGAGCATGTGTATAACCATGTTAGCGTAAAGTATAGGTGCTGCCATTGATGTGTTAATATGGTAATAACCCCTTACCTATGTACTCCTTATATGAAAGTGTAAATAGCAAAAGTTAGGAGTCTTGATTACATTGTATATATTGTCTTATCTCCTATGCTATTATGTGTTGTGTGCTATGTGCTTGAAGTGTAATGTGGTCTAATAGGGTGTCTAACTTAATAAGTTATTGATATCCCATTATGTGATCATGTTGGTCAATGTACACACACTCTCACTTACATGCATGTTACAAGTAGTATAAGTCATTGTGTCTAAATGAAAGGTAGTTCTCATATTCACTAGTGTCTACTACTATTCATATTAAGGTGATGTTTATGAAAGTATGATTCGTATTCCCTTAATAGGATGACTTGATAGGTGTACTATTATGGGCAAAGGTATGGGACCTTGTTTATACATTGCACATGTGTCTGTTGATAGGATAACTCCTAGGTTTGGTTATTATGTATATGAAGGATGAATATATGAACATGTGTGACCTTATGTGTTATGTGAAAGGTTTTCTCACATCTAAGTATACACTCACACACATGGATGATCTAGTTAGTGAGAGGGGCCTTGCTAGGGGTGCCCAAGAATACTCCAAAACTAGATAGGTGCTTGAATATGCTATAAGCATATGAATGATGAATATCCTAAGCTTATGTTTTTATAACCAAACGTAATAAAGGCTTTTCAACAAAAGGGAACTTAGCCTAGCACCGAGTGAACTTGTAGATGAGGGAGTGACACTTTCCAACATAGGAAAGGTAGGGTTCACTACGGTCCTCCTGTGAGGGGTGACACTTTCTTACATAAGAAAGGTAGGGTTCACTACGGTTCTCACGGGATGGTTAGCCTCATGACTCAATATAGGGTGGAGAGTTGATATTTCCATGAATCCCCCAAGTTCTATAAACTATGTTGCCACCATGGTATACTAGCTAGAGGATTCCACCTCGATAGCTAAGTTTATGTTAGGTTCTACTTTGGCCGGTAGACCACCTTCCATCGGTGTAGGGTTTTATGACTCCGGATTCCATGATTAGCACCCATGGTCTATGTCGGTTAAGGCTATGATTTCCCTAAAGGTAAAATGGACAATGGAAGAAATTGAATAGATCCTAACTACGAGGACCTAAGGTAAGTTACTTAGAATACGTGGAAGTAATGAACCCATCTAGGCACTGCACAAGTGACTCCTTAGGAAGTCTTAGGAAGGTACCCTAATACATATGACTAAGTATGTGTCCTTTATGTATGACATTGTAGTCTTGGTTTAACTATGTTTATGTTGTACTATACTTCTATGATGGTATGTGTTGTCTTGTGTAGATGCTATGTATGGCCTTCTCTTGTGTTCCTAAGGTGATGTATTGCACGAAGTATCCCTAAAGGATTACTTGCAACACTAATGGATTAAGAGTAACAGTTCACGGTAAAAGTGATGGAGCTCACTGTAAAGTGACCCCAAATTGTACTTAAATTCTACATGTACTTTTCTATGATGTTTGACCTTTGATTGTGTTGCTATGAAGTATGTGGATGATATAAATGATATTGATAAAGGTTTTATGATGATTTATTCAAAATGGCATGAAGTATGATTTCGAAGGAAATGTCCCTTTTAAATGCATGTTTTTGCATGGTTGCCATACTTAGTACATTCTTGTGCTAACCATTCTTCTTTACTTTTTACACAAAGTGTAGGTATTGGAATGCTTAAATGAGGTCTATGATTGAGGAGCTTGATAGGTGATTTCCCAAGCTCAAGGAAAGGAATCCTGAAGTTCAAGGATGTCCTAATGTGTACTTATTGTAAAGTCTATTTAGTAGTGTATAGCTTTGTATTATGTCTTAGGGCTTTGTCCTTAATGTACTCTAAAGTTGTTGAGTCTAAGATGGCAAAAAGACTTAGAGTCTAAATATGTATTGTGACTTATGTTTTATATATATATATATATGATGTGATGTTTCTAGCATATGATGTGCTATGAAAAGTTCTAAATTTTCCTCTAAATTTACTATGCCAATGCAATGAATGATATGATAGGCTTGTCTTAGACCTCCGAGAGGTCGACGACGCCGGTTACAATCCCAGATTATACCCTATCTTCTAGGGTATGCTTTTGGGTTGTGACAAACTTGGTATGAGAGCATGAGGTTTATCTAGCGGTTTTAGGTTCTAAGAAGTCTCATATTGCCACGTCTAGTAGAGTCTTGTATCATTGGTGGTGAGTCGCGACACATCAAATGGTACGAGAGGCTATAGGACGATAGAGTTTCCCTTCTTCATCAATCTCATATCGTGCCATAGAACTTAATTCTATAAGATCTCTCTCTTATGTTTTCTTGTCCGGTGGTCTTTTAGATATGGTTGCTTGGATGAGATTGCTCTATGCTTGAGGGAGAAAAGGTGAGTTTAAAATGCTTATCATTGTTTTATGGTTTGAATGAGTATATGTGAAGGTGACACTTGTCCTTATTTGATGATGTATATACTAACTAAGGCGACTTGAAGGGTTAACTAGACTTAGGTAGGGCTATGGGACTTTACCTATGTCTTGCACTAGTTTGCCTTGATGGAGACCTTAAGAGGTTAATACTATGTATGTGTATGATGATAAATGTGCATGTCCTTATGATATGATCTCTATGCTTATAATCATTTAAATAGCCTAGTGTGCTAAAGATATGGAGTTATCCATGTACGAAGGCTATAAATGAGTGGAGTATGGTGCTAATAGTAGTTCTTGTTGGTTACTTGGTTTAGTGAAGTGATGGAGCTTTACTTGATCATTGCACATGTTAACTCTATGAGGATTATTATTGGTTATTTTACCTTGTTATGTATGAAATATCTATTTGATGATGTGATGCCAATTATGGCAATATATGAAATCTATGTGAAATAGCATGTTATGTCGAATGATGTATGTAACGATATAGTTGAAGCATGCTAGGAGTTATGGTGGTTAAAGTGAATTCTCTTAAATTGTGTATTCCTATATGGTTTAGTATGATAGGAGCCAAATATTAGGATTTGAACTTGGATTGTTTAATAACTACCTATGGAGGTATGCTATCCTTTGTATATAAGTGATACTTGATGAGTTGCTAGTATAAATTGGAGTATTTTGTAGAGACTTAAGTTGTAAATATAGTATGCATGCTTATGAAGGATGAGTTGGTAAAGCTTTGTATCTTATAATTCCATACTTGTTCCCTCAAATGTCTAAATGTTGCACTTTTGGATATTTGGAAGCATGCTCACTGTAAAGACTAGGCAACTTATTGTATCATGTTTGGAGAACCTACTAAATTGTCATTTTATTGAATGTTGATGAAATATGTGTAGAATTTATGAATATGAACATGATAAGGAATGTGGAAAAGAATTTTTGCTATTTAGATTAAAGGATGAGAATCTTATGACATGATGAGTCGTAGATTGGTTTCTAACTTCTTATTGTGTTATGAACTTCCTTGTTGTTTTCCTCTAATGATGTATGACCTTAGTGTCTATTGCATTGTATAAAGACCTTATGTGAATTGAATAGTATGATCAAAATTGATGGTTGAGGATGATTTGCCTAAAATGATAAGGTTTAGAATGCCTTAGAGTTGCTAAATTGATTAATGAATCTAAAGTAGTAATCACTTTAAGTGATGAATATGAAGGTTGTGTATTTGAGATACTCTATATGTTGGGTTAAGTTGCTCTTAATTGGGTTTACCCTAAGTGGGGGATGGTGTTTGAGTAGTGAGATTGTAGAAATTGTCTACATTGTTCTTCTATTCTTACTTGAATTTGAAAATGTGAATTCTTAGTATGTTTGTTCATGAAAATAGTCTTGCATAAGGTGTGAATTGCATGCTCATTATATGATTGGTATGAATTGATTGACATCATTTTGGAGACATGGTGAATTTCCAAATAAGCATGAAATGAAGTTTTTGATAAAAATCCATGTTTTCTCTTGTTGACTTGCATTTTAATGTGCTAATTGTGGAGTTGACTTCATGAGGTAAGACAAGGAACTTACTAATAGCCACTTATATGTTAAATTGTTTAGCCTTGTAATGGTAGTTGAGTCTCTTTTACAATGAAATATGTTGACTCTCTTGAAAATTTAGTGATTTGATGATTTGTAATGCAAAATTGTAGGCTCATTCTTGAAAGGTGAAAGCATGTTAAGCTAAGAGTCCATGTGTATGCCTATGAATTCTGTTATTTTTCCAAAATGAGGCTTACTATAAGGGTGAGTATTATGATTAAGAAAAGAAATTTGTGGAATGACTTTCTATTTAGTTGTGTGTACTTGGTGTGACTTACCATTTTGACTTCACTAAGAATAAAACTGTATGCATGTCTTGGCTTGAAAGTTGAGATTTCTCTTTTTTAAAGAAATTGATCTTGTAGTTTGCTAAGGTGTGAACCCATGATGCATGTAAATGTGTTGAGGAGCAAGATATTCCTCCATGTACCCCACTAAGCATGGTATGGTTGAGTATGACCTTTATGGTACTAGGTCTAACTAATGAAGATCTTTGCGATTTAATTAACTCAAGTTTTTGTGCATTGAAGTATGAGTGCTTAAGTAACTTTGAGTATGGGTTATGATATGCCTATGAGTAGTTTTTCAAGATTTTCTTGTAATGAATTAAGGTGTAATGATCATGTTATGATTAGGAGAAGGATGTTCTCCTATGAACATGAAGAATAACCTTTGTGTTTGATGCATTAAAGAGTGAGTGAGTAATGGTTTTTGCTTCCTTGTGCGCATTGAGTGCTAAAATTATTTGATGATATTTTAAATGTGATGAACTGCTCTTATATGCATTGAAGTCCTTGTTGTGATTTAAGAGTCCTAAGTGTCATTCGAGGACGAATGTTCCCAAGTGGGGGATATTGTAAGACCTCGAAAATGAGATAAAGTGTCTAGATCCTAGCACGTTTGTCTTAAGGTTATAAGGTCTTATAATGCCTTATAATGTGATATAAAGTCAGTGTGCAAAGTTTGAAGTGATTTGGAAATCGAACGTCAAGGGACGTCCAAGACGTTCGACGAATAGTTGCTTATGTGCCTTATGTGTGTATGCATGTCTAAATTGTATTAACTGAGCCTAATAAGTCTTGAAATGGTTTTTAATGATGTTTAATGTTATTGTATGAAGTTTTGGGAAGTTTGGAGGTCAAACGCCCAAGAACGTCCAAGGCGTTCGAAAGATAGCCCCTAAGACGTTCATCGTATGTCATGTTGGGGTCAAGGCTGTTTGGACGTCTTGTAGGTGTTTGTTTTGCATGAAATATATGTGGAAGGTATATAACATGTTAAGATTTGTAATCGCATTGGAAACGTCTGGGTACGACTTATAAAGGGCCCCGCAAGAGGCCCCAAAAAAAGGACCCCAAAGCTGCCTAAACACTGCCTGGGCAATGTCCCTTGTCGGACCCAACGACGGATCGTTGGTCATCCAACGGCCCATCGAGCAGGTCTCATCGAAGGGTACTTGCCTTGGTCAGGACCTAAGCCAATTATTTGGCTAAGTCTTGGGCGACGGATGCCATGACGCCCCGACATGCCCATGACGCCCCGTCACTGCCCTCGTCGCGGGTGCATGCAGGTTGGCAGCCTGCGTGCTGTCACTTAAAGGGGTGAATGGGAAATTCACCCCACGTCCTACCTGACTATAATAGGTTTATTTAGTTAATTTTAGGTGTATATAAGTCTTCTAAAACGTGATCAACCCATTCCCAAAATCCTCTCACATGTTTTAAGCCTTTCCCTCAAAAAATGTTCTCTCTAAAAACACCATTGTTGGTGAAGCTCAAGATCTGCTTGGAGATGTATTATCTATGGATGAATCATGAAGTTTTAGAGGTTTTCTTGTATACAAAGGTATGGTGATCTTCTTCTCTAGTTATCTTTCCATCTAGAGAGCCATTCTCAATGTTTTTCAAAGAAATCTTATGATCAAGTTTCCAATCTTCCAATCTAGCCATGGGTTCTTTCTCAAAACATTTTTAATGATTAAATCATGATGAATTGAAGTTAATACAGTGATTTTAGTGTGATTTTACTCCAATTGCATGATGAATCCATGTTCCTTTCAAAATTGGTTAAGCTTTTGCATGGGATTTGTGATTATGGCTTGTTATTGATTAATTGGTGATTCTCTTACGTTGAATTGCTTGTGTTTATTTTTAATTACATAAATTGATGGTGAATTGATGATGATCTTTCCATGATCATAAATATATGATATTTTGAGCATGAATAGCCTATGTATCTACATGTTGTCTTGAAGTCGATTGTGAGATCGGTTGGGTAGACTCTTGATTATGTATGAACTGCTGTAGCTACTGTTTTAGGGTGATGTGATGGATTAATTTTTTAGGTATAAATCCTAAGTCTTCAAATTAAGAAGGGCTTGCATGAATGGATATAGATTCCTTTAGGCTATGAAGTTAAGAGGCTAAGTGGGTGATGTATCTCGAATTGTGATTAGATGAAGCATGATTTAGTCTTGATTTCTTATCTAATTAGCTACTGCCTAATGAGTATATTATTGATGAAATATGAATGATGATAAAATCCTTAGGTAGTTCATTGTATTGATAAAAGTCTTTTATATTCTAGAAAAATCGACAAGCCTAAATGCCTATGTTTAAACCTTAATCTTGAGAGTACGTAATCATGATTTCAATATGGTTAAATGTAGGTTTAGCTAATGCCTTAGACTTATATATGTATGAACTATGATCTAAAATCAATGTAAGGGAAGTTAGCTAATGATCTATGTTTTTCTACTTTCCTAGTTTGTTAATATGTTGCATTATGTTATGGTGTAATTTTGTGGTGACTTGTACATGGTTTCTTATATGTTTAAAGTACATTTAGCAACTGCCATATATGTGTTTTATTGATGAATAAGGTGTATTGATCAATGATGATCAAAGGGTGAGAAATTGGTAAGAATGATTATCTCCTCTACTCTTCTACTTCTCTATTCCTTTATAGTAATGTTGATGAAGCCTTGTATGGAATTGTGTGATATGGTCCACTTATGGTGGCGGTGTTTACTTTATTGTCATTATATATGTGTTGACCATGGCCTTGAGGGCAAATTGATGGACTTATGAACAAGTGCTTAAAATGATACTATGAGAAGATTATGCTTACTTTCCTATTCTAGTTGTGGATTAGGTTGTGTGGCTATTTCATGAGCATGTGTATAACCATGTTAGGGTAAAGTATAGGTGCTGCCACTGATGTGTTAAGATGGTAATAACCCCTTACCAATGTACTCCTTATATGAAAGTGTAAATAGCTAAAGTTAGGAGTCTTGATTACATTGTATATATTGTCTTATCTCTTATGCTATTATGTGTTGTGTGCTATGTGCTTGAAGTGTAATGTGGTCTAATAGGGTGGCTGACTTAATAAGTTATTGATAGCCATTATGTGATCATGTTGGTCAATGTACACACACTCTCACTTACATGCATGTTACAAGTAGTATAACTCATTGTGTCTAAATGAAAGGTAGTTCTCATATTCACTAGTGTCTACTACTATGCATATTAAGGTGATGTTTATGAAAGTATGATTTGTATTCCCTTACTAGGATGACTTGATAGGTGTACTAGTATGGGAAAGGTATGGGACCTTGTTTATACATTGCACATGTGTATCTTGATAGGATAACTCCTAGGTTTGGTTATTATGTATATGAAGGATGAATATATGAACATGTGTGACCTTATGTGTTATGTGAAAGGTTTACTCACATCTAAGTATACACTCACACACATGGATGATCTAGTTAGTGAGAGGGGCCTTGCTAGGGGTGCCCAAGAATACTCCAAAACTAGATAGGTGCTTGAATATGCTATAAGCATATGAATGATGAATATACTAAGCTTATGTTTTTATAAACAAACGTAATAAAGGCTTTTCAATAAAAGGGAACTTAGCCTAGCACCTAGTGAACTTGTAGATGAGGGAGTGACACTTTCCAACATAGGAAAGGTAGGGTTCACTACGGTCCTCCAGGGAGGGGTGACACTTTCTTACATAAGAAAGGTAGGGTTCACTACGGTCCTCACGGGGTGGTTAGCCTCATGACTCAATATAGGGTGGAGAGTTGATATTCCATGAATCCCCCAAGTTCCATAAACTATGTTGCCACCATAGGATACTAGCTAGAGGATTCCACCTCGATAGCTAAGTTTATGTTATGTTCTACTTTGGCCGGTAGACCACCTTCCATCAGTGTAGGGTTTTATGACACCGGCACCCATGGTCTATGTCGGTTAAGGCTATGATTTCCCTAAAGGTAAAATGCACAATGGAAGAAATTGAATAGGATCCTAACTACGAGGACCTAAGGTAAGTTACTTAGAATACGTGGAAGTAATGAACCCATCTAGACACTGCACAAGTGACTCCTTAGGAAGTCTTAGGAAAGTACCCTAATGCATATGACTAAGTATTTGTCCTTTATGTATGACATTGTAGTCTTGGTTTAACTATGTTTATGTTGTACTATACTTCTATGATGGTATGTGTTGTCTTGTGTAGATGTTATGTATGGCCTTCTCTTGTGTTCCTAAGGTCATGCATTGCACCAAGTATCCTTGAAGGATTACTTGGAAGACTAAAGGATTAAGAGTAAGAGTTCACGGTAAAAGTGATGGAGCTCACTGTAAAGTGACCCCAAATTATAGTTAAATTGTATATGTGCTTTTCTATGATGTTTGACCTTTGATTGTGTTGCTATGAAGTATGTGGATGATATAAATGCTATTGAAAAAGGTTTTATGATGATTTATTCAAAATGGCATGAAGTATGATTTCAAAGGAAATGTCCCCTTTAAATGCATGTTTTTGCATGGTTGCCATACTTAGTACATTGTTGTGCTAATCCCATTCTTCTTTACTTCCTACACAAAGTGTAGGTGTTGGAATGCTTAAAGGAGGTCTATGATTGACGAGCTTGATAGGTGATTTCCCAAGATCAAGGAAAGGAATCCTTATGTTCAAGGATGTCCTAATGTGTACTTATTGTAAAGTCTATTTAGTAATGTATAGCTTTGTATTATGTCTTAAGGGCTTTTTCCTTAATGTAATCTAAAGTTGTTGAGTGTAAAATGGCAAAGAGACTTAGAGTCTAAATATGTATTGTGACTTATGTTATATATATATATATATGATGTGATGTTTCTAGCATATGATGTGCTATGAAAAGTTTTAAATTTTCCGCTAAATTTACTATGTCAATGCAATGGATGATATGAGAGGCTTGTCTTAGACCTCCGAGAGGTCGACGACGCCAGTTACAATCCAAGATTGTACCGTATCTTCTAGGGTATGCTTTTGGGTTGTGACAAACTTGGTATGAGAGCATGAGGTTTATGTAGCGGTTTTAGGTTCTAAGAAGTCTCATATTGCCACGTCTAGTAGAGTCTTGTATCATTGGTGGTGAGTCGCGACACATCAAATGGTACGAGACGCTATAGGACAATAGAGTTTCCCTTCTTCATCAATCTCATATCGTGCCATAGAACTTAATTCTATAAGATCTCTCTCTTATGTTTTCTTGTCCGGTGGTCTTTTAGATATGGTTTCTTGGATGAGATTGCTCTATGCTTGAGGGAGAAAAGGTGAGTTTTAAAATGCTTATCTTTGTTTTATGGTTTGAATGAGTATATGTGAAGGTGACACTTGTCCTTATTTGATGACGTATATACTAACTAAGGCGACTTGAAGGGTTAACTAGACTTAGGTAGGGGTATGGGACTTCACCTATGTCTTGCACTAGTTTGCCTTGATGGAGACCTTAAGAGGTTAATACTATGTATGTGTATGATGATAAATGTGTATGTCCTTATGAGATGATCTCTATTCTTATAATCATTTAAATAGCCTAGTGTGCTAAAGATATGGAGTTATCCATGTATGAAGGTTATAAATGAGTGGAGTATGGAGCTATTAGTAGTTCTTGTTGGGTTACTTGGTTTAGTGAAGTTATGGAGCTTTACTTGATCATTGCACATGTTAACTCTATGAGGATTATTATTGGTTATTTTACCTTGTTATGTATGAAATATCTATTTGATGATGTGATGCCAATTAAGGCAATATATGAAATCTATGTGAAATAGCATGTTATGTCGAATGATGTATGTCATGATATAGTTGAAGCATGCTAGGAGTTATGGTGGTTAAAGAGAATTCTCTTAAATTGTGTATTCCTATATGGTTTTGTATGATAGGAGCCAAATATTAGGATTTGAACTTGGATTGTTTAATAACTACCTATGGAGGTATGCTATCCTTTGTATATAAGTGATACTTGATGAGTTGCTAGTATAAATTGGAGTATTTTGTAGAGACTTAAGTTGTAAATATAGTATGCATGCTTATGAAGGATGAGTTGGTAAAGCTTTGTATCTTATAATTCCATACTTGTTCCCTCAAATGTCTAAATATTGCACTTTTGGATATTTGGAAGCATGCTCACTGTAAAGACTAGGCAACTTATTGTAACATGTTTGGAGAACCTACTAAACTGTCATTTGATTGAATGTTGATGAAATATGTCTAGAATTTATGAATATGAACATGATAAGGAATGTGGAAAAGAATTTTTGCTATTTAGATTAAAGGATGAGAATCTTATGACATGATGAGTCGTAGATTGGTTTCTAACTTCTTATTGTGTTATGAACTTCCTTGTTGTTTTCCTCTAATGATGTATGACCTTAGTGTCTATTGCATTGTAGAAAGACCTTATGTGAATTGAATAGTATGATCAAAAATGATAGTTGAGGATGATTTGCCTAAAATGATAAGGTTTAGAATGCCTTGGAGTTGCTAAATTGATTAATGAATCTAAAGTAGTAATCACTTTAAGTGATGAATATGAAGGTTGTGTATTTGACATCCTCTATATGTTCGGTTAAGTTGCTCTTAATTGGGTTTACCCTAAGTGGGGGATGGTGTTTGAGTAGTGAGATTGTAGAAATTGTCTACATTGTTCTTCTATTCTTACTTGAATTTGAAAATGTGAATTCTTAGTATGTTTGTTCATGAGAATAGTCTTGCATAAGGTGTGAATTGCATGCTCTTTATATGATTGGTATGAATTGATTGACATCATTTTGGAGACATGGTGAATTTCCAAATAAGCATGAAATGAAGTTTTTGATAAAATCCATGTTTTCTTTTGTTGACTTGCATTTTAATGTGCTAATTGTGGAGTTGACTTCATGAGGTAAGACAAGGAACTTACTAGTAGCCACTTATAGGTTAAATTGTTTAGCCTTGTAATGGGAGTTGAGTCTCTTTTACAATGAAATATGTTGACTCTCTTGAAAATTTAGTGATTTGATGATTTGTAATGCAAAATTGTAGGCTCATTCTTGAAAGGTGAAAGCATGTTAAGCTAATAGTCCGTGTGTATGCCTATGATTTCTGTTATTTTTCCAAAATGAGGCTTACTATAAGGGTAAGTATTATGATTAAGAAAAGAAATTTGTGGAATGACTTTCTATTTTGTTGTGTGTACTTGGTGTGACTTACCATTTAGACTTCACTAAGAATAAAATTGTATGCATGTCTTGGCTTGAAAGTTGAGATTTCTCATTTTTAAAGAAATTGATCTTGTAGTTTGCTAAGGTGTGAACCCATGATGCATGTAAATGTGTTTAGGAGCAAGATATTCCTCCATGTACACCACTAAGCATGGTATGGTTGAGTATGACCTTTATGGTACTAGGTCTAACTAATGAAGATCTTTGCGATTTAATTAACTCAAGTTTTTGTACATTGAAGTATGAGTGCTTAAGTAACTTTGAGTATGGGTTATGATCTGCCTATGAGTAGTTTTCAAGATTTTCTTGTAATGAATTAAGGTGTAATGATCATGTTATGATTAGGAGAAGAATGTTCTCCTATGAACATGAAGAAGAAACTTTGTGTTTGATGCATTAAAGAGTTAGTGGTAATGGTTTTTGCTTGCTTGTGTGCATTGAGTGCTAAAATGATTTGATGATATTTTAAATGTGATGAACTGCTCTTATATGCATTGAAGTCCTTGTTGTGATTTAAGAGTCCTAAGTGTCATTCGAGGACGAATGTTCCCAAGTGAGGGATATTGTAAGACCTCAAAAATGAGATAAAGTGTCTAGATACTAGCACGTTTGTCTTAAGGTTATAAGGTCCTAGAATGCCTTATTATGTGATATAAAGTCAGTGTGCAAAGTTTGAACTGATTTGGAAGTCGAACGTCAAGGGACGTCCAAGACGTTCGACGAATAGTCGCTTATGTGCCTCATGTGTGTATGCATGACTAAATTGTATGAACTGAGCCTAATAAGTCTTGAAATGGTTTTAAATGATGTTTAATGTTATTGTATGAAGTTTCGTGAAGTTTGGAGGTCAAACGCCCAAGAACGTCCAAGGCGTTCGAAAGATAGCCCCTAAGACGTTCATCGTATGTCACGTTGGGGTCAAGGCTGTTTCGACGTCTTGTATGTGTTTGTTTTGGATGAAATTTATGTGGAATGTCTATAAAATGTTAAGGTTTGTAATCGCGTTGGAAACGTCCGGGTACGACTTCTAAAGGGCCCCGCAAGAGGCCCCAAAAGAAGGACCCCAAAGCTGTCTAAACACTGCCTGGGCAGTGTCCCTTGACGGACCCAACGACGGATCGTTGGTCACCCAACAGCCCGTCAAGCAGGTCTCATCGAAGGTGACTTGACTTGGGAAGGACCTAAGCCAATTAGTTGGCTAAGTCTTGGGCGACGGAGGCCATGACGCCCCGTCATGCCCATGACGCCCCGTCACTGCCCTCGTCGCGGGTGCATGCAAGTTGGCAGCCTGCGTGCTGTCACTTAAAGGGGTGAATGGGAAATTCACCCCACGTCCTAACCTGACTATAATAGGTTTATTTAGTTAATTTTAGGTGTATATAAGTCTTCTAAAACGTGATCAACCCATTCCCAAAATCCTCTCACATGTTTTAAGCCTTTCCCTCTAAAAATGTTCTCTGTAAAAACACCATTGTTGGTGAAGCTCAATAGCTGCTTGGAGATGGATTTTATATGGATGAATCATGAAGTTTTAGAGGTTTTCTTGTAGACAAAGGTATGGTGATCTTCATCTCTAGTTATCTTTCCATCTTGAGAGCCATTCTCAATGTTTTTTAAAGAAATCTTATGATCAAGTTTCCAATCTTCCAATCTAGCCATGGATTCTTTCTCAAAATATTTTTAATTATTAAATCATGATGAATTGAAGTTAATACAGTGAATTTAACGTGATTTTACTCCAATTGCATGATGAACCCATGTTCCTTTCAAAATTGGTGAAGCTTTTGCATGGGCTTTGTGATTATGGCTTGTTATTGATTAATTGGTGATTCTCTTACGTTGAATTGCTTGTGTTTATTGTTAATTACATTAATTGATGGTTAATTGATTATGATCAGTCCATGATCATAAATATATGAAGTTTTGAGCAAGAATAGCCTATATATCTACATGTTGTCTTGAAGTCGATTGTGAGATCGGTTGGGTAGACTCTTGATTATGTATGAACTGCTGTAGCTACTATTTTAGGGTGATGTAATGGAATAATTTTGTAGGTATAAATCCTAAGTGTTCAAATTAAGAAGGGCTTTCATGAATGGATATAGATTCCTTTAGGCTATGAAGTTAAGAGGCTAAATGGGTGATGTATCTCGAATTGTGATTAGATGAAGCATGATTTAGTCTTGATTTCTTATCTAATTAGCTACTGCCTAATGAGTATATTATTGATGAAATATGAATGATGATCAAAGCCTTAGGTAGTTCATTGTGTTGGTAAAAGTGTTTTATATTATAGCAAAATCGATAAGCCTAAATGCCTATGTTTTAACCTTAATCTTGAGAGTATGTAATAATGATTTCAATATGGTTAAATGTAGGTTTAGCTACTGCCTTAGACTTATATATGTATGAACTATGATCTAAAATCAATGTAAGGGAAGTTAGCTAATGATCTATGTTATTCTACTTTCCTAGTTTGTTGATATGTTGCATTATGTTATGGTGTAATGTTGTGGTGACTTGTACATGGTTTCTTATATGTTTAAAGTACATTTAGCTACTGCCATATATGTGTTTTATTAATGAATAAGGTGTATTGATCAATGATGATCAAAGGGTGAGAAATTGGTAAGAATGCTTATCTCCTCTACTCTTCCACTTCTCTATTCCTTTATAGTAATGTTGATGAAGCCTTGTATGGAATTGTGTGATATGGTCCACTTATGGTGGCGGTGTTTACTTTATTGTCATTATATATGTGTTGACCATGGCCTTGAGGGCAAATTGATGAACTTATGACCATGTGCTTAAAATGATACTATGAGAAGATTATGCTTACTTTCCTATTCTAGTTGTGGATTAGGTTGTGTGGCTATTTCATGAGCATGTGTATAACCATGTTAGGGTAAAGTATAGGTGCTGCCATTGATGTTTTAAGATGGTAATAACCCCTTACCTATGTACTCCTTATATGAAAGTGTAAATAGCTAAAGTTAGGAGTCTTGATTACATTGTATATATTGTCTTATCTCCTATGGTATTATGTGTTGTGTGCTATGTACTTGAAGTGTAATGTTGTCTAATAGGGTGGCTGACTTAATAAGTTATTGATAGCCATTATGTGATCATGTTGGTCAATGTACACACACGCTCACTTACATGCATGTTAAAAGTAGTATAAGTCATTGTGTCTAAATGAAAGGTAGTTCTCATATTCACTAGTGTCTACTACTATTTATATTAAGGTGATGTTTATGAAAGTATGATTTGTATTCCCTTACAAGGATGACTTGATAGGTGTACTAGTATGGGCAAAGGTATGGGACCTTGTTTATACATTGCACATGTGTATCTTGATAGGATAACTCCTAGGTTTGGTTATTATGTATATGAAGGATGAATATATGAACATGTGTGACCTTATGTGTTATGTGAAAGGTTTGCTCACATCTAAGTATACACTCACACACATGGATGATCTAGTTAGTGAGAGGGGCCTTGCTAGGGGTGCCCAAGAATACTCCAAAACTAGATAGATGATTGAATATGCTATAAGCATATGAATAATGAATATCCTAAGCTTATGTTTTTATAAACTAAACGTAATAAAGGCTTTTCAATAAAAGGGAACTTAGCCTAGCACCGAGTGAACTTGTAGATGAGGGAGTGACACTTTACAACATAGGAAAGGTAGGGTTCACTACGGTCCTCCTGTGAGGGGTGATACTTTCTTACATAAGAAAGGTAGGGTTCACTACGGTCCTCACAAGGTGGTTAGCCTCATGACTCAATATAGTGTGGAGAGTTGATATTTCCATGAATCCCCCAAGTTCCATAAACTATGTTGCCACTATAGGATACTAGCTAGAGGATTCCACCTCGATAGCTAAGTAAATGTTAGGTTCTACTTTGGCCGGTAGACTACCTTCCATCGGTGTAGGGTTTTATGGCACCGGATTCCATGATTAGCACCCATGGTCTATGTCGGTTAAGGCTATGATATCCCTAAAGGTAAAATGGACAATTAAAGAAATTGAATAGGATCCTAACTAGGATGACCTAAGGTAACTTACTTAGAATAGGTGGAAGTAATGAACCCATCTAGACACTGCACAAGTGACTCCTTAGTAAGTCTTAGGAAGGTACCCTAATACATATGACTAAGTATGTGTCCTTTATGTATGACATTGTAGTCTTGGTTTAACTATGTTTATGTTGTACTATACTTCTATGATGGTATGTGTTGTCTTGTGTAGATGCTATGTATGGCCTTCTCTTGTGTTCCTACGGTGATGCATTGCACCAAGTATCCCTAAAGGATTACTTGGAAGACTAATGGATTAAGAGTAAGAGTTCACGGTAAAAGTGATGGAGCTCACTGTAAAGTGACCTCAAATTGTACTTAAATTCTATATGTGCTTTTCTATGATGTTTGACCTTTGATTGTGTTGCTATGAAGTATGTGGATGATATAAATGCTACTGATAAAGGTTTTATGATGATTTATTCAATATGGCATGAAGTATGATTTCAAAGGAAATGTCCCTTTTAAATGCATGTTTTTGCATGGCTGCCATACTTAGTACATTCTTGTGCTAATCTCATTCTTCTTTACTTTTTACACAAAGTGTAGGTATTGGAATGCTTAAATGAGGTCTATGATTGAGGAGCTTGATAGGTGATTTCCCAAGCTCAAGGAAAGGAATCCTGAAGTTCAAGGATGTCCTAATGTGTACTTATTGTAAAGTCTATTTAGTAGTGTATAGCTTTGTATTATGTCTTAGGGCTTTGTCCTTAATGTACTCTAAAGTTGTTGAGTCTAAGATGGCAAAAAGACTTAGAGTCTAAATATGTATTGTGACTTATGTTTTATATATATATATATATGATGTGATGTTTCTAGCATATGATGTGCTATGAAAAGTTCTAAATTTTCCTCTAAATTTACTATGCCAATGCAATGAATGATATGATAGGCTTGTCTTAGACCTCCGAGAGGTCGACGACGCCGGTTATAATCCAAGATTGTACCCTATCTTCTAGGGTATGCTTTTGGATTGTGACAAACTTGGTATGAGAGCATGAGGTTTATGTAGCGGTTTTAGGTTCTAAGAAGTCTCATATTGCCACGTCTATTAGAGTCTTGTATCATTGGTGGTGAGTCGCGACACATCAAATGGTACGAGAGGCTATAGGACGATAGAGTTTCCCTTCTTCATCAATCTCATATCGTGCCATAGAACTTAATTCTATAAGATCTCTCTCTTATATTTTCTTGTCCGGTGGTCTTTTAGATATGGTTGCTTGGATGAGATTGCTCTATGCTTGAGGGAGAAAAGGTGAGTTTAAAATGCTTATCTTTGTTTTATGGTTTGAATGAGTATATGTGAAGGTGACACTTGTCCTTATTTGATGATGTATATACTAACTAAGGCGACTTGAAGGGTTAACTAGACTTAGGTAGGGGTAGGGGACTTTACCTATGTCTTGCAGTAGTTTGCCTTGATGGAGACCTTAAGAGGTTAATATTATGTATGTGTATGATGATAAATGTGTATGTCCTTATGAGATGATCTGTATGCTTATAATCATTTAAATAGCCTAGTGTGCTAAAGATATGGAGTTATCCATGCATGAAGGTTATTAATGAGTGGAGTATGGTGCTAATAGTAGTTCTTGTTGGGTTACTAGGTTTAGTGAAGTTATGGAGCTTTACTTGATCATTGCACATGTTAACTCTATGAGGATTATTATTGGTTATTTTACCTTGTTATGTATGAAATATCTATTTGATGATGTGATGCCAATTATGGCAATATATGAAATCTATGTGAAATAGCACGTTATGTCGAATGATGTATGTCATGATATAGTTGAAGCATGCTAGGAGTTATGGTGGTTAAAGTGAATTCTCTTAAATTGTGTATTCCTATATGGTTTTGTATGATAGGAGCCAAATATTAGGATTTGAACTTGGATTGTTTAATAACTACCTATGGAGGTATGCTATCCTTTGTATATAAGTGATACTTGATGAGTTGCTAGTATAAATTGGAGTATTTTGTAGAGACTTAAGTTGTAAATATAGTATGCATGCTTATGAAGGATGAGTTGGTAAAGCTTTGTATCTTATAATTCCATACTTGTTCCCTCAAATGTCTAAATCTTGCACTTTTGGATATTTGGAAGCATGCTCACTGTAAAGACTAGGCAACTTATTGTAACATGTTTGGAGAACCTACTAAATTGTCATTTGATTGAATGTTGATGAAATATGTGTAGACTTTATGAATATGAACATGATAAGGAATGTGGAAAAGAATTTTTGCTATTTAGATTAAAGGATGAGAATCTTATGACATGATGAGTCGTAGATTGGTTTCTAACTTCTTATTGTGTTATGAACTTCCTTGTTGTTTTCCTCTAATGATGTATGACCTTAGTGTCTATTGCATTGTATAAAGACCTTATGTGAATTGAATAGTATGATCAAAATTGATGGTTGAGGATGATTTGCCTAAAATGATAAGGTTTAGAATGCCTTAGAGTTGCTAAATTGATTAATGAATCTAAAGTAGTAATCACTTTAAGTGATGAATATGAAGGTTTTGTATTTGATATCCTCTATATGTTGGGTTAAGTTGCTCTTAATTGGGTTTACCCTAAGTGGGGGATGGTGTTTGAGTAGTGAGATTGTAGAAATTATCTACATTGTTCTTCTATTCTTACTTGAATTTGAAAATGTGAATTCTTAGTATGTTTGTTCATGAGAATAGTCTTGCATAAGGTGTGAATTGCATGCTCTTTATATGATTGGTATGAATTGATTGACATCATTTTGGAGACATGGTGAATTTCCAAATACGCATGAAATGAAGTTTTTGATAAAAATCCAAGTTTTCTCTTGTTGACTTGCATTTTAATGTGCTAATTGTGGAGTTGACTTCATGAGGTAAGACAAGGAACTTACTAATAGCCACTTATAGGTTAAATTGTTTAGCCTTCTAATGGGAGTTGAGTCTCTTTTACAATGAAAGATGTTGACTCTCTTGAAAATTTAGTGATTTGATGATTTGTAATGCAAAATTGTAGGCTCATTCTTGAAAGGTGAAAGCATGTTAAGCTAAGAGTCCATGTGTATGCCTATGATTTATGTTATTTTTCCAAAATGAGGCTTACTATAAGGGTGAGTATTATGATTATGAAAAGAAATTTGTGGAATGACTTTCTATTTTGTTGTGTGTACTTGGTGTGACTTACCATTTAGACTTCACTAAGAATAAAATTGTATGCATGTCTTAGCTTGAAAGTTGAGATTTCTCATTTTTAAAGAAATTGATCTTGTAGTTTGCTAAGGTGTGAACCCATGATGCATGTAAATGTGTTGAGGAGCAAGATATTCCTCCATGTACACCACTAAGCATGGTATGGTTGAGTATGACCTTTATGGTACTAGGTCTAACTAATGAAGATCTTTGCGATTTAATTAACTCAAGTTTTTGTGCATTGAAGTATGAGTCTTAAGTAACTTCGAGTATGGGTTATGATCTACCTATGAGTAGTTTTTCAAGATTTTCTTGTAATGAATTAAGGTGTAATGATCATGTTATGATTAGGAGAAGGGTGTTCTCCTATGAACATGAAGAAGAACCTTTGTGTTTGATGCATTAAAGAGTGAGTGAGTAATGGTTTTTGCTTGCTTGTGTGCATTGAGTGCTAAAATGATTTGATGATATTTTAAATGTGATGAACTGCTCTTATATGCATTGAAGTCCTTGTTGTGATTTAACAGTCCTAAGTGTCATTCGAGGACGAATGTTCCCAAGTGGGGGATATTGTAAGACCTCCAAAATGAGATAAAGTGTCTAGATCCTAGCACGTTTGTCTTAAGGTTATAAGGTCCTGTAATTCCTTATTATGTGATATAAAGTCAGTGTGCAAAGTTTGAAGTGATTTGGAAGTCGAACGTCAAGGGACGTCCAAGACGTTCTATGAATAGTCGCTTATGTGCCTCATGTGTGTATGCATACCTAAATTGTATTAACTGAGACAAATAAGTCTTGACATTGTTTTAAATGATGTTTAATGTTATTTTATCATGTTTCGTGAAGTTTGGAGGTCAAACGCCCAAGAACGTCCAAGGCGTTCGAAAGATAGCCCCTAAGACGTTCATCGTATGTCATGTTGGGGTCAAGGTTGTTTGGACGTCTTGTAGGAGTTTGTTTTGGGTGAACTTTATGTGGAAGGTCTATAACATGTTAAGGTTTGTAATCGCGTTGGAAACGTCCGGGTACGATTTCTAAAGGGCCCAGCAAGAGGCCCCAAAATAAGGACCCCAAAGCTGCCTAAACACTGCCTGGGCAGTGTCCCTTGACGGACCCAACGACGGATCGTTGGTCACCCAACGGCCCGTAGATCAGGTCTCATCGAAGGGGACTTTCCTTGTGCAGAACCTAAGCCAATTATTTGGCTAAGTCTTGGGCGACGGAGGCCATGACGCCCCGTCATGCCCATGACGCCCCGTCACTGCCCTCGTCGCGGATGCATGCAGGTTGGCAGCCTGCGTGCTGTCACTTAAAGAGGTGAATGGGAGATTCACCCCACGTCCTAACCTGACTATAATAGGTATATTTAGTTAATTTTAGGTGTATATAAGTCTTCTAGAACGTGATCAACCCATTCCCAAAATCCTCTTACATGTTTTAAGCCTTTCCCTCCAAAAATGTTCTCTCTAAAAACACCATTGTTGGTGAAGCTCAAGATCTGCTTGGAGATGGATTTTCTATGGATGAATCATGAAGTTTTAGAGGTTTTCTTGTAGACAAAGGTATGGTGATCTTCATCTCTAGTTATCTTTCCATCTTGAGAGTCATTCTCAATGTTTTTTAAAGAAATCTTATGATCAAGTTTCCAATCTAGCCATGGGTTCTTTCTCAAAATATTTTTAATTATTAAATCATGATGAATTGAAGTTAATACAGTGAATTTAACGTGATTTTACTCCAATTGCATGATGAACCCATGTTCCTTTCAAAATTGGTGAAGCTTTTGCATGGGCTTTGTGATTATGGCTTGTTATTGATTAATTGGTGATTCTCTTACATTGAATTGCTTGTGTTTATTGTTAATTACATTAATTGATGGTGAATTGATTATGATCAGTCCATGATCATAAATATATGAAGTTTTGAGCAAGAATAGCCTATATATCTACATGTTGTCTTGAAGTCGATTGTGAGATCGGTTGGGTAGACTCTTGATTATGTATGAACTGCTGTAGCTACTGTTTTAGGGTGATGTAATGGATTAATTTTGTAGGTATAAATGCTAAGTGTTCAAATTAAGAAGGGCTTGCATGAATGGATATAGATTCCTTTAGGCTATGAAGTTAAGAGGCTAAGTGGGTGATGTATCTCGAATTGTGATTAGATGAAGCATGATTTAGTCTTGATTTCTTATCTAATTAGCTACTGCCTAATGAGTATATTATTGATGAAATATGAATGATGATCAAAGCCTTAGGTAGTTCATTGTATTGGTAAAAGTCTTTTATATTCTAGCAAAATCGATAAGCCTAAATGCCTATGTTGTAACCTTAATCTTGAGAGTATGTAATAATGATTTCAATATGGTTAAATGTAGGTTTAGCTAATGCCTTAGACTTATATATGTATGAACTATGATCTAAAATCAATGTAAGGGAAGTTAGCTAATGATCTATGTTATTCTACTTTTCTAGTTTGTTGATATGTTGCATTATGTTATGGTGTAATCTTGTGGTGACTTGTACATGGTTTCTTATATTTTTAAAGTACATTTAGCTACTGCCATATATGTTTTATTGATGAATAAGGTGTATTGATCAATGATGATCAAAGGGTGAGAAATTGGTAAGAATGCTTATCTCCTCTACTCTTCCACTTCTCTATTCCTTTATAGTAATGTTGATGAAGCCTTGTATGGAATTGTGCGATATGGTCCACTTATGGTGGCGGTGTTTACTTTATTGTCATTATATATTTGTTTACCATGGCCTTGAGGGCAAATTGATGAACTTATGAACATGTGCTTAAAATGATACTATGAGAAGATTATGCTTACTTTCCTATTCTAGTTGTGGATTAGGTTGTGTGGCTATTTCATGAGCATGTGTATAACCATGTTAGGGTAAAGTATAGGTGCTGCCATTGATGTGTTATGATGGTAATAACCCCTTACCTATGTACTCCTTATATGAAAGTGTAAATAGCTAATGTTAGGAGTCTTGATTACATTGTATATATTGTCTTATCTCCTATGCTATTATG
Organism: Solanum sitiens; assembly: GCA_016801875.1. Taxonomy (NCBI): domain Eukaryota; kingdom Viridiplantae; phylum Streptophyta; class Magnoliopsida; order Solanales; family Solanaceae; genus Solanum; species Solanum sitiens. The sequence continues at coordinate 229,695 of JABWTJ010000521.1, read as the reverse complement.
TGTTGTGTGCTATGTGCTTGAAGTGTAATGTGGTCTAATAGGGTGGCTGACTTAATAAGTTATTGATAGTCATTATGTGATCATGTTGGTCAATGTACACACACTCTCACTTACATGCATGTTACAAGTAGTATAAGTCATTGTGTCTAAATGAAAGGTAGTTCTCATATTCACTAGTGTCTACTACTATGCATATTAAGGTGATGTTTATGAAAGTATGATTTGTATTCCCTTACTAGGATGACTTGATAGGTGTACTAGTATGGGAAAGGTATGGGACCTTGTTTATACATTGCACATGTGTATCTTGATAGGATAACTCCTAGGTTTGGTTATTATGTATATGAAGGATGAATATATGAACATGTGTGACCTTATGTGCTATGTGAAAGGTTTACTCACGTCTAAGTATACACTCACACACATGGATGATCTAGTTAGTGAGAGGGGCCTTGCTAGGGGTGCCCAAGAATACTCCTAAACTAAATAGGTGCTTGAATATGCTATAAGCATATGAATGATGAATATCCTAAGCTTATGTTTTTATAAACAAACGTAATAAAGGCTTTTAAATAAAAGGGAACTTAGCCTAGCACCGAGTGAACTTGTAGATGAGGGAGTGACACTTTCCAACATAGGAAAGGTAGGGTTCACTACGGTCCTCCTGTGAGGGGTGACACTTTCTTACATAAGAAAGGTAGGGTTCACTACGGTCCTCACGGGGTGGTTAGCCTCATGACACAATATAGGGTGGAGAGTTGATATTTCCATGAATTCTTCAATTTCCATAAACTATGTTGCCACCATAGGATACTAGCTAGAGGATTCGACCTCGATAGCTAAGTTTATGTTAGGTTCTACTTTGGCCGGTAGACCACCTTCCATCGGTGTAGGGTTTTATGACACCGGATTCCATGATTAGCACCCATGGTCTATGTCGGTTAAGGCTATGATTTCCCTAAAGGTAAAATGGAAAGGAGGACCTAAGGTAAGTTACTTAGAATAGGTGGAAGTAATGAACCCATCTAGACACTGCACAAGTGACTCCTTAGTAAGTCTTAGGAAGGTACCCTAATACATATGACTAAGTATGTGTCCTTTATGTATGACATTGTAGTCTTGGTTTAACTATGTTTATGTTGTACTATACTTCTATGATGGTATGTGTTGTCTTGTGTAGATGCTATGTATGGCCTTTTCTTGTGTTCCTAAGGTGATGCATTGCACCAAGTATCCCTAAAGGATTACTTGGACGACTAATGGATTAAGAGTAAGAGTTCTGGGTAAAAGTGATGGAGCTCACTGTAAAGTGACCCCAAATTGTACTTAAATTCTATATGTGATTTTCTATGATGTTTGACCTTTGATTGTGTTGCTATGAAGTATGTGGATGATATAAATGATATTGATAAAGGTTTTATGATGATTTATTCAAAATTGCATGAAGTATGATTTCAAAGGAAATGTCCCTGTTAAATGCATGTTTTTGCATGGTGGGCATACTTAGTACATTCTTGTGCTAATCCCATTCTTCTTTACTTTTTACACAAAGTGTAGGTATTGGAATGCTTAAAGGATGTCTATGATTGAGGAGCTTGATAGGTGATTTCCCAAGCTCAAGGAAAGGAATCCTTAAGTTCAAGGATGTCCTAATGTGTACTTATTGTAAAGTCTATTTAGTAATGTATAGCTTTGTATTATGTCTTAAGGGCTTTGTCCTTAATGTACTCTAAAATTATTGAGTCTAAGATGGCAAAGAGACTTATAGTCTAAATATGTATTGTGACTTATGTTTTATATATATATATATATATATATATACGATGTGATGTTTCTAGCATATGATGTGCTATGAAAAGTTTTAAATTTTCCGCTAAATTTACTATGTCAATGCAATAAATGATATGAGAGGCTTGTCTTAGACCTCCGAGAGGTCGACGACGCCGGTTAAAATCCAAGATTGTACCCTATGTTCTAGGGTATGCTTTTGGGTTGTGACACTAACAAGGCATACACACCTTCACAAACATCATCATATCCAGGACATCATCAAGTCTATCATACCAAGTCATAAACATGAAATCTGGAAATCTTTTTCAAAAATCATAAAAGAAGGACATCCCCTAAAGGGACATGAGGAGATCACTCTTGATCTTCTTTAGATTGGAGAGCATAAAACCTATTCTTCTTTTGAGTCTCCACATCCCCACTACTAGAGGGAACTTTCTTACATTCGATCCTAGTAAACTTTCTAACAACACTCACAATAATACATGAGCCTATTATTTGGGACTAAACTTCTCATACTCACTACACCTATCTAGGTTTAATATCTAGTAACCCTAGCTCATGCACATAAAGGATACTTAACAACCTTATTTCCCCATTTAGAGCAAGCCTATACTAACTCATTTTTTAGCATCACTAAGATTTCAGATGTTTCACCAAAGATAACTCTTAAACCATGGTGAATTATACTTCTATCCTTCTTAGGGGAGTACATTCACTCAACCTCATCTAGTCAATACTCAAACACCCTATTACACCAATCTATCAATATACTACAAAAACACATCATGACTAGGCTGGGTACTACTAACAACTAAACATAACCTTACAATCACCTTAGTAGGTAGGAATACTATATCCCTATTGGAGGTAAGCCCACTCAATTATTTTAAAAATCTTTCATAACCTAAAGGCAACAATAAAACATTATTAATACTAAAGACAATCTCAAGGTCTATAATTTCAAATCTAGCAAGTCATATAGCCATAATTGGCATCACAAACAACTTTTCTCCCTCACTCCTAGAAGCATAACCCTTCTAATAGTCACATCCTAAAGACCATCAAATAATGGATAAGAGACAGATCTTAATGATTTATGGCACAACTAAGAGAATGAAGAAGTGAGGTTGTTTCTAAGAATGCAATAGCCTCTTATTCATAAAATGTGTCGCGACTCACACCCATGAACAATACTTAGATTTGGTTTGAGACATCCTAAGACCATTTTATGAGCTAACCAACGTGATTAGTTGTTGAGGTGATCTCAATTGGATAAACGAGCATGAAAAGGCATAATTGGGAAAACAAAAGATCTTTAAAAGAAGTTAGGAAGAAAAAGGAAGAAAAAAAGTCCAAGGCATAGGTATAGACGTAGTTGTATCCTCTCCCCGTCGCAGATATGGATGTTAAATAATTCTGCAAAAGGTTATTTTGAGGAAAAACACTATTTGGACTGTCCGTTTCGCGGAGAAGGCAAATGTGCCTTGAATCGAATCTGTGAAAACTTCTTCATGTCGCTCCCATTGTTCCCAGTTTTTGGCGCCGCTGCGGGGACTTTCAAATTAGGAATTATTTTATTTTTCTGATTTTTGATGTTTAATAAACAGATGTTGACAACTATTTCTTGCCATTTCATTTTTGCATGTTATTCTGAAATGTAAAACTGGACGACAATCAAGGATTAGTATCACCTCTAGCTGGATTGGAAAGATTCATTCAGTACCAGAAAAGGCAAAGACGACTCACTTACCCAGTTCCTCTTGTTGCTAGTGAACCAACATCTCCAGTAGCAAGAGTTAAGCAAGAAGAACCTCAAATAATAATGGTTGATCTTAAGGTAAGAGACGTCACAATCCCACGTGCCACCAATGTTACATCATGTATTCAGAAACCTGCAGTTGGTGAAAGGTTTGAACTATAGCAAAGTATGGTGCAACTATTGCACACTAATGGGTAGTTATATGGTCTGTTGCATGAGTATCCGATAATTTACATCCAAAACTTCATCGAGATCAGTGATACTTACACCTCAAGTAGATTATACAAGGATTATGTGAGGCTCACCTTGTTTCCATTTTCTATATTTGGGGAATCAAGAAGATGGTTGAATTCTGATCTTACTAACTTTATCACCTTCTTGAATGACCTAGCACAGAAGTTCCTTATCATAATTTTTTCCATGTGGAAAAATAGATATGTTGAGTAGTGAAATCCTAAGTTTTAGATAGAAGGGAAGAGAGAACTTGCACTAAACTCGGGACAGATTTAAATTGATGTTGAGGAGATGTCCAGTTACGACCCTCAAAATAAAATAGATCAAACTAGATCTTTGCATGTGTTTCATGATTTAATTATGTATTGAAATGGTTAATAATGATTTTTAGAGGCAGCGTCTAAAGTTTGGTGATGTTTGGAGTTTAAACTTCCAAGAACGTCCATTACGTTCGAAAGATGTGCCTTGAAAAGTGCTTGTCTGTATTAGTGTGTTTTGGCAAGTTTTACGTGTTCGTTTTGGTTGAAATTCATGTGAGGGGACCCTAGAATTTATATGACCATGTTTAGGAGTTTAAATTCCGAGTATGACTCCACATAGGACCCACAAGGGGCCCTATACAAGGACCCAAGACTTGGCAACAAAACTGCCAAACTTTCCTAAAACGACGCTCCTCATCTATGGACAGTAAGCTGAAGGACACCCCGTCGGCTGGGGGCGTAGCCCCACATGCAGTGTTGGGAGATTATCCCCCATGAAAATAGTATTTAATGCAATCGATTCCCCAGCAGGACGGGTCGTCGATCAAACGACGCCAAGTAGCTAGGGGTCATTTATTGGCACCTCCAAAAGATGTCAAGAAACGGCTTCACTTGGGGTGTATTGGTAAATTCACCCCAAGTCTTTAATGGACCATGGACGTTTGTTTAGGGGTCGTTAGGGTATTTTGAGTTAGCTTATACTCTTAAAACCTAGATAAGTCTTCTCTTTTAAAAATCAAAACATCCATCTCAAGAAAGAACCCTCTAAAACTGCATTGAAGCTAGAACTCAAGGAAGGTCTAGAAGTGAAGATTTTGGACGTTTTCTTCATCAAAAAAATTTGTGGGCGTTTCATCATTAAGGGTATGTCAATTCATCCTTGATTCTTCTTTCATTCAAGGAGCCAATCCAAAGACTTTCAAAAAGGGTTTCAAAATCCTAACTTTTTCTATTTAGATTTCTAAGTATGAGTTCTTTCATGAAATTTTTTTAATGATCATATTATGGTGTTATTGATGTTACTTGATGATTTTATGACTAAAAACTCAATGAAACCATACTCATGCAAATTCTCAACTTTTGACCTATGAAGTGGGTTTGATGAACATGTTTAGATAATATTAGAATTATGATTTTATTATGATTATATTGTGCTTAGCTACTGCCTTAAATGCTTATTATTGATGTATTATTGGAGAAATTGAGATGTGGTGATGAAAGCATGGATGAAGGTAAGTTGTTCTATATTGCTGAACTCTTATAGAATCGAATCTTCAGTGGTATGGTCCAACTTTGGTGGCAGTGTTTATCTTATGAATATGAAGTTATATGTGTATTATGATCATGGCCTTGAAGACATTGAATGTGATTTGAATTAAAAGTATGTTGATTATGCGTATAAAGAATAATGAATTGGCAATATGTGTGTATTGAAGACACTATGTTCAAGTGATATATATGTATGTGTAAAGCATGTTTGTGTGTGATTATGATGAATGTTGTGTGATCATGTTTAGAGGGTCAAGTTCATGCATGATAGGAGTTATGTGAAAGATGTACTCACATGTACTCAGACACACTACGAATGAAAGAATGAAATTATGAATGTAAATGGGGGATTGTAGGGTAGACACTCTTCGTGAGTTTAAATGAAGTGTCTAGACCATCCTTACTATTCCTATAGAATGAAAAGGGGAGTTTTGGGTCAAACACTATTCCTAAGTTGAGATGAAGTGTTAGTAGCAACCTCACCATTCCCAATGAGCTTTCTAATATAGATTGGAGGTTGATGCCCTTCGTGAGTTAGGATGTGGGGATCAAAAGTAACCTTTAGGGATAAGTACACTTCGTGAGTTGAGATGTGGAACTAATTAGCTATCCCTTAACCTATAGTCTATGAATGTTTAAGACTTTGTGGGGGACTAATGCCAAGCACCGAGATTATTTGAAGAAGGGGTGGCTACACTTCGTGAGTAAAGATGTTTTATCCAAATGTACCTATTGATATGAGTAATCGTCGTTAGTAGAGAATGAGTCACTTAGTAAAAATCTCCTTATCCCTTAACTATGTCCCCGCATAGGTATATCTATTGGGAGATAGATGTAAAGGCTAAGAATATTGTCACATCCCGAGAGCACCCCCTAGACGCAACCAGCGTCGTTGTCCTCTCATGAGGACTAAGACTAGCCTCTTAGCTTACATCATTACATTCATAGGTTAAAAGTGCGGAAAATTTAGAAATTTTCGATTACTTCTATATTGAGGTTTACATAGAACTCTACATACACAATATATATTCATATATAGTATATATAGACCCTTTTTAAGAAGATTACATAGTCTTCTACTTTTATTATACTACATAGTATAAGATAGTCTCATAAGAAGTCTATTACATTGTCTCATATTAAACCATCTCGATAAGAGTATCACAATTTGGGCAGAGCCCTTACATCAACAATTATAGCCACGTATAGGCTTTACAATTATAGTACCAAATGAAATAGAATAAACAGAGTGTCTTTTAAGACTAAACAACATCCAATAGGTAGATAATGGCATCGTCCTCGGAAAGTGAGGACCTACCGAACATGGAAGATAAGAATCCAAGTAGTCTTCAAAGTCGTCTCTAATATCAACGTCCGGATCCTACATTTGTAGTAACCATCAAACATGGGTTAGTACACACTTGTACTAAGTATGGGTATATGCACACAAAACAAGTGAAATCATGCTAAAGAGGACATTTGATCAAAAACCATCCTAAAGTACTTTGAAAAGTATTGTGGACAATCAATAACCCATATAAGCCAATAATCACATAATTCACAAGTCAACCCATGTACGACACAAGACCAACATCAACAAGTAATAGTCAAGTAAACATATACAAGAGTTCACAACATCATTATACAAGCAAGACCCTTACCTATAACTCACCATTTAGCCTACAAGTGCAATAAACAAGCAAAGCCCCATAACCTTACTCAATCAAGTAAACCAAACAAAGGATCACAAATAATGCCTAACTTAACATAACATAGAATACATAATAACCATCATCATATTTAGCAATATAGACTAATAGCATGTTCATAAATGAAAATAACATCACATAGGTCAATCAAACATGTAAAGTCAACATCTTCATAGCATATACATTATAAGAACACAAGAACAACATCATAAGGATTCTCTCAAGGCAAACTAGTGCAAGGCATAGGTAGAGTCCCATACCCCTACCTAGGTTAAGTCAAACCTCTCAAGTCACCCTAGTTAGTGTTTATTCCATTACTTCATTTTACATTCGGGAACACTTGCCTTAACCGACATAGACCACAAGAGTTAAGTGTGGAATCTAGTGTTGTGAAACCTTACACCGATGGAACGCGGACTACCGGCCAAAGTAGTACCAAACATGAACATAGCATCTAGGTGGATCCACTATCTTGTATTCCTATGGTGGCAACATATTTTATGGAGCTTGGGGACTGTCTTGGAAACATCACTCTATGCCCTTTTTGGACTATGAGGCTATCACCCCGTGAGGACTATGGTGAACCCTACCTTCCCTCCTCGGGAAGGCGCCACCCCTCATCTACAAGTTCACTCGGTGCTAAGCTAGATTTCCTTTTAAAATGTCTTTCTTTATTAATCATCACTTAATTTAGGTCATAGGGTCTAATCCCTTGTATAGTCATTGTCATTTACCTTAATAGTATTGCATGAGAATATGCTTTCATGGCAACCCTCTCATGTGAGAGCAACATATCATCATCATCATTTGATAATAAGGTACATAGGCAAGTCATCACCAACCTTATATCATTTCATCTTAAGCATAATCTCAAAATCACATAGTCAAGGCATTTCAATTTAACATCATACCAACACCTATGTAGGCTATTCAGAAGGTATACTTTAATTGAACTACATCACCAATAACAAGCCATCATACTTGAAGTAAAGGTTAGGATCATGAAGCGTTACTAAATATCCTTCAAAAGCCCATCATCACGGTCTTACCATCAACCAACCAATTTCATTCAATAATAGGTGTAGTAACATCAATCAATAGTAGTTAATACAATAATTAAGTCAATTGCATCATCACTATCCCAATTAATATCAATTTATAACCTGGGATTAGGGGAATTAGTGTTCATCATGAATTTGATCCAATCCCAACAATACATTACCTAGTCAATCCATAGATGAATTAGAATAGATAAAACAATTCTTATAATAAATTCATGATTCAATTCCCATAAATTCATGACCAAGATCCAAGATTTGGGAAATTGGGGTAGGGAACATGATCCACATGAAATTGCTTCAATTAACATACATTAACCAACAATCTATACTCAATTAGTCATAGGAAATCACAATTTATCATCAATTTGAAGTTTAGAAGAAAACCCATTAGAATTGGAAAACCCCATGGAATTGGGTATTTTGAAAATCAATTTTGAGAGGACCTCTTGGGGAAAGGAATCCCAAGAGTGAAGAAGCCATACCTTAATGAAGATTAATTCACGAAATTGAAGTGAAATCCTGTAGAAATTGACCTTCTTCTTCAAGCTTTCTTCCTTCGTCAATGGAGGAATTGGAGAGAGAGAAAACAGAGAAAGGTGAGAGCTTGTGGGTTTTGTTTTGGAAATTGTGTTTGGATGAGTGAAAAATGACCTAAAATGACCCTTAGACTATATATAATCACCCCCTAAATTACCCAAAACACCCCTCACTTAAAATGGTCTCTTAGTGAAGTCAAAATGTCAAAAATATGATTTTACCAGATCTGGGAAGTGGCTTCGCATCGCGGGGCCATCACACACTTTATTTCTCAAAAATAATTCGAGTCAGTGAGGTCCGTGTCAGCTGCACATCGCACAAAAGACCTCCGATTCTTAACATTCGCAGGCTGCCAAAACAGCCTGCCCTCCCATGTTGGGGTCCTCTATTGTACCATGGTTTCACGGTACTTTTAATGCTTTTTCCTTAAGTTTAGTGTGTGTATAAAGCCTTTTTGTATTGATTTTTTATGTAGGTTTCTCTTTATTTGCAGGAAATCTGTCCAAAGATGAACGCGAGAGGTTTTTAGCAAGAATTGCATAAGAGACCACCTACGGAGTTCACGACGGTCCGTAGGTGGCATCGTAGTAAGAAGAGTAGCTGCTGAAGGAAGATGGGGAAGTCTGACCAAGTGTGGGACTACAGAAGTTCATGATGGACCATCATAGCCACGACGGTCCGTCCTGCTTGTTCGTCATAATTATCAGAGAGTAGTCCTAGTACCCAAATTCCAAAAAGTTTAAGTGTTGTGGAACGAAGCCCCTTGACGGACCGTCATGCTTGCAACGGTCCGTCAGACCTGTCCGTCGAGGGTAATAAAGAAAGCAGCAGAAGAATTTGTGAAGTATGGGACGACAGAGGCCATGACGGTCCGTCGTGCCCATGGCGGTCTGTCACGAGGTCTGTCGACTCAGACGCATTTGGATAGATTTTCATTAATTAGAATCCTTCTTTTATTAGGTTTTGTTTTTTCATTATAAATAGTTTGAAAAACCTCATTTTGGGGGTTAGACTTTTTGATAATTTTTAGTTCTCTTGTTTAAGTATTGAAGAATTGATTTTGGGAATTGATACACTTTTTCCGGAATCAATTGTTGGTGTTATTGTTGATTAATCAAGTGCATTTTTGGATTTTATTCATTCTCATTGAAGTAAGTGCATGAATTCTTACATTATAAATATGAATTGTGTGACTATGACCATGGGTAACTAAACTCCATAACTAGGGTTGTGGGAACCATGGGTAAATAACAAGGGAAAATCTAACTAAAATAACAATTCTAGAATGGTGTCTTGCATGTATTGATAATTCTTTTGTGTAGAAGTCTTTTTAACGGATGGCCAACATTAGAACTCGCCTTAATGCTACTTGCCGGACCAAGGAGGTAGATAATAGGAAAAGAATTATCAACATAGATTTAGTGTATACTATCTAATAGGCTAGTATTGGTTGGTACGATGTAATAACTGAGTCAAATATCAATTATGATGCTTAATATGAGGTAAAGATAAGGGTTAGTATAGCAACACACGTAGCTGGACCAAGGTGCGGAGTGACATTTTCTAGATGCCGGACCAAGGATTTAGAGATACATAACTTGTCGCTTTACATGTAAGATACTAGGAAAGAATTGTTATAGTTATAATTACCAAATTAGGAACCTACGGGGAATACTTAAGCCCTAGTTACTTTTATCATCTAATTAAACTTCAAAATTTGAATCTGTTAATTGTTTATTTCAATTTAGTTAATCATTTTTATTAATTAAAAAAAAAACTTTCTGCTATTTGTTTTCTCGTAAAATAGTTGACTAAATAGTAGCAATAATCGAATAAAGTTAAGTTTGAACCATTTTCCTCGTGGGATTGACCCTAACCTCATTAGTTGGGTTCTCTACTTGATACGACCGCTTTTACTTCTTATTTGAGAAGTAAGTTTGAGCGTATCAAATTTTGGCGCCGCTGCCGGGGATAGTGGCTTTGAGATTAACTTAAAATTTATTACTATAGTTTAGTCATTATTTTCCTAATTTTACTTTATTTGTTGATTTTGTCTCTTGCAGAACTAACTTCCTTGTATGCCAAATACGCGGAGAGGAAGAGAACCTTTGTTTCCCTACGACCACGAATTAGAGCGTACATTACGAAATATGAATCGAAATTTGGATATTAATGATGATGATCCCAACCAGAACATCCCTGCTCCAGTTGATGCTCATGGTCGATTATTACCCGAAAATCGTGGTGAAGATGAACAAAGGGGACAAAACCTTGCCCCACGTCCTCAAGAGTACTACAGAGGCAATGATAAAATCGCAGACTCTGATGGGCCACTTGTCTTGCCCCCTCTAACACATGGTCACACCTTTGTGGTAACTAGTAGTCTAATGCAAATGCTCACTGCTAGAGGTTTGTTTTCAGGGCTACCATCTGAGGATCCACATGCCCACATTGCTAAAGTAAGGGCAGTGTGCAAAAGTTGTATAGGGAGGCCCGATTTAAATATGGATGTAATAGGGCTAAGGGTATTTTTCCTCTCACTGACGGGAGAGGCTGCTATTTGGTTTACTGAGATCCCTTATAACTCCATTTTCACTTGGAATCAACTAAGGGACGCCTTCCTAGCACGCTACTACCCGGTCTCTAAGAAACTAAATCACAAAGACAGAGTGAACAACTTTGTGGCACTACCAGGAGAGTCAGTTAACAGTTCTTGGGATAGGTTCACTTCATTTTTGTGAAGTGTCCCTAATCACCGCATTGATGATGAGTCACTGAAAGAATACTTCTATCGGGGACAGGATGATAATAACAAAGCGGTATTGGATATTCTAGCGGGTGGTTCTTTTGGGGAGTGTCCTTATGCCGAGATTGCTGAAAAGTTAGAGAAAATCTCCCAAAATAATAAAGCTTGGAGTACTAGGAAGTCAGATACTGGAAGAAACACTTTCGCAGTGCAATCCGCACACAACCCAGACACAGACGAGATTCGTGAAGAGATGGCTCAGATGAGAACTGAGCTTGGCTTGGTATTAAAACATGTCACTGGGGTGCAGAAAAGATAAATGTTGTGAACTAATTATCTAAACCACCACCGCCAAATGATGAATATTATTATGAGGAGGACACCTATGCAGTGAATGAGCAGACGGGGGGTTTCCGACCGAATGCCCAAGGCTCCAATCAGGAGAATTGGCGCCAAGGTCAAGGAAACCAAGGTCGGAACTATGGTAATTATAACCGCGAGGGTCATTATGTCCGAGATGGAAATTACAACCACGACAACAACTTCAACAGGGGTAACTATAGTAACAGAAATGATAGGAGTGGGCCCTATGTTCCTCCTCAAAATCGTGAAGTTGCTTCTAGGGATGGTGGAGGTAGTATGGCGCGAGTTGAGGATATGTTGCATAAAATGATGAGGAGGTTCGATGCTAGTGATGAGCACACTAAAGAGTTAAGGAGTGATTTAGCGGTATTGGGCAGAAAGTTGATACACATGCAATATCGATTAAGCAGCTTGAGTTGCAAATGGCACAATTATCTGCAGCTGTGAACACACGGCAACAGGCACTCTCCCTAGCAACACTGTCAAAAATTCGAAAAATGATGAACATTGTATGGCAATCACTACTCGGGGTGGTAAGCAAACCATTGACCCACCTATGCCATCTGATATGGAAAAGGTGACAAGAGATAATGATAAAGTGGTGGAGGTTAGTGGTGAGTTAGAAGATAAAACGGGAAAAGATGTTGAAGTGCCCAAAAAGGTGACCCCATGCCTAGACCACCACCCCCCTTCCCTCAAACATTAGTGAAAAAGACCGAGGATGGTAAATATCGGCGTTTTATAACGATGTTGAAACAGCTTTCCATCAATGTCCCTTTGGTAGAAGCTCTGGAACAAATGCCCGATTACGCCAAGTTTATGAAAGATCTGGTTACGAAGAAAAGATCGGTCACTTTTGAGGATGATGATAGAATGCAACATTGTAGTACTATTGCTACAAGATCTCTAGTGCAAAAGAAAGAAGATCCGGGTGCTTTCACTATTCCTTGTACAATCGGGTTATTACATTTTGCGAAAGCATTATGTGATCTTGGGGCATGCATAAATCTCATGCCCCTCTCGATTTACAAGAAGTTGGGTTTGGGTGACCCAAAGCCCACTGCGATGCGGCTACTGATGGCCGATCGAACAGTAAAAAGGCCTATTGGTATACTCCACGATCTGCTAGTAAAAGTGGAGTCGTTCATATTTTTGGCCGATTTTGTTATTCTTGATTGTGAAGTCGATTTTGAGGTGCCTATTTTTCTTGGAAGGCCATTCCTTGCTACGGGTAGAGCCTTAGTTGATACGGAAAAGGGGCAGATGAAATTTTGGTTGAACAGTGAAGAAGTGACCTTCAACATTTGTAGGTCCATGAGGCAGAGTGGTGAGCTCCAATTGGTATCTGCCATATCCTACAAAGTGGAAAAGTCATCTGAGGTACAAATAGAAGAACGTCTAAGTATAGAAGCACTAGCGGCAGTGATAATGAATTTTGATAGTGATTGCATTGAAGAGTATGGGTCATTGGTTGCGGCTCTTGATCGAGGTGATGTTCGGTTTAAACTGATGAAATACGACTTAGATATGAAGAATTGTGAGTCTCCACCCGCAAAACCATCTATAGAGGAGGCTCCAAAGTTAGAACTAAAAACTCTACCGCCTCATCTAGGTATGAATTCTTAGGTAATGATGACACTTTAACAGTAATCATTGCATCAGACCTAAATGTACAACAAGTTGAGAGTTTGGTGAAAGTGTTAAAAAGGTTCAAAAGAGCTATTGGGTGGACTATTACGGACATTATTGGGATCCCTCCTAGTATATGTTCTCATAAAATCCAACTCATGCCCGATCATAAGCCAAGTATTGAACACCAGAGACGCTTAAATCCACCTACGCAAGAGGTCGTGAAGAAGGAAATCATTAAGTGCTTGGATGCCAGAGTAATATATCCGATCGCCGATAGTAGTTGGGTATGCCCTGTTCAGTGTGTACCTAAGAAATGGGGAATGACTGTGGTCCCCAATGAGAAAAATGAACTTATTCCAATGAGTCCGGTGACTGGATGGAGGGTGTGTATGGATTACCGTAAATTAAATGCATGGATCGAAAAAGACCCTTTTCCTATGCCCTTCATGGATCAGATGTTGGATAGACTTGCCGAAAAAGGGTGGTACTATTTTCTTAATGGTTATTTGGGGTATAATCAGATTTCTATTCCACCAGAAGACCAAGAGAAAACCACCTTTACTTGTCCATATGAGACCTTTGCGTTCAAGAGAATGTTGTTTGGGTTGTGCAGCACCCGCCACTTTTCAGAGATGTATGATGTCGATATTCTTCGATATGGTGGAGGATACTATTGAGGTGTTCATGGATGATTTTTCTATGGTTGGTGACTCATTGGAGAGGTGTTTGAGTCATTTATCTGAGGTTCTTAAGAGGTGTGAAGACTGCAATTTAGTACTAAATTGGGAAAAATGCCACTTCATGGTGAAAGAAGGTATTGGTTTGGGTCATCGCATTTCAGAGAAGGGTATAGAAGTTGATCGAGCTAAAGTTGAGGTAATAGAGAGACTTCCCCCACCTATCTCTGTAAAAGGTGTGAGAAGCTTTCTAGGACATGCAGGTTTTTACCGGAGGTTCATCAAAGACTTTTCAAAATTGCGCATCCCTTGTGCAAACTGCTGGAGAAAGAGTGTAAATTTTATTTTGATGAATCCTGTCTTAAGGCATTCGGCGAGTTAAAATCAAAGTTGGTGTCTTCACCTATCATTATTTCTCCAGATTGGAGCAGTCCATTTGAGGTGATGTGCGATGCTAGTGGGGTTGCTCTAGGTGTGGTATTGGGACAAAGAAGGGACAAAATCCTTCATCCCATTTACTATGCTAGTAAAGCCCTCAATGAAGCCCAGAAGAACTACACAGTGACTGAGCAAGAGCTCCTTGTAGTAGTCTTTGCTTTTGAAAAATTTTGCTCATATTTGCTAGGTACTAGAGTTATAGTGCATACTGACCATTCTGCTTTGAGATACTTGATGGCAAAGAAGGATGTGAAATCGAGGTTGATTCGTTGGGTATTACTATTGTAAGAATTTGACTTTGAGGTGAGAGATAGAAAAGGGACCGAGAATCAAGTTGCTGATCACTTGTCCCATTTAGAAGATGAAGCAATGAGAGAGTTGGGGGATAAGACTGAGATGATGATACCTTCCTCGATGAGCATGTATTGGCTGCCTCTCAAGACTTGATTCCATGGTTCGTAGATTTTGTGAATTATCTGGCTAGCGATATTTTTCCACCGGACTTGTCCTTTCATCAAAGGAAAAAGTTCATGTACGATGTGAAGAAGTTCTTTTGGGATGAACCATACTTATATAGGAGTTGTGCCGATGGGCTTATTCAGTGTTGCGTGCCAGAAGTTGAGATGTTGAGTGTCTTGGAGGCATGTCATTCTTCACCCATAGGTGGACATCATAGTGGTATCCGAACCGCTCATAAGATCTTACAATGTGGCTACTATTGGACAACTATTCATCAAGATGCTCATGAGTTCGCCAAAGCATGTGATAGATGCCAACGAGATGGCGGCATTTCATGAAAGCAAGAGCTCCCTATGCCAACGAGATGGCGGCATTTCATGAAAGCAAGAGCTCCCTTTAAATCCCATTCTTGTGATTGAGTTATTTGATGTTTAGGATATTGACTTTATGGGTCCTTTTGTGGGTTCTCATGGGATGAAATACATTCTAGTAGCGGTTGATTATGTGTTAAATGGGTGGAAGTTGTCGCCCTCGCAAATAATGAAGGGAAGAGTGTCACCGCGTTCTTGAAAAAGAATATATTTTCTCGATTTGGTACCCCAAAGCCAATTATTAGTGATGGGGGATCCCACTTCTGCAACAAGTTGTTTAAGGGATTTTTGGAGAAATATGGGGTTCGCCATAATGTGGCCACTCCTTACCATCCTCAAACTAGTGGGCAAGTCGAGGTGTCAAATCGGGAGATCAAGCAGATTTTGTCAAAAATAGTAAAAGCTAGTAGAACGGACTGGTCAAGGAGGCTTGATGATGCTCTTTGGGCCTACCGGACAGCATATAAGACTCCCATAGGTATGTCCCCATACCAACTTGTATATGTGATAGCTTGTCACCTACCGGTTGAATTAGAGCATAAAGCCATGTGGGCTATGAAGAAGTTGAAAATGAATTGGAATCAAGTTGTAGAACAGAGGTTAAATGGGTTGAATGAACTCGATGAATTTCGCCTAAAAGCTTATGAAAGTTCATCCCTCTACAAAGAAAAGATGAAGAAATACCATGACCAAAAGATTGAGAAACGCGATTTTATAGTTGGGGATTTGGTGCTTTTATTCAATTCTAGGTTGCGTTTATTTCCGGGCAAGCTCAAGTCCAAATGGACTGGCCCTTACTTGATCACCCAACTATTCCCTCACGGAGCGGTTGAGTTGGAAAACAAGGAGGGTGTGCAGTTTAAGGTGAATGGACAATGAATCAAAATCTATTTGGGGCATACTGAATCGGCGAATGAAGTGATCGAGGCATACCATCTTGATGAAGTCTGAGTAATCGAGTATCCTCCGTCGTGCCGCTATGTTAAATAAAGCGCTGGTTGGGAGGCAACCCAATATGTATCCTTTAAGCCAACTATAGTTTTTTTTCTAGTAATAGTCGCATTTTATTTGTTTTTCGTTTTGTTAAAAGTGTTCGCTAGAGCGTAGTTTAGAGTCCGTGTCCACTAAGTCTCCAGTCAAACACATAGAGAATAGCTTAATGGGTGTTAACTTTGCAGGTAGCACATCACCAGAAAAATCTGCAGAAATTGGTCTGAAACACTATGTGACGGATCCATCGACGGACCGTCACACTTACGATGGACCGTCATAGGAATCCGTCGTGCCAGGTAAGTTTGTCTATTTTTTTTAAAATTAGGGCACACGATACGGAACCCATGACGGACCGTCACACTTGTGACGGACCGTCGTCGGGGACTCGTCGCATCAATACCTAGCAACTCGACCTGACCCGACCGGCGAATATTAAAAGTTTTAAACCTTTTAAAATTCCCAACCCTTCATTTCAACCGTTTCTTTTCCATCATTTCTCCGATTTACTCTCTTTTCAACTCCCTTCCACACTCACTCTCTTCCCAATCCCTTGATCCACCATCCCTTCCCAAATTCCCACAATCTAATTCTCTCCCCAATCTCCCTGCCTCTTCCAAGTATTTGATGGTCGGAGTCTTCTGCTATTCTGCTGATCTACCTAGTTGTGTGCCTCACCTGGTTGTTTTTCCTCTTTAAAGTCTCAGGTATATGCTTCTGGTCTCTACCTATTTACACTGCATTATTGTTTTTAATTACTACTGGCCTGTTTCCGTTTATTGGGTCTTTGATTTTTGACCCCTTTTTTATGCTAAAGACCTCAGGACATGCCTTAAAGTCCTGCCTTATAAATAAAACTATTGTGGGAAGTAGGTTAACCGAATCAAAGAAGGGGAAGATGTTTTGGAAACTTGTTCTGACCTAGGTTGATAGTCTACCGAATTGACATGTTAAAACTCGAGAAATTGATGCTTTACCATTGCTAGTTTGCTGGGTATTTGGGTTAGAAATATGTGATTTAATATTGAGTCTTTCGTTTGGAATCTCAGGGGATGATTGTGGCTTCCCATTTCTGTCACTGAATAACAGAATGAGACCCCGTCGATGGACCGTCGTACCCACGACGGACCGTTATGGGTTCCGGCCCAACAACCCACTATTTGTTTTCCCCAAGTGTCCACTAACGGATAGATGCGACGGACCGTCGTGCCCCTGCAAAATCGTCATGGTAGTCAGAGACCCCACTCCTAAGGGTCTCCAAGTTTTTTCTAAGTGTCCTATGACAAACAGATGCGATGGACAGTCGTGCCCATGACGGTCCATCCTGCACAACCATCATGGTTGTCAGAGACCCCACTCCTAAGGGTCTCTAATTTTTTCTAAGTGTCCTATGACGGACAGATGCAACGGACCATCGTGCCCACGACGGTCCATCCTACAAAACCGTCATGGTTGTCAGAGACCCCACTCCTAAGGGTCTCCATACTTTCTCCAAATGTCCCATGACGGACCTCCACGATGGCCCGTTGTGATCACTACGGTCCGTCCTGCTTATCCGTCATGACTTTCAGAGACTTTCCTTCAGAGGTCTCCAAATAAATAATGTTAAGTAATTCATGACGGACCCCCATGACGGTCCGCCATACTCACGACGGGCCGTCAACTGGTCCTTCGTGTTTCATAGATACTTCAGAGATATCATTACAACTTTGGTCTTATGTTTATTTTGTTTCGTTTTTACATGTATTGTTTGCTCCTTCTAGTACTAATCATGATTCTTTACAGGTACTACCACTCATGGCACCAAAACAAGATTGAGTTTACACACGAGGGCGTTCAAAGTCTTTCGCCCCGTCTGCCCGATAGGTCATTAGATCTGATGATGAGCATGACCCCGAGTACGTGCCCCCAGGTACAGCCAATCCTGCACGGGCTGCACGTGCAACCAGAGCCACGCCCAAGAAGGTGGCGTCCGGCGTATTCACTGCCTCCCAGTCTGATGAGGAGCGCACTGACCGGCATACCTTTTGGGTCAGTTGCACAGTATGAGGGAGCGTGTGGTTCCTTAGGAGTATCCTTGTCGGAGGAAGTCTCCGGGTCTGCTGAGCCTCTTCCCCCGCCACAGCTTCACAGTCTGCCTCATTTGATGAGGCCGACAGTTCTGATTCCACTCCAGCTTCACCGACTAGAGTTCCCGCCTCGGTTGCCGACCAGCCCTATCGGTGGTGTGTCGAGGGGCAATACCAAGTGTATTCCGACGGCAAGCTGATAAATGATAAGGGCGTCATGACCCGGACCCTTACACTGGAAAGGCGGGTCCTTACAGGGAGTCTCCCCACCATGCCGGATATCCATACTCTCTTCACCAGACACCGGCAAGAGTGGACGGCTCGTTCTTTGGGCCGATACAATGAGGAGTTGGTCCGAGAGTTCTACGCCTCGTATGTGGCTACTCTCCAATCATAGATTGATAGGCGGGCTGCCCTCGAAAAATAGGCCCCACTTGATCACATCAGAGTCCGCGACAAGCGGGTAGACATCTCCTTGCCAGCCATCTGCCGGTATCTATACGGCGAGGATGTTGATGCCACCAGGACACCTATCACCGCCGAGTTCGACTACCGGTGGCAACTAGTTAAAGATGGACGGTTCTTGCGTGAGCCAGCACTGAGAGAGACCACCAAGAGGTGGATGGCCCAGCACTTATCTATTGATGGAGAGGCTGCTGACTGGGTTA
The DNA here is from genome assembly GCA_016801875.1 of Solanum sitiens. NCBI lineage: Eukaryota > Viridiplantae > Streptophyta > Magnoliopsida > Solanales > Solanaceae > Solanum > Solanum sitiens. The sequence goes on along the minus strand of JABWTJ010000521.1, from coordinate 210,662 downwards.
TGGAGCCAAAGAGAGCCATCAAGAAGGCTAACTTGACCTTCACGGCCAAGTTTTTATGGTTGATAGTCCGCCACTTCCTTTCCCCCACTGCTGCAGATAATATAGTTACATGGGATCGCACATTTCTGATGGCAGCGATGATAGCAGGGTTTGAGGTTGACTTCGCTTAGCTTCTGCAGGCGGTCATGCACGAGAGGGCCTTCAAGGTCACTACTACTTACCCATTTCCGTGCATGGTTTTCTCTTTATGCAGGTCCGCAGGTGTGCCCATTTGGCACATAGATCAGCTCAAGACCCCACAGGGCAATGTTGATATCGGCCTCATCAGAGATGAGGCCAATGAGTTAGCTCCGCACAGAGGGCCCCGTCCTGAGGTGCCTCCGCTTGGTGAGAACCTGGCGGATACTGTAGAGCATGCCTCGGCTACCCATGATACTTCTGCACCCACTGACACTACCCCAGTCGAGTCTATCCCGGGTAGTAGCAATGCCCCGAGCTCCTCTCGCTCAGCGCCTTCCCCCGCTCTGGTCCCACTTGCTAGGGTCAAGAAACTTGAGGCTCAGATGGCCACACTTCTGCATCACATCCAGCCTTGGATGCAGAGGTCTATTGCTGAGGCGGAGGAGCGCATGGAGCGTAAGATGGCCCAGCGCACGGAGTGGAAGATCCTGGAGGTTCATCAGCGCTTGAACGCCTTTGAGTTGCGGGTACTAGCCCGGCCAGCCTCTCCGATGAACGTGTCGACCCTTTAGGATGTGGTTGAGAGTTTGCGAGCGGATCTTGATACGATCCTAGAGGCTAGGGTGCCTGAGTCTGAGGCCCCTTCTGCAGATCCTGCTAAGGACATAGTGTTGGCTGCGTTATTCGCCACTTCTGAGGTTCCACCACTTCCCCCACGAGATCATGCCAAGAGGCGCAGGGGTCGAGAGGAGGATGAGGCTAGGACGAGGAAGAAGGAGCGCCGTGAGATGGAGCCTGCGAGGAGAGCCTTGATTGCTGATGAGAAAGCCCATAAGTTGAGGGCTGTAGAGTTAGCTGCTGGGGAGTCTAGCTCCAGAGTTGTAGAGACAGTGAGAGGCACTACTGATGATACTGTTGCTGCTGAGGACACTACTGAGGGTGTCCAGACTACAGAGGGAGTGGGTTCCCGGGAATCAGGCCCACCAGCTTGCTGATCGCCGGCGCTTTGCGCCGCAGGTTTGCTTCACCTACCACTCGATTATTTTAGGTTCTTTTATGCATTGGGGACAATATATCTTTTTTGTTGGGGGTGGGGTAAATGGAAAGTGAGTGCTAGGGTGAAGTCTGAGTAGCCCAATTCATGATCCCCTTTTGGGGTTTTCTTGCCTGTGTTCTTTTCCCCCAAGAGACTGACTACTTTTATTGTTGAACCGGCATGTTATATCTTGTGTACATAGTATAACTCTGAAGCATGATTGCTAAAACAAATATGATATCCTGATATAATGAAAATGATGCATGACTAGGCATAGTAATTGATAAATGTATGGCTCTAAACATGACATAGAGATACACTACTACATGACCCTGAATCTAAGACTCGAACTAGGTGTCTAATAATCTGGGAATGTAATGAGATTTCAAGTGAGTGTGAGGGCAATTCGAATGATCCACCATTGATACTAAGCTAGAACTTGTCTGGTTAGTCTTGCTAAAAGTAAGCCAAAATAAACAATTAGGAAAGGATATAGGCCTTTGTTCGAAATAGTCAATCTTGAGCCTAAAAATAACAGAAAACCAAATGAAGTTAATCCCTTATTGATCCAAATGATTTGAGCCTAAAAACAAATCTTTCTTTTTCACCCCAACTGATCTTCTCTGGGAACAATGTGTTGGCCCTGGTCCCTCCTTGGACATGTGCACCTCAGTTTATGCCAAAAGCATAAGTTGAGGGTGGCTAATGCAGAAAGAAACCTTGTCGTGTCCCTAACCCAACCATGGGTATTGTGAACCTTGACTCATGGCAAAGTCATAAGTTGAGGGTGGTTGTTATAAGGAATACTCCGGAAAGTGGGGTTGAAAGAATAAAGAGGAAGAAAGAACAAAACAAAAGTGACTAACAAAAATAAAAAAAAATTACATATAAAACAAAATAAACACAAGAAAAGAGAAAAGTCACTTACACATAAGGATAAGAAAGGGAAAGCAGCAAGGTGAAAGAAAATTGAGAAATAGGGCAAAATAAAATGATAAAAAGTGGGTACGCTTAGCCGATATGTCAAGGAGGGCAACAAGTCACTAAAGTATACCTAAATATACCCTACCTAAACCTGAGCCTATGTTACAAGCTAAGAAAGTCCTATCGTGATCCTAAGAGTTGTTATGGCAAACTTAAAGAAGTGAAAATAAGGGCAAGCTTATGGCAATATGTATAAATGAGTTGAGAAGTTGTTCTGAGAGCGAGTGTTGGAAAGTAATCCTTATACTCAAACTGAAATCATTGTGTGAAAAATGAGGATGTTATTTTTAAGTAAGGACACTAGTTGCAATACCGGAAAAATTAGCACTGTAACAACCCTAAAAATAGATATGCTAAGTAATGCTTAATGTGCCAAGAATGCCTACGATTAGACCAGGGTTCACACGGATTGATGCGCGTAGAACCAGACCTCGGAACCCTTGGTACAGCCAAGCCAACTAACTTGGGGAGTTAGCTGAGCTAGGAAAGGTTGGGACCAACCATATAGGGCTCTCGAATACGAAGATTTACTCGAAGGAGTCTTTACCGGACTTAAAGTGAGGAAATCTTAAGTTTTGAGGGTCTAGGGGTAAAATGGTCTATTACCAGGCTAAGGGTAATATCATAATTACCCTAAATATATATTTATTAATTATTTAATAAGGTGGAGGGGCAAATTGGGGAGAGAGAGACGAAATGGAGCTCTTGAAGTTAAGTCCTGCTCCACCCGGGTTCGAACCTAGGTGAAAGCAATGAATTTATATGATTTTTTATTTAAGCTATTGAATTAATGTAATTAATTAATAATAATTATTCATTAGCTGATTTAAAATAAAAATAAAAATCAGATTTTTAATAATTAACTAAACCTTATTTGACTAAGTCCTAAACTAGACTCCTAAGCCTAATATGACTCCCACTCTCTCACGTCTATCTCTCAACTCTCACGCTCAAACTCTCCCATTTCTCATTCACGTTTTTCTCTGCCAAAATAACTTCAAAAACAGTACGTAAACCAAAGTTCTTCACACTGGAAGAACTCACAACGAAAATTATAAACAAACAACTAATCAAAAACGTTACGCAAGAGGGGGGATTATTCCGTCGAATTGGTTTTGAAGTTGAGGGGATTTGAACGTGATTTTTGGAGAAAGTTTTGGGTAGCAAGTCAAGGTTTGAACTACATAAAAGGTATGGGTTTTCTTCTCTCTTGGTCCCTTTCCCAAGAGACCCCTTAAGATTCAATAAATTCTAATTCAAAAACTAGGATTGTTCCCGTTGCATGTCCCTGTCACTAGCTCCCAATGAATTGTAGGTTGGGTATGTTTGCTGGTAGTTTAAGTATGAAGATTGATGTTCGTGATAATGTGTTCATGATTATGTGTTTAGAATTGTAAGCATGTTATGTTGTGTCAACCGAAAGTATGTGAAAAATGATATGTTTTTATGGTTGAATTTTATGTGCGAATGTTTGTGTAAATCATGAGGTGTAAAAGTGGTTTAATGTTGCTGTATGTAATAGTAATTCTTGGCTGAATATAATCATAAAAATATTACACTTAAAGATGCACCAAATGATCCACGAAATGCCTTAAGAATTAACGTATGAATGATGATAAAAAGAAGCTGAAAATAGTGAACAAATTTCCAGCATTTGATAGGTTGGGTTCGGCCAAACAAAGTGGTACAAAATGCAATGAAAAATGAATTTAAAATAAATGAAATCACTAAGGATTGAATCCAAGACATCATTACATGAAAGCTACAAGAAAATCAACAAAAGATTAAGACAAAAATGGATTGGAAGAGACTAAATTTCCAGCCTGCTGGAAATTGTAGTCTCGGCCAATGTTTAAGAAAATGAGCTTCGTTTATATTTTTTTTTAAATGTGAGGTCATTGGGGATTGAACCCATGACCTCACTAAATGAAAATTTCATAAAAATTTCGTGAGAAAAATGCAAGAAAAAATAGATGTGGTGAGTGGGGATTGAACCCACAACCTCTTGAATGGATGAGAGAGTTAGGAGAAAAATGAAGGAGAAAAATAAATGTGGAGAGTGGGGATTGAACCCACAACCTCTTGAATAGATGAGAGAGTTAGGAGGAAAATAAAGGAGAAGTATAAAATGAGGTGAATGGGGATTGAACCCACAACCTCTTGGATAGGTGAGAAAGTTAATAGATAATTTAAGAGAGAAAAAAAAGAATGAGCTTGTGGGGGATTGATCCCACAACCTCCTTGACTTAAACGAAAAAGGAGAGGAGAAAAAGAAAGGAAATGTTATGAGGTTGATGGGAATCGAACTAGGGTCTCCCAAATCTAAAAAATGCAATTATCAAGTTTAAAATAAGATTAAGTGTTGTCCAAGGGTTACGAAATAGGGTTCCCTTGCCCGAAATTCGGTAATGATACATAAGTCATACGTGAATTAAATGTTCAAGAATAATGCCACCTACTTAGATCGAAATCGAGATCTTGGCATACATACAAGATGAATAAGTCTTGTATCACATAATATTAGGAAGATATGAATCACTTAGACGATATATGAATGAAGCCTCATGGCTTGTATGTATGGACACATAAGTCTAACATACGTTTAAAAGTAAGTGATCCTAAGATGTATGTAATGAAATGATGAAACCCTAGAAGGGTTAAGTATGAGTGTAAATACACTAAATGGCCAAGTGCATTGGCATATGATGAAATGAACAATGAAATGATGAAATGAACAATGAAATGATGAAATGAACAATGAAATGATGAAATGAGCAATGAAATGATGAAATGAACAATGAAATGATGAAATGAACAATGATATGATGAAATGAACAATGAAAAGACGAAATGAACAATGAAATGATGAAATGAAAAATGAAATGATAAAACCCTATAAGGTTTAAGTAAAAGTGTGAAACAGACTAAATGGCCAAGTGCATTGGCATATGATGAAGTGAACATTCACGTAAAAAGGGGTGAGTAATTATGAAGAGCAAATGTGCTAATGTTAATGAATGTGGTGACAACATGATATGAGGCTAATATAAAAGATGAGAGCAATCTCAAATGAGCCTAAGTAAATGTTACCAAAACGTACTCACCTATGAGAGTGTAAGATAATGAAGAGACCAGTATCTATGAACACTCTAATGAAAGTATTGAGCTTAACACACTTAATACTAATGATGAGATGAGAAATCATCTAATGAGATATGATGTCCTCATACTAGAAGCCAGCTTCCATAACGTATGAGATGAAAGTAATAGAACTTTATACTAAGCACCGATAGACTAGCTATGAGCGGTGATGCCTTCTTTCGGGAAGGGCGGAGGTTCACGTAACTCTCATGAGATGAGACTGTACGGCATGCCGGGTATGGGTCTCCTTGTATCTCCTAGTCTTCGAACCTATACTGCCAATATAGGGATCTGGCGGGGTTCGATTCCCATGTACGCTAGCATGTTTTGGGTCACTTTGGCCGGTGATTCCACCTCTTTTTGGTGTGGGGGAGACACTGGATTTCATGATGCTTACATGATCTATGTCGGTTAAAGTTAAAGTTCCCAATGAATGAATGAGGCCAGCCTCAAATGATGAATATATTTAAATGAATGATACCGAAGGTGTTAGGTAGGATAATCAAAAGGTGAGTTAGATTCAAGTAATGACATTAGGTCATTCTTGGTCATTGCACAACGAACCCAATGAAAGTCTTAAACTACATCCTAGGTATAGCTGGTGTTTACACTGGCCCACGAATGAAATGAAATGGAGTACGTATGAATGAACGAAGCAGACTCTGCGTTTGCTAATGAAGACTCCCTAGTTGAGGTCCCATCTGTTGAGCCCTCATTCCTGGGAAGTCTTAATGTTAAGTCCATGATTCCAAGGTCTCATGGCATACGAATGAACGAAATGAACAACGTTATGTGTTACATGAATTATAATATGTGTTATGTGTACGCTGTTGTGTGCTGTGTGCAGAATGTTAAGTATGATGATGTATGTTATTCTCATGGCATAACTTTCCTATTCCAAATCTGGAAAGCCCACTGACTTACCTAATCCAAATTTGGAAAGCTCATTGACTTTCCTAATCCAAATTTGGAAACTTTTCTAATCTCAATTTGGCAAGTCCACTGACTTGACTTTCAAAAATCATGTTGTTAGGAAAGAGCTATTCTTTCTCATACATGTCCTTGGTGTGTACTTGAATATACCCATACTTAGTACAAGTGTGTACTAACCCTATACAAACTCTACTATTTTAGGTGCAGGCACAGGTGGACGATAGAGCTACAGGATCATCGTTGTAGTTATCCGGACATCCAGCATTCATCCAATTTTGGTAGGTCCTCATGTCTTCCAGGATGCTACTGTTTTATATTCTAGCTTAGTTTTAGAGTTGAGCTAGTGGAGCATGTTCCACTAGCGTTTCTTTCCTGCTTTTATTCAGATTATGTATTGGTGCCATTTTGGCAATTATACGTTTTATAAGAATTGAACTTTTTCTTTCAGTTGCTTATGTCTTAATGTTAGATGGTTGATGGTGAACAATTACGTATTAATGAGAATGACGTAAGTAGGCTTCTCTGCGACCTCTGAGAGGTCAACGACGCCTATCTCGTCTGGGGTCTAGATTCCAGTCGTGACAAGAACCTTGGTGAGAAATTGAAGAGGATAGGTGTCAGTGCGTAGTGAGTCTGCGTCATGGTCCATCCACATAATTCAAGCCTAATAGTGATAACATTCATGAACATAATGAGAATGATCGGGATTGATAGCCAAATGATTGCGAAAGCTAAAATATGGATACTCTTGTACAAAGATTTTGTAGTGAGTCATAGTGCGTCGCTTGAGGACAAACAACGAATTTAAGTTGAGGGTGTTGATGTACCGTGGTTTCATGGTACTTTTAATGCTTTTTCCTTAAGTTTAGTGTGTGTCTAAAGTCTTTTTGTATTGATTTTTTATGTAGGTTTCTCTTTATTTGCACGAAATTTGTCCAAAGGTGAACGCGGGAGTTTTTGAGCAAGAATTGCAGAAGAGACCACCTACAGAGTTCACGACGGTCCGTCGCGATTGTGACGGTTCGTAGGTGGCATCGTAGTAAGAAGAGTAGCTGCTGAAGGTAGATGGGGAAGTCTGACCAAGTGTGGGACTACGGAAGTTCATGACGGACCGTCATAGCCACGACGGTCCGTCCTGCTTGTTCGTCATAATTATCAGAGAGTAGTCCCAGTACCCAAATTCCAAAAAGTTTAAGTGTTGTGAAACGAAGCCCCTTGATGGACCGTTGTGCTGGCAACGGTCTGTCAGACCTGTCCGTTGAGGGTAATGAAGAAAGCAGCAAAAGAATTTGTGAAGTATGGGACGACGGAGGCCATGACGGTCCGTTGTGCCCACGACGGTCCATCACGAGGTCCGTCGACTCAGACGCGTTTGGACAGATTTTCATTAATTAGAACCCTTCTTTTATTATGTTTTGTTTTTTTATTATAAATAGTTCAAAAAACCTCGTTTTTGGGGTTAGACTTTTTGATAATTTTTAGTTCTCTTGTTTAAGTATTGAAGAATTGATTTTGGGAATTGATACACTTTTTCCGGAATCAATTGTTCGTGTTATTGTTGATTAATCAAGTGAATTTCTGGATTTTATTCATTCTCATTGAAGTAAGTGCATGAATTCTTAACATTATAAATATGAATTGTGTTACTATGACCATGGGTAACTAAACTCCATAACTAGGATTGTGGGAACCATGGGTAAATAACAAGGGAAAATCTAACTAAAATAACAATTCTAGAATGGTGTCTTGCATGTATTGATAATTCTTTTGTGTAGAAGTCTTTTTAACGGATGGGCAACGTTAGAACTCGCCTTCATGCTACTTGCCATACCAAGGAGGTAGATAATAGGAAAAGAATTATCAACATAGATTTAGTGTATACTATCTAATAGGCTAGTATTGGTTGTTACGAGGTAATAACTAAGTCAAATATCAATTATGATGCTTAATATGAGGTAAAGATAAGGGTTAGTATAGCAACACACATAGCCGAACCAAGGTGCGGAGTAACATTTTCTTGATGCCGGACCAAGGATTTAGAGATACATAACTTGTCACTTTACATGCAAGATACTAGAAAAGAATTGTTATAGTTAGAATTACCAAGTTAGGAACTTATGGGGAACACTTAAGCCCTAGTTACTTTTATCATCTGATTAAACTCAAAATTTGAATCTGTTAATTGTTTATTTCAATTTAGTTAATCATTTTTATTAATTAAAAAAAAAAAACTTTCTGCTATTTGTTTTCTCGGAAAATAGTTGACTAAATAGTTGTAATAATCGAATAAAGTTAAGTTTGAACCATTTTCCTCATGGGATCGACCCTAACCTTATTAGTTGGGTTGTCTACTTGATACGACCGCTTTTACTTCTTATTTGAGAAGTAAGTTTGAGTGTATCATCCTCCTCCTTGACCCTTCAGGTGGTCCTTGGGGCAACGTTATTTGACGTTTAGACCCTCTATATTAAAATATACCTAACCAAAGTCTTTTTAAAAGTTTTGTACTTCATTTTACCCTCCGAAACCGTACCCAAACATAGCACCGTCAACTAGTTCAATTAAGCTAGTTTCCGAACGTTATGGACGTTCTTTAACGTCTTGGCTCTAAAAATTCGTAGATGACTTATATACATTATTTTAGGTCTTAAAACAATATTTAAACCTTTAGATACTCATGTTAGGCTCTAGATTAGGTCTTGACTTTTCGGAGTGTTACATTATCCCCCCCCCCTTTAGGAACATTCATCCCCGAATGATACTAAAATTTTAAAAGGGAAAGGATAGACTCAAGACTAGCAACCCAACCAACAATATACATCACCAATATGAGTTACAACTCAAATCAACATAACAATATGTCATTTAAATAATGACTCAAAACATCAACTTTAACACATAAGGCTCAAAGTTACAACATGAGGAATTTGTTTCCTTCTCACAACAACAACATGAGCTCAACATATCATTAAAGAGTCAATTATGCCAAAGTTCCTTTCTCAACATATCAACATGCTCAATATCACATTATGAGGACAACGATATACCAAATACACAAATAAGTCCAAATCAATCAAAAGAGCATTTTTCCATGATAAATCATTTTAGCAGAAACCTTTTTACCATAAATATGCATAATTTTGCAAAACAAGTAAAATGCAATTAATGTATTATTTTCATTATTAAGAAGAACATCTAACATATAATTAGCAAAGATATGTGTAGAACGGGAATTCATGTCGGCCTCGGCCTCCCATGTTGCTCCCTTAACTAGGTGGTTTCTCCATAACACTTTTACGTAGGCCACCTCTTTGTTTCTCAACCTCTTCACTTGACGATCAAGGATTTCAACCGGAACCTCCTCATAGGTGAGGTTATCCTTCACACTAAGACCTTCAATAGGAAAAATGGACTCGGGATTTCTAATGCACTTCTTAAGCATGGTTACATGAAAAACCGAATGAACCAAAGATAGTTCACTAGGGAGTTTCAACTCGTATGCGACCTTACCAACCCTTTGCAAGATTTCATAGGGACCTACATAACGAGGACTTAACTTCCCTTTCTTTCCAAATCTAACCACCCCTTTCATGGGCGAAATCTTCAAATACACCCTATCACGCTCTTCAAATTCAAGGTCTCTTCTCCTATGATCGGCATAGGACTTTTCCCGACTATAGGCTGTTTGCAACCGGTTCCTTATGATATGAACTTTCTCCAAAGTCTTATAGATCAAATAGGGACCAAGAACCGAAGACTTGACAACCTCAAACCATCCAATAGGAGACCTACACCTCCTACCATACAAGGCTTCATAAGGAGCCATAGATATGGATGAATGAAAGCTATTGTTATATGAGAACTCCACCAAAGGCAAGTACTCATCCCAACTTCCCTTGAAGTCGATGACACAAGATCTAAGCATATCTTCAAGAGTTTGAATAGTTCATTCTGTTTGACCATCCGTTTGAGGATGAATAGAGGTGCTTAACTTCACTTGAGTACCCAAACCTTTTTGAAATGATCTCCAAAACCTAGACGTAAATTGAGCACCTCTATCCGATATAATGGACAAAGGAACCCCATGAAGACTCACTATCTTGTCAATATAGATCCTTGCATAGTCTTCCGCCGAATAAGTAGACTTAACGAGAATGAAGTGAGCAGATTTGGTCAATCTATCAACTACAACCCATATAGAGTCATATTGCTTTCTAGTTCTAGGCAAACCCACTATAAAATCCATATTAATGTCGTCCCACTTCCAAGTAGGAATTTGAATTTCTTGTAGTAGACCACTAGGATTTTGGTGTTCCACCTTCACTTGTTGACAATTGGGATACTTTGCAACAAACTCCGCAATATCCCTTTTTAGGCCATCCCACCAAAACACTTCTCTAAGGTCATGGTACATCTTTGTAGAACCTGGATGGATAGAGTAACGGTCTCCATGAGCTTTTTCAATGATCATATTCCTCAAATCATCCACATTAGGCACACACAATCTCCCTTGGAACCTAAGAACACCATCCCCCTTGGGAGAATGACTTATTCATCTTACCAAGAACCGATTCTTTCAACTCCATCAACAACAGATCAAGGTGTTTCTTAGACTCCACCTCAACCACCAAAGACGATTTGGAGTTATGATGTACCACCACACCACCATTTGGAGAACTTTTAATTCGAACCCCTAAACAAGCCAACCTATGAACATCTTTCACGAGGTTTCTCTTGGATTCTTCCACATGAGACACACTTCCCATGGACAATCTACTTAGAGCATCCACTACCACATTAGCCTTGTCGGGGTGATAGAGAACACTCATATAATAGTCTTTCAACAACTCTAACCATCTCTGTTGCCGGAGATTCAACTACATTTGAGAGAATACATATTGGAGACTTTTATGATCCTTATACACATCAACATGAACCCCATCAAGATAATGCCTCCATATTTTCAAGGCAAATACCACGGCCGCTAACTCAAGGTCATGAGTCGGGTAATTCTTCTCATGAACTTTGAGTTGCCTAGAAGCATAGGCTATAACTTTGCCATGTTGCATGAACACACCCCAACCTAACACGGGATGCATCACAATATACCACAAAACCCTTATTACCCTCTGGTAAATTCAATACTGGAGCGGAAGTAAGCCTATACTTCAACATTTGAAAGCTCTTTTCACATGCTTCCGACCAATCAAATTTCACATTTTTTTGAGTCAAGGTTGTCAAAGGGGAAGTAATGGATGCAAACCCATCGACAAACCTTCTATAATAACCGGCTAGGCCTAAGAAACTCCTATTATCCGTAGGAGCCAAAGGTCTAGGCCAATTTTTCACCGCTTCCGTCTTTCTTGGATCAACCTCCACACCTTCACTAGAGATAATATGACCAAGAAACGCTATCGACCTCAACCAAAACTCACATTTTCTATACTTGGCTAACAATTGGTTTTCTTTAAGAACTTGCAACACCACTCTCAAATGGTCCATGTGTTCACCCTCATGTTTCGAATATACCAAGATATTGTCAATGAACACAATGACAAATGAATCTAGGGAACTGTGAAACATTCTATTCATTAGATCCATAAATGTTGCCGGAGCATTAATGAGACCAAAGGACATTAATAAGAACTCATAGTGACCATATTGAATCAGAAATGCCGTCTTGGGAATATCTTCACCTCTCACCCTAAGTTGGTGATATCCCGATCTCAAGTCAATCTTGAAAAGTAACTCGAACCTTGGAGTTGATCAAATAAATCATCAATTCGAGGGAGAGGAGACTTGTTCTTTATTGTGACTTTGTTGAGTTGACGGTAATCGATACACGTTCTAAGGGAGCCATCCTTATTCTTCACAAAAAATACCGGAGCACCCTATGGAGAAATACTAGGCCGAATAAAGCCCTTCTCTAGTAAGTCTTTGAGTTGACCCTTCAAATCTTTCAATTCGGCCGGAGTCATCCGATAAGGAGGAATTGAAATGGGATTTGTATCGGGTAGCAAGTCGATACCAAAATCAATTTCCCGTTCGGGAGGAACATTAGGAAGATCATTAGGAAAGACCTCCAGAAATTCCCTCACTATAGGGACCGACTCAATGGGAGGAATCTCGGAGTCTAAATCTTTGACTCTCAGAATATGGTATAAAACCCCTTTAGAGATCATCTTACAAGTTTTCAAACAAGAAATACTATGACGTATAGGAATAGAATTTCCCCCCTTCCACTCTAAAACGGGTTCATTTGTGAAGTTAAACTTCACCGCGCTTGTTCTACAATCTATGAAGGCGAAACAATCATGCAACCAAACCATTCCCAAGATAACATCAAAATCAACCATATTGAGTTCTACTAACTCCACATAAGTAACTCTATTAGGCAACATTATAGGAAAATTTCTATATACTCTCTTAGCAACAACAGACTCACCCACCGGGGTAGTCACCATGAAAGGTTCATTCAAGATATCGGGTAAAATTTCAAACTTTTTAGCTACTAGAGGAGTAACAAATGACAAAGTAGCACCCGGATCAAGTAAAGCATATACATACAATAAAAGACTTTCAACATACCGGTCACCATTTCAGGAGAAATCTCTTGCTCACCCGTAGAGCGGAGAGCATCGAAGTAATTCTTCTTCGGAGCATCTTCATTAAAACCACTTGCTTTTCCACTCCCCTTGTCTTTCCCCTTCAAATTTGGGAAATCTCAAACTTTGTGCCCACTTTTACCACAACTAAATCAATTGTCCGTCCCAATGAGGCAATCACCATAATGCTTCTTGCCACACTTTCCATTAGTTGGTTTCTTACTTGGTGAACTAGTACGTCTTGCCTTTTGAGGCTTACGGTTAGGCACCTTATCATAACGTGCCTTAAGGAACTTTGAAGGAACTTGATTGGAGAACCTCTTTTTGAACGTAGGCTTGTCTTGGATATCAAACCTACCCTTTGAAGAACACCAGCAAAAGACTTGGACCTATTTGCTTCCCTACTCTTCCTCTTCACCCTAGTCTCTTAAACTTGTTTAACATGCACCATGAGATGATAAATGTTCATATTATCATGTACCATAGCCGAACGACATTCTTCTTTCAAGTCATCCAAAGCAGCTCATTTCGTCTCTAGGGTCAGAAAACAAAGAAGGAGCATATCTTGACAATTTAGTGAATTTCAAATAGTAGTCAAGTACACTTATACCTCCTTGACGAAGGTTGATGAATTCTTCTACTTTGGCTTCCCTCTTCTCTCTAGGAAAGAACCGATCAAGAAAAGCCTTCTTGAAAATCGCCCATGTCACCGTACCTTCCCTTAGAGGCATATTGTCTGTCCATTGGACGTACCAAGTTTGGGCCACATATTTGAGTTGGTAAGTGGATAACTTGGCCTTCTCACTAGTAGTCAACTCCATGGCATAGAGGATCTTGTAGGTTTCATCAATGAACTCTTGGGGGTCTTCCTCAACTTTGGACCCATAGATTGAAGGAGGATTCATCCTTTTGAGATCCTCAAATGGAAGGCCATGGTGCTAACTTATTGTTTCCTTCGGGGTACCACCTCCCGATTAGCTTGGGCCGTCATAGCGTGTGATTGAGTAGTGATGGCTTGTTCTTGGGTTGTAATAATTTGGGCCATTTGGAGAAAATCTGCCCTTATATCCCCATCCGCCATTGGAGGAGGAGTAACCGGAACTTGATCTTCCATAACAACTTCTTCAAGTGGAGGCACTTGGTTGTCTTGTGCTCCCGCATTAGCAATTCCTTCCTCATCCCTTCTAGCGGCTGCTCTTCGAGAATTCATACCTATAACCACCATACAAGGTTTAGGTGAAAGCACACATAAAGTAGACTCTAGAGGCCCGACATAAGATTACAAGAAGATGATAATTTCCTAAGCTTCAGATAGTCTTTTTTTATAAGTGGGGCACGCATCACAATTATAAATAAGAATATACGTAGATGTGGTTTAATGAAACACCAATCCTAAAGATATTCAACCTCATCCTCTGATACCAAGTTTGTCACATCCGGGGAGCACCCCCTAGACGTAACCTGCGTCGTTGTCCTCTCATGAGGACTAAGACTAGCCTCATAGCTTACATCATTACATTCATAGGTTAAAAATGCGGAAAATTTAGAACTTTTCGATTACTTCTACATTGAGGTTTACATAGACCTCTATATACACACAATATATATTCATATAGAGTATACATAGACCCTTCGTATAAGAAGATTACATATTCTTTAACTTTTATTGCACATACATAGTATAAGATAGTATCATAAGAAATCTATAACATCGTCTCATATTAAACCATCTAGATAAGAGTATCACAATCTGGGCATAGCCATTACATCAACAATTATAGCCACATATAGGCTTTACAATTATAGTACCAAATGAAATAGAATGAACAAAGTGTCTTTTAAGACTAAACAACATCTAATAGTTAGATAATAGCATCGTCCTCGGAACGTGAGGACCTACCGAACTTGGAAGATAGAATCCAAGTAGTCTTCAAAGCCTTCTCTAATATCAAAGGCCGGATCCTACATTTGTAGTAAACATCAAACATGGGTTAGTACACACTTGTATTAAGTATGGGTATATGCACACAAAACAAGTTAATCATGCTAAAGAGGACATTTGATAAAAAACCATGCTAAAGTACTTTGGAAAGCCTTATGCACAATCAATAACCCATATAAGCCAATAATCACATAATCCATAAGTCAAACCCATGTACGACACAAGACCAACATCAATAAGTAATTGTCAAGTAAACATATACAACAGTTCACAACATCATAATACAAGCAAGACCTTTACTTATAACCCACCATTTAGCCTACAAGTGCAATGAACAAGCAAAGCCCCATAACCTTACTCAATCAAGTAAACCAAACAAAGGATCACAAATAATGCCTAACTTAACATAACATAGAATACATAATAACCATCATCATATTTAGCAATATAGACCAATAGCATGTTCATAAATGAAACTAACATCATATAGGTTCATCAAATATGTAAAGTCAACATCTTCACAGCATATACATTATAAGAACACAAGAACAACCTCCTAAGTATTCCCTCAAGGCAAACTAGTGCAAGGCATAGGTAGAGTCCCATATCCCTATCTGGGCTAAGTAAAACCTCTCAAGTCACCCTAGTTAGTGTATAGTCCATTACTTAATTTTACTTTCGGGAACACTTGCCTTAACCGACATAGACCACAAGACCAAATGTAGAATCCGGTGTTGGGAAACCTTACACCGATGGAAGGCGGACTACCGTCCAAAGTAGTACCAAACATGATCATAGCATCTATGTGGATCCACTAGCTAGTATTCCTATGGTGGCAACATAGTTTATGGAGATTGGGGGCTGTCTTGGAAACATCACTCTATGCCGTTTTTGGACTATGAGACTATCCACCCCGTGAGGACTATGGTGAACCCTACCTTCCCTCTTTGGGAAGGCGCCACCCCTGATCTACAGGTTCACTCGGTGCTAATCTAGAGTCCCTTTTGAAATGTATTTCTTTATTAATCATCACTTAATTTAGGTTATAGGGTCTAATCCTTGTATAGTCATTGTCATTTAGCTCAATAGGTATTGCATGAGAATATCCTTTAATGGCAACCCTCACATGTGAGATTAACATATTATCATCATAATTTGATAATAAGGCACATATGCAAGTCATCATCAACCTTATATCATTTCATCTTAAGCATAATGTCACAATCACATAGCCAAGACATTGCAATTTAACATCATACCAACACATATGTAGGCTATTCACAAGGTATACTTAAAATGAACTACATAACCAATCGCAAGCCATCATATTTGATGTAAAGGTTAGGATCATGAAGACTTCCCAAATATCTTTCAAAAGCCCATCATCATGGTCTTACCATCAACCAACCAATTTCATTCAATAATAGGTGTAGTAACATCAATCATAGGTGTAGTAACATCAATCAATAGAAATTAATACAAGAACTAGGTCAATTACATCATCACTATCCCAATTAACATCAATTCATAACCTAGGGATTAGGGGAATTAGTGTTCATCATGAATTTGATCCAATCCCAATAATACATTACCCTAGTCAATCCATTGATGAATTAGAATAGATAAAACAAGTCTGTTAATCAATTCATGATTCAATTCCCAACAATTCATGACCAAAATCCAAGATTTGGGAAATTGGGGTAGGGAACATGATCAACATGAAATAGCATCAATTAACATACATTAACCAAAAATCTATACTCAATTAGTCATAGGAAATCAGAATTTATCATCAATTTGAAGTTTAGAAGAAAACCCATTAGAATTGGAAAACCCCATGGAATTGGGTATTTTGAAAATCAACTTTGAGAGGAGAATTGGAAAACCCCATGGAATTGGGTATTTTGAAAATAAACTTTGAGAGGACCTCTTGGGGAAAGGAACCCCAAGAGTGAATAACCCATACCTTAATGAAGATTAATCCACAGAATTCAAGTAAAATCCTATAGAAATTGACCTCCTTCTTCAAGCTTTCTTTATTCTTCAATGGAGGAATTGGGGAGAGAGAAAATAGAGAGAGGTGAGAGCTTTTGGGTTTTCTTTTTTAACCTAAACACCCCTCACTTAAAATGGTCTCTTAGTGAAGTCAAAATGTCAAAAATATGATTTTACCGGATTTGGGAAGTGACTCCGCTTCGCGGGGCCATCACGCACTTTATTTCTCAAAAATAAGTTGAGGAAGTGAGGTCTGTGTCAGCTGCGCGTCGCACAGAAGACCTCCGATTCTTGACTTTTGCAGGCTTCCAAAATAGCATGCCCACCCATGTTGGGGTCCTCCTCCTTGACCCTTCGGGTGGTCCTTGGGGCGTCGTTATTGAACGTTTAGATCCTCCATACTAAACTCTACCTAACAAAAGTCTTTTTACAAGTTTTGGACTTCATTTGACCCTCCAAACCCATCCCCAAACATGGCGATGTCAACTAGTTCAATTAAGCTAGTTTTCGGACGTCATGTACGTTCTTTGATGTCTTGGTTCTAAAACCATTTAGATGAATTATATACATTTTTTTAAGTCTTTAAACAATATTTAAACCTTTTTATACTTATGTTAGGCTTTAGATTAGGTCTTGACTTTTTAGAGTGTTACAAATATTACCCTACCTTAGGCAAGTAGGGATCCTTCATTCGGTAAGGGTAAATACCGGGATTCCATATCTAGATCTCATGGTCTATGTTGTTCAAAACTATCCCCTACACTAAGAAATGTTATGAACTAAGTCTTCTTAAGGGTGTACTACTTAGGATTGGTGGTGGAATGGGACGCCATCTATCTATTGCACAAGTAGACATTTGGAGGGAGTCTTGGTTGTCTTTATGAGTATGTATAAATGGATCACTATATTATGTTAATGAAGTAAGTTTACTTTATGAAATGAAGCATGTTGACTTTATGTCTAATATTATGAAGCATGTTAATTCTATGTCTATGTTCATGAGGCATGAGAGTCATATGTCTAATGTGATGAAAGTTATGTAAATGAAGTTATGAATGTGATGTGTCTGGTCTAAGGTAGTTCTTAAGAAGCACTAAGTGGGAGTAGTAGTATGGGATGCTACTTTCACATTGCACCAACTGTAACTTAGGTGTTGTCTTGGAGTAGGGTTCTTATGTGAAGTTCCTAAGTATACGTATGTTCTTCTTGGTGTCTTAGTAAATAAATGTTAAGTTGTATGAATCATACTTATCTTTGGTTGCCTTAAGGATCACTTAGGTGTGTATTGAAGAAATTGTATGGGCGATCTGTTCATGTCTTACCTAGGTGAGTCTTAGGATATCTTGGGATAGGAAGAGTTTTTATGCTAAGGTGAGTTCATTGTAATGTATGCCTTTATGTTAGAAATTAGTAAGTCTTGCCTAAATTGCTAAATGTTGGTTTATATGATGTTCTGAAAGATTGGTTCATGAAGACTTTATCAAAATAGCATGAAAGTATTGTTTGAACAAAAAATGTACTATTTTAGCATGTTTTTGCATTATGTCATACTTAGTACATGTGTTTGTAGTAATTCCATACTTTTATATCTCTATGAGTATAGGTGGAAAGCAAGTGGAAGATCTTAGAAGGCAAAGCTTGGGAATCGAATCTCTCAATATTTGTATGTCCTCATCATTCCGACGACATAGTTTATGTTTGGTTAACTAGTTTCTTTTATGTTAAGACTTAGTATTTTCATTAAATGTAAAGGGTTGTGACCCTAAGATTTATGATGTGTATTTAAGTTGGATTGTGACGATGAGACGGTCTCTTCTTTTATAAAGATTTCCTTAATGTTTTATGGAAATTCTTAATTTCGTACTACTTTTCATACTTTATGTAATGAATGATAGCTAAGAGCCTTGTGCAAGACCTCCGTGAGGACAAGTACGCCTTGTTCTGACTCAAGTGTGCTGTAACTTTTAGGGTGTACTTTGGGTCGTAACTGTCACACCCGGGTCCTAGACCCTCGATGAGACTGGCGTCGTTAACCTCTCAGAGGTCGCAGACAAGCCTCTTCTTAGATTTCATCACAATCATAGAGTTAAATTTAGCGTAAAATTAAAAAAACTTTACTGAAGTGTACTTAGACTTCATAATTGCATAAGAGTGATATACTAACGACTCAAAATAAACAACCATCTATTAACAGATTGAACAATTCAAATGAAGAATTCATAATATCATTAATAGTTGCCAAACCGGCCTTAATATAAAAGCTTGAACAAATGTTTGAAAGGAAACGCTAGGGAAAACATCCACTATCTATGTCTAATCTACTAATGCTATAAAATAAAGTGTAGGCATCCTCGAACTCAAGAGGACCTACCAAAGTCGGGAGGTACTAGTCCAAACAGCTTCAACTAATCTTCAATCTTCTTCAAGGACCCACACCTATAAAAATAGTATGTACATGGGTTAGTACACACTTGTACTAAGTATGGGTGTATGCACATAAACACATAAGGACTATGCATGATCAAGGAAAGCGATTCCTATAGAAACATGTCATTTTCCGAAAGTGAAGTCACTTCACTTTCCTAATTCATTATTTATGAATCATGCTATGAATATGACATATTTTCATGCATTTAAAGCACACAACTCATTTTCTATATGATCATAATACCTTGGAATCATGAACATAATTTTAGAACAACTCAAGCAAAAACTAATATTTTAGCTCCCCTTAGGCCAAGAGCTCCCTCTCCTAGACTTAGTTTATTTTTCAGTCTTTTCTTTTTTCTGTTGCATAATTCAATGATATCCTTTGATCATATGTTTTACTTAAGTGTTCAATGATACATTATAGTCCCATACCTACAATTAATCAAGTAAGTAATCCAAAAGACTAAGGAAATGATTTGACTATCCTAGTCACAAGTTGTTCTTTCCATTCTTGTTAAATTGGGCATGAAGTCTTTATAAGCCAATCTTTATTGGCTATGCCCATTCTTTGATTATTTGAATAATATATAGATATTGGGGCATATATTCGTACTCCAATTGATGGGTCATTTTGTTTTGCTCCCTTTATTGGAATAAACCAATAACTGTTAAAACTTCATTCTTATCAAACACTGATGATTTGACATTCTTATGCTTTTGCTTACTTAGTTCACTTTTGAACTTACATTTCTTCTTGTTTGATCTCATGTTCACTTTGAACATGCTAGGTTTACACAGGATATTCTTTTAAGACTTCCATTGGGATCTCTCTGTGCAATGACAAAGAATGACTTACATCATTACTTAGTCTAACCTCACCCTCTGGTCATCCTATCCGAACACCCCTCATCTTCCTAGTTATTTCTTTGTTTCTTTCTTACTTTCTTAAAGAAATCTTTAGCATTTAACCGACATAGATCTTGTGAGCTAACATGAAATCCAGTGTCTTACCCACACCGAAAAGAGGTGGTTCACCGGCCAAAGTGAAACTGAATACTTCCTAGCTTTCTTAGGTGGATCCACTAGCTAGTAACCTATATTGGCGACATAGTTCAAAGACTAGGAGAATTTGGAGACCCTTATCCACCTTGGTGGTTGTCTCATCTCATGAGGCTTACATGTGCTTGCACAAGCTCATTACTAGTCTATCGGTGCTTAGCTCAGATTTATTATACTTTACAACTTTTAGCATTGACTCATACTTTATGGAAGCTTGCTTCTAGTATGAGGTATGCTTAGCTCAATGGATGACTTGTCATCCCTTTCTATACTTGATGAATGTAAACTTAAATC
This sequence comes from Solanum sitiens, assembly GCA_016801875.1. Classification (NCBI taxonomy): domain Eukaryota; kingdom Viridiplantae; phylum Streptophyta; class Magnoliopsida; order Solanales; family Solanaceae; genus Solanum; species Solanum sitiens. The sequence goes on along the minus strand of JABWTJ010000521.1, from coordinate 190,063 downwards.
TTACGTTATCATCATGGAGTTAATGAGACTTGTCTCACAATTTCTAACACACTCTTTTGTGAGTATCTTTAACATAATTGTTTAGGTTCAAGTGAGACTTGTCTCACGATTTCTAACACCCTCTTATGTGAGTATCTTTAACATAATTGTTTAGGTGCAAGTGAGACTTGTCTCACTTTCTTTAAGACCCCATTCTAGGTCAATTACATAACTCGTAAGCTTTTAGTTATTTCAATACTCACCTTATCTTGTTCAATGTTATTTGGTAGTCTTGTACCATTCTTTATGAAAGTTATAAGGACTTATTCAATGTGCTACTATGATCATAAGTTCATTTAGATAGGGTATGTTGGGACTTGTCCCAATCATTGGCATACCCTAGGTTATGAGTTCATTGAGTTATATCTTGTCAAGCCAATCTTTGACATGTATTTGGCCTTACAAGAAACATCATACTTTTACATTGGTCATATAAGATTGGTATGACTTAATCATTGGCCAATTCTATTACATATTTTGGAAATAATATTTCTAGCCAATTTATTGTCATAAACCAAACTTTCACTAAAGACTTGTCATGATATTATCACTAGCCAAGCCAATTAACTTCATGTATATACTATAGTAATCTCATCATTTTAAGAAAGCCAACTTCTAACCTTGGATTAGCCTATAAGAACAATTCAGTTCTTAGTTTGTCCAAGCTATAAAGTTTATTTGGCATTGAAGATTCATTAACTAGCTTTGATTCTCATTCTTATATCTTCTTGGAAACATTGCATTCCAAACACTTACAAACATATCTACTGTAAACACACACAGTAATCGAAACCTTCATTCGACATTATCAAACCACAGAAACCTACACATAATGATCAGTTAGCACCACAGAGCAACAACATGCTCGAGATTTGCAGTATACATACTACTAGAATCGGAAATAGGAGAACTAGGGAGATGAACATTCGACAATTTCATTAGGAACAACCCTAGTTTCGGTTTTCTTGAATTCAAAACGTTTAAACAGCCTCCTGCAGAAAGGAATTTAAGAGAGAAAACCCATACCTTACTGTATAATTAAATCTAAGAAGATCACCCTGTACTTTGCACAAAAATCTTGAAGAATTGCCTTGAAATCGCCTATGGAAAACCGAGAGTATTTTTCTGTTTTTCTTACGTTTTCTCACTGTTTTTCAGTCGTGAGAGACTACTGGATAAACGTGAGTCTAAGTCTTAGGAACTGAAAATTGACTAATTCAACTTAGGCTAATTAACTTAATTAAATAAATCAATTAATATTGACCAAAATACCCCTCCTAAATTGAATAAAAATAGGTGAGCATTTGACTTAGCCAAATTCTGAAAATTTTCTAAGGGTCTCGGGTTTGACCATGAATTTAAATTAATTAATTAAGTTTCTAATTTGATTAAGTGACCTAGGGTAATTACAAAAGTACCCCTAAGTCACTAGGACCATAACCAACTCCTTTGGACCATCCTAGGTTAGGTACTAGGATGTTCCTTTAGTTAGCTACTTGGCTAGTGTCACCCGGTTAGGTCTTAGGATTTCGGGCACACTAGTTAGTTCATTTTAGTTAGTCCTAGGTTAGTTAACTATTTAGGTAAGTAAGTTAGAGCCTAGGATTGGTTAGGAAGCTCGGCCCCACGTGGCTTTACCCAACGCGTGCCGGCCCCTTAACCGCCCTAACCGAATCGATTGGGCTTGGTCGCTTGGTCTCTCGGCAGGTAGAAAATGTGCTTGCACATGTGTTGACGTTCGCTTTCCTAACCGTGCACTCTGTAGTTTCACTTGGAAAGTTGACTTCTTGTCCCAAGCCTAATATAACTCCCACTCTCACACGTCTATCTCTGAACTCTCACGCTCAATCTCTCTTATTCTTTCACACAAAACTTCTCTGCTAATATAAGATACAAAAGCAGAAAAATAAACCAAGTTCTTCACACTTGAAGAACTCACACGAAATCACAAGAAAACAAACGTTAATCGCACACTAAGCTAAAGGAGGTTGTCATTCGAGTGGAGTTGATATTGAGAAGGCTTAGACGTGTTCTTGGGTGAAGTTTTTGGGCAGAAAGTCAAGGGTTTAACGTCAAAAAGGTATGGGTTTTCTGCTCTCTTGGTCCCTTTTCCAAGAGACCCCTTAAGGTTCATATTATTCATCCGATAACTAGGATTGTTTCACCTTTTGCATGCCCCTGTCACTAGCTCCCAATGAATCGTAGGTTGGGTATGATTGCTGGTAGATGTAGGTGTATGTTATGTTTTCGTGATGAATATGATTATGTTTGTGTACTTGAAATCGTATGAAAGATAACCATGTGTTCGAAATTGTGTGCAAGCATGTTACAGTGACTAATGTTCTCTGTTTAATGCTCCAAAAAAATTGATGTATTATGGTTGTATTTTTACGTGTATAAACTGAGGTAAGTCGTGATGTTCATATGAAATGTTATGTGGCTGGATTGAGTGAGAAATTCTTGGCTAAACGAATCCATGAAAATGCACCTAAAACGTTATAAATGAACCATGAAATTTCCCTAAGAACTAATGTGTAATTTGATGAAAAAGGTGTAGAAAAATCGTGGAATAAATTTCCAGAACCTGGAAATAGGCTTTGGAAAGAATCTGGAAATTTTGGACGTCAAAAAAATTTAAAAAAAAATAAGTGAGGTCTGCAGGGATCGAACCCAGGACCTCACTAAGGCTTACCTAACAAATAAACAAAAAAAAAGGGTGTTAGGCGGGGCTCGAACTGGGGCAGTGGGCAGCGAATTTTGCCAGGGCAAAAAAAAAGAATAAAATGAAATGCTGTTGTGGGGTTTCGATCCCACAACACGGAAGACCCCTGTTAATTAAAAAAAATATATGGGGTATCGATCCCACGCCCCTCAGCGAATGCAGAAACTAATAAAAAGAAAAAGGGATCGTGGGTAATCGATCCCATGCCCCTCAATGCCTGCAACAATTAAATTAAAAAAAAAGGGGCTGTGGGGGATCGATTCCACAACCCCTTGGTCAGTAGCGGATTAGGAGCATAGGAGAAGGATAAAAAAATTCATTAAAAAACTATGGGGTCGTGGGGAATCGATCCCACGCCCCTCAGTAAGCTGTAGCAATGTTCAAGGAGAAAGGAAAAATGAAAATAAAAGAATTGTGAGGCGTGGGAATTGAACCCACGACCTCTAGGTAGGCTGCAAAATTAGAGAAAAATAAAGAGAGGCTGTGGGGGTTTGATCCCACAACCTCTTCGTCTATGCGAATTGGACAAGAAGAATTAAATGAAAAAAATAAAAGGGGTTGTGGGGGTTCGATCCCACAACCCTTCGGCCAAATAAGAGGAGAATCCAAGGAGAAAAATAAAGAGAGAATGTTGATGTTGGGGCTTGATCTATGGTCCCAATGTCATGTGGATTAAAAATAAAATCAAGGAAAAATGTAAGTATTGTCCAAGGGATTCGAACTTGGGTTCCCTTGCCCAAATTTTAGTATTGATACATAAATCATACGTGAATTAAACGTTCAAGAATAATGCCACCTACTTAGATCGAAATCGAGATCTTGGCATACATACAAGATGCATAAGTCTTGGACTACATAATCTTAGGAAGATATGAGTCACTTAACGAACTATGAATGAAGCCTCATGGCTTGTATGTATAGACCCATAAGTCTAGTATACGTTTAAAAATAAGTGAACCTAAGATGTATGTAATGAAATGATGTAACCCTAGAAGGGTTAAGTACGAGTGTAGAACACACTAAATGGCCAAGTGCATTGGCATACGATGAAATGATTATTATGTAATGAAATGATGAAACCCTAGAAGGGTTAAGTAAGAGTGTGAAACACACAAATGGCCAAGTGCATTGGCATATGATGAAATGAACATTCACGTAAAATGGGGTGAGTAATTATGAAGAGCAATTGTGCTAATGTTAATGAATGTGGTGACAACATGATATGAGGCTAATGTAAAAGATGAGAACAATCTCAAATGAGCCTAAGTAAATGTTACCAAAACGTACTCACCTATGAGAGTGTAAAGTTAAAGAAGAGACCAGTCTCTATGAACACTCTAATGAAAGTATTGAGATTAACACACTTAATACTAGTATTGAGATTAACACACTTAATACTAATGATGAGATGAGAAATCATCTATTGACCTATGATGTCCTCATACTAGAAGCCAGCTTCCATGACGTATGAGTTGAATGAAATAAAACTTTATACTGAGCACCGATAGACTAGCTATGAGTGGTGATGCCTTCTTTCGGAAAGGGCGGAGGTTCACGTAACTCTCATGAGATGAGACTGTCCGGCATGCCGGGTATGGGTCTCCTTATATCTACTAGTCTTCGAACCTATACTGTCAACATAGGGATCTGGTGGGGTTCAATTCCCATGTACGCTAGCATGTTTTGGGTCACTTTGGCCGGTGATTCCACCTCTTTTCGGTGTGGGAAAGACACTGGATTTCATGATGCTCACATGATCTATGTCGGTTAAAGTTAAAGTTCCCAACGAATGAATGAGGCCAGCCTCAAATGATGCACATAATGAAATGAACGATACCAAAGTTGTTAGGATAGGATAATTATGAGGTGAGCTAGAATCAAGTAATAACACTAGGTTATTCTTGATCATTGCACAGCAAACCCGATGAGAGTCTTAAACTATATCCTAGGTATAGCTGTTGTTTACACTAGCTTATGAATGAATGAAATGAAGTACGTATGAATGAATGAAGCAGACTCTGTGTTTGCTAAAGAAGACTCCCTAGTTGAGGTCCCATATGTTGAGCCCTCATTTTGGGATGTCTTAATGTCAAGTCCATGATTCCAAGGTCTCACGGCATATGAATGAATGATATGAAAGATGTTATGTGTTATGTGCAATATGATATGTGCTATGTGTAAGATGTTATGTGTTGTGTGCAATATTATAAGTATGATGATGCATGTTACTCTCATGGCATGACTTTCCTATACCAAATTTGGAAAGCTCACTGACTTTCCTAATCCAAATTTGGAAAGCTCACTGACTTTCCTCATCCAAATTTGGAAAGTTCACTAACTTTCTTAATCTCGATTTGGCAAGTCCACTGACTTGACTTTCCATAATCATGTTGTTAGGAAAGAGCTATTCTTACTCATGCATGTCCTTGGTGTGTGCTTACATATACCCATACTTAGTACAAGTGTGTACTAATCCCATACAACTCTATATTTTTAGGTGCAGGAACAGGTGGACGCTAGAGCTTACAGGTTGACGTTGCAGCTATCCGAACGTGGATCTTTCATCCGGACCTGGTAGGCCCTCATGCTTTCGATGATGTATACCGTTATTATCTACCTTAGATGTAGGCTTTAGCTAGAAGAGCATGTTCCACTAGTTTTTCTTTCCACTTTCATTTCAGACTTTGTATTGGTGTCGTTTTGGCAAAACTACGTTTGATGCAATTATGAACTGTTTCTTTCATTTGATTATCTCTATATTAGATGATTGATTTGTGAACGCCCATGATGTTAAGTTTAAAATGTTTAGCATGAAATAAGAAAACAAAAAGTTTAAATTTTCTGCTAAAATTAACCTAGATGAAGTAAGATTGACGTATGTAGGCTTGTCTGCGACCTCTGAGAGGTCAACGACGCCGGTCTCGTCTGGCAGATCACGGTCGTGACATAATGTGTGTAAGCGATGAAATTAAATTTTTTAGCTTAGGGTCTTCATTGAAGGTACAATTCCTAAAAAAGCTTGGATTGAAGCATTTGAACATCAAAGTGTATTTTAATTTACTTGTTAATACATAGAAATTGGCTAACACTCTTAAGCCAATATTCTCTAAAATGCCCAATATTACTCAAGATTGGACATTGGGATGCCTATGTACCCCAATACATATTCTTAAAACCTAATTGACTCTTAACTAGACAAGTACATTTTCTAGAATGTTACATTATCCCTCCCTTAGGAACATTCGTCCCCGAATGACACTACGCATCATTTTGAATCAAAGAGGGTATTTTTGAAAAACACATCAACATACTTGAAACTTTACTCTTTGTGAATATCTAATTGGCAACTTATTCTGGATGATGCACATCACTCAAAGCTTATGTGAAGCTTCATATCTGATATTGAGGAACTTCCTTATCAATCTCACTTTAACTCAATGCACATCACAACTCATGCGACACAAAAATCATGTCAACGCTATGCAAAAACAGCAACATGAATGCAAGCATGAACTCATATTAACTCATATAGTGCAAGTATAAAACACACAGTTATGGACTTAAAACACCAAAACCGACTAATGCACTAAAATTTAGAGTTTCATAACCAAAATCAAACTGAGGAAGAGTATATCTAACCTCAAGAACTGAACAAGCGAGGGTAACGGGATCTCATGTCGGCCTCGGCCTCCCATGTTGCTCCCTCAACAAGGTGGTTCCTCCATAAAACCTTTACGGTGGCAACCTCCTTGTTCCTAAGCTGCTTCACTTGGCGATCTAAAATTTCAACTGGAACCTCTTCATAAGAAAGGTTCTCATCGACTCCTAACCCCTCAAAAGGCAGGATGGATGATGGATCACCTAGACACTTTTTAAGCATCGAAACATCAAACACTGGATGAACAAAAGCCAAGTCATTTGGCAACTTTAGTTCATAGGCAACATTCCCTAATCGTTGTAAGACCTTATAGGACCTATATACCTCGGACTCAACTTCCCTTTGTTACCAAACTTCATCACCCCTTTCATGGGTGATATCTTCAGGTAGACATGATCACCTACATCGAATTCAAGAGCCCTCTTCCTGATATCAGCATAGGATTTTTGACGACTGTAAGCAGTAGTCAATCTATCCCTAATCATTATCACCTTTTCCATAGCCTCACGTATGATCTCAGGGCCAAGGATGGAAGACTCTCCTATCTCAAACCACCCAATTGGGGACCTATATCTTCTGCCATACAGTGCTTCAAAAGGTGCCATCCCAATACTGGAATGGTAGCTATTATTATAAGAGAACTCAATCAGTGGCAAGTGATCATCCCAACTCCCCTTGAAGTCAATAACACATGCTCTCAGCATGTCTTTAAGGGTCTAAATGGTACGCTCTGCTTGTCCATCCGTTTGAGGATGAAAAGCAGTACTGAGCTTCACCTGTGTACCCAAGATCTTTTGGAAAGATCTCCAAAAATGAGAAGTGAATTGGGCTCCCCTGTCAAAAATGATAGATAAAGGGATCCCATGCGACCTCACTAACTCATCAATATACAGCTTGGCATAAACTTCGGCCCTGTAAGTGAAGTGAGCAGACTTAGTCATCCTGTCAACAATGACCCAAATAGAATCATGCATTTTCCTGGTCGTGGGCAGACCAACCACAAAGTCCATATTAATAGCCTCCCACTTCCATGTTGGGATCTCAATCGACTGGGTAAACCTCCAGGCTTAAGGTGTTCAGCCTTAACCTGTTGTCAATTGGGGCACTCCTCCACAAACTTAGAATATCTGGCTTTATACCTTCCTACCAATAGATCTCCTTGAGATCATGATAGATCTTGGTGGAACCTGGATGAATGGAATACCTGGAGCCATGATCCTCTGCAATAATATTAGGTCTCAAATTATCAATATTGGGCACACACAATCTGCCCTGGTATATAAGCACACCATCCTCCCTAGGGAGAATGATTCATTCAGCTTACTCAACACTGAGTCTTTCTGTCACGATCGGAATCTACACCCCAGACGAGAACGGCGTTGTTGACCTCTCAGAGGTCGCAGACAAGCCTACTTACGTCATTCTTACTTCATCTAGGTTAATTTCAGCGGAAAATTTGAAAATTTTTGTTCTTATCATGCATAAAGGTCATTCTACTTACATTCATAATGTTCACAATCAACCATCTAACATTAAGATTATCAACTTAAAGAAATAGTTCAATACTGCATTGAATGTATAATTGCCAAAATGGCACCAATACAATGTCTGAAATAAAAGTGGAAAGAAACACTAGTGGAATATAGTCCACTAGCTAAATCCTACATCTAAGCTAGATAGTAATGGTAGACATCCTCCAAAGCATGAGGGCCTACCAAGTCCGAATGAAAGCTCCACGTCCGGATAGCTGCATCGTCAACCTATTAGCTCTAGCGTCCACCTGTGCCTGCTCCTAAAAATATAGAGTTGCATAAGATTAGTACACACTTGTACTAAGTATGGGTATATGCAAGCACACAAGGAAATGCATGAGTAAGAATAGCACTTTCCTAACAACATGATTATGGAAAGTCAAGTCAATGGACTTGCCAAATTGGGATTAGAAAAGTTAGTGAACCTTCCAAATTTGGATTAGGAAAGTCAGTGAGCTTTCCAAATTTGGATTAGGAAAGTCAGTGAGCTTTTCAAATTTGGATTAGGAAAGTCATGCCATGAGAGTAACATGCATCATCATAATTATCATATTGCACACAGCACATAACATCTTACACATAGCACATATCATATTGCACATAGCACATAACATCTTTCATATCATTCATTCATATGCCATGAGACCTTGGAATCATGGACTTGACATTAAGACATCCCAAATGAGGGCTCAACATATGGGACCTCAACTAGGGAGCCTACTTTAGCAAACACAGAGTCTGCGCTTCATTCATTCATACGTACTTCATTTCATTCATTCATAAGCTAGTGTAAACACCAGCTATACCTAGGATGTAGTTTAAGATTCTCATCGGGTTTGCTGTGCAATGATCAAGAATAACCTAGTGTCATCACTTGAGTCTAGCTCACCTCTTGATTATCCTATCCTAACACCTTTGGTATCGTTCATTTCATTATGTGCATCATTTGAGTCTGTCCTCATTCATTCATTGGGAACTTTAACTTTAACTGACATAGATCATGTGAGCATCATGAAATCCACTGTCTTCCCCACACCAAAAAGAGGTGGAATCACCGGCCAAAGTGACCCAAAACATGCTAGCGTACATGGGAATTGAACCCCACCAAATCCCTATATTGGCAGTATAGGTTCGAAGACTAGGAGATATAAGGAGACCCATACCCGGCATGCTGGACAGTCTCATCTCATAAGAGTTACGTGAACCTCCGCCCTTCCCAAAAGAAGGCATCACCGCTCATAGCTAGTCTATCGGTGCTCAGTATAAAGTTTCATTTCATTCAACTCATACGTCATGGAAGCTGGCTTCTAGTATGAGGACATCATAGCTATATAGATGATTTCTCATCTCATCATTAGTATTAAGTATACATTATTCTCAATACTTTCATTAGAGTGTTCATAGAGACTGGTCTCTTCATTAACTTTACACTCTCATAGGTGAGTACGTTTTGGTAACATTTACTTAGGCTCATTTGAGATTGCTCTCATCTTTCACATTAGCCTCTTATCATGTTGTCAGCACATTCATTAACATTAGCATATTTGCTCTTCATAATTACTCACCCCATTTTACGTGAATGTTCATTTCATCATATGCCAATGCACTTGGCCATTTGTGTGTTTCACATCTTACATAACCCTTATAGGGTTTCATTATTTTATTACATAATATTTATTTCATCGTATGCCAATACACTTGGCCATTTAGTGTGTTTTACACTCGTACTTAACCCTTCTAGGTTTACATCATTTCATTACATACATCTTACGTTCACTTATATTTAAACGTATGCTAGACTTATGGGTCTATACATACAAGCCATCAGGCTTCATTCATAGTTCGTTTAAGTGATTCATATCTTCCTAAGATTATGTGGTACAAAACTTATGCATCTTGTATGTATGCCAAGATGTCGATTTCGATCTAAGTAGGAGGCATTATTCTTGAATATTTAATTCACGTATGACTTATGTATCAATACAGAATTTGGACAAGGGAACCCGATTTCGAATCCCTTGGACAACACTTACATTTTTCATTTATTTTATTTTGGTCCACACGGCTTGGGGACCCAAGATCGAGCCCCAACACCTTCATTTTATTTTTTCCTTAGTTTTTATCTTCATTTTTCGCTCAATGGGATTGAGAGGATGTGGGATCGAACCCCCACAACTTCATTTTCTTTTAATTTCTTTTCTTTAAACTCTCTCTTCATTGGCCGAGGGGTTGTGGGTTCGAACCCCCACAAACCCTTTTATTTTTTTATCTATTTTTTTTCCTTGACTATTTTGCATTGACCATGAGGCTGTGGGATCAAACCCCCACAGCGCACTTTATTTTTCTTGTAATTCTCCTCTACTGTCTAGAGGTCGTGGGTTCAATTCCCACGCCTCACATTCTTTTATTTTCATTTTTAATTCTCCTCAAATCTGCCTAAGAGTTTGTGGGTTCGATTCCCACACCTCACTTTTATTTTAATTTCATTTTTCCTTTCTCCTTTACTGCCTAGAGGTCGTGGGTTCGATTCCCACGCCTCACATTTCTTTTCTTTTCATTTTTCCTTTCTCCTTTACTGCCTAGAGGTCGTGGGTTCGATTCGCACACCTCACATTTCTTTTCTTTACATTTTTCCTTAAGTTGTCTGAGAGGTTGTGGGTTCGAATCCCACACCTCTCATTTCTTATTTTTCATAGCTTATTTTCCAGCCAAGACCATGGTTCGAATCCCCTTCACCACATTCCTTTTTACTTCTTTATTTTTATGGTTTTTAACATGATGAGGTCACGGGTTCAATCCTCCATGACCTCACTTGTTTTAATTTATTTTTCACAACAGTTTGAAACCCCTTAACTTGACCAAAATTCCTCACTTAAATCTGGAAATTTTCTTTTAATTTTTCAGCATACTTTCATCAACATTTACACGTAAATTCATAGGGTAGTTCGTAGATCATTTAATACGTTCTTAGGTGCATTTTTCATGGATTCATTTAGCCAAGAAATTATCATTCAAATCATCCACATTTCAACTCATATGAACATCACGATTTACATCAACATGTGTACATGAAATATAAAGAACTATCATGCCATTTCAAGTCCTAAACCATGAACAATAGCCACGGCAACACACATAAACACACGTAGTTATAGTTTTGGAAAACATCAACATAAGTCACATAATTCCAAACATACATATAAACACATAATCTTCACGAAAACACGTTTCATCCCTAGTTTTCTACTAGCAAACGTAACAAACCTATGATTTAATAGGAGCTAGTGACAGGGACATGTAACGGGGAACTATCCTAGTTTTCGGATTACAATTAACTGAATCTTAAGAGGTCTTTTGGGAAAGGGACCAAGAGAGAAGAGAACCCATACCTTTTTGACGTTCAAACCTCGACTTGCTGCCCAAAGAAATCATCCAAACACACGTCCAACACCAAAATTTCAACACCAAACTCGACGGAAAACCTTCTCTTTGCCTACGTGATTGCTTAAATTTTTGAATTCTTCAAGTGTGAAGAACTTTGGTTTACCTACTGGTTTTGAAGTTATTTTGGCAGAGAGAACGTGAATGAGAGTGATAGAGACATGAGAGAGAGATATGAGCGTGGGAGAGAAGAGTTTTCTTAGGCTTAGGAGTCTAGTTTAGGACTTAGTCAAATAAGGTTTTATTTAATTATTAAAAATCTGATTTCCTTTTATTTTAAATCAGCTAATAAATAATAAAAATAAATTAATTACATTAATTTACCAACTTAAATTTAAAACAAATTTAATTAATTGCTTCCACCTAGGTTCGAACTCGGGTGGAGCAAGACTTCACTTCAAGAGCCAATTTTTGGCCCTCTCTCCCCAAAATGCCCCTCCACCTTATTAATTAAATAATTAATTATATATTTAGGATAATTATGATACTACCCTTATCCTAGAAAAAGACCATTTTACCCCTAGACCCTCCAAAACTATGACTTTCCCTTTTTAAGTCCGGTAAAGACTCATTCGAGTAAATCTTCGTATTCGAGAGCCCTACATGGTTGGACCTAACCTTTCCGAGCTCAACTAACACCCCAAGTTAGTTGGCTTGGCTGTAGCAAGGGTTTAGAGGTCTAGTTCTACGCGCATCAATCCGTGTGAACCCGGTCTAATCGTAGGCATTCTAAACACACTAAACATTACTTAGCATAGTCATTTTTAGGGTTGTTACATTATCCCCCCCGAGGAACTTTCATCCCCGAATGACACTACTCTTTACTTTCAATAAGTAAGTCATCTATAGAACGCATTCATACATAGGTAATTCAATACTCCTCATTGGTGAATATCTTATTCACATATTAACATGATGGTGCACATCCTTGAAACCTACTAATAGCTTCACATTAATAGACTAAGGAACTGTTTCCTAAACTAATATCATCCAAAGCATACAACATAAGTAAACATATAAGTCATACAAATCAGCAACCAACATGTTGACTCAAACATATTAACCTCATACTAGTGCATAAACACCATATACGGTGAAATACATGAAAGACTAATTAAGGCTACGCACCCGAGACTTCACTAGAAATGCCTTCTCCTGCACCCCTAGACTTGAGTGCGAAGAATCGATGCCTCTTTGGAGCCTCTTCACTTGGATCATTAGGCTGAACTCTCTCCTTCCCTTGTTCTTGACTTTTCCTATTTGGACAATCCTTCACCATGTGACCCGGTTTGCCACAACTGTAGTAAGCGTTAGAGCCCATCATACACTCTCCTCCATGAAGTTTAACACACTTCCTACAAGGTCGTCTCTCTTGAGGTGTATCTACTTCACTGTTTCTCTTAACTCTGGGCTCGAAATCCCTATCATAGCGACACTTGGATAAACTTGACTCCCCTTGGTGGGAGAGTCCCTTCTTAAACCTAGGCTTATCCCTGATTTCAGTACTACTCTTCCTTGAAAAATTCTTCTCAGCTTGCCTTGACCTGTTCCCTGCCCTAGTATGCTTCCTCTTCCTGCATTCCTCCACTTGTTGGACATGGACCATAAGCTTGGAAAGGCCCATGATGGCATGCAGCATAGCTGCCCTACACTCCTCCTCGAGATTCTCAGCAATCTTAGATCCAGTGTAAACGGGAGGATTCATCCTCGTGAAGTCCCTTAACCTGCTAGCCATGGTGCTGGCATGTGGGTCCTTCCTGGGAACACCTTGTTGCTCCGCCTTCGTTTCTCCTCGTATTCATCTTTCCGAATCTCAAGAGTTGATGTTAGAAACGCTCTTAACACCAAGAAACAAAAATTAGAGAAGGCACGCTAAGATCAGAAGAAGGGAATTTTCCTACGCATCATGCAGTCTCTAAATCAGGATAGTGGTGCATTTCACTACCATGAATTAGAAACTACTCAATGTGGTTGATGTGAACTTATTATCCTCGGAATTTAACCTAGTGCTCTATTACCAACTTTGTCACGACCGGAATCTAGACACCAGATGAGACCGGCGTCGTTGACCTCTCAGAGGTCGCAGACAAGCCTACTTACGTCATTATTACTTCATCTAGGTTAATTTTAGCGGAAAATTTGAAAATTTTTGTTCTTATCATGCGTAAAGGTCATTCTACTTACATTCATATTGTTCACAATCAACCATCTAACATTAAGATTATCAACTAAAAGAAATAGTTCAATACTGCATAAAATGTATAATTGACAAAATGGCACCAATACAATGTCTGAAATAAGAACGGAAAGAAACACTAGTAGAACATAGTCCACTAGCTAAATCCTACATCTAAGCTAGATAGTAACGGTAGACATCCTCAAAAGCATGAGGGCCTACCAAGTCCGAATGAAAGCTCCACGTCCGGATAGGTGCATCGTCAACCTGTAAGCTGTAGCGTCCACCTGTGCCTGCACCTAAAAATATAGAGTTGTATGGGATTAGCACACACATGTACTAAGTATGGGTATATGCAAGCACACACAAGGACATGTATGAGTAAGAATAGCTCTTTCCTAACAACATGATTATGGAAAGTCAAGTCAGTGGACTTGCCAAATTGGGATTAGGAAAGTTAGTAAGCTTTCCAAATTTGGATTAGGAAAGTCAGTCAGCTTTCCAAATTTTGATTAGGAAAGTCAGTGAGCTTTCCAAATTTGGATTAGGAAAGTCATGCCATGAGAGTAACATCCATCATCATACTTATCATATTGCACACATCACATAACATCTTACACATAGCACATATCATATTGCACATAGCACATAACATCTTTCATATCATTCATTCATATGCCATGAGACCTTGGAATCATGGACTTGACATTAAGACATCCCAAAATGAGGGCTCAACATATGGGAACTCAACTAGGGAGCATTCTTTAGCAAACACAGATTTTGCTTCATTCTTTCATACGTACTTCATTTCATTCATTCATAAGCTAGTGTAAACACCAGCTATACCTAGGATGTAGTTTAAGACTCTCATCTGGTTTGCTGTGCAATGATCAAGAATAACCTAGTGTCATCACTTGAGTCTAGCTCACCTCTTGATTATCCTATCCTAACACCTTTGGTATCGTTTATTTCATTATGTGCATCATTTGAGGCTGGCCTCATTCATTCATTGGGAACTTGAACTTTAACCGACATAGATCATGTGAGCATCATGAAATCCAGTGTCTTCCCCACACCAAAAAAAGGTGGAATCACCGGCCAAAGTGACCCAAAACATGCTAGCGTACATGGGAATTGAATCCCGCCAGATCCCTATATTGGCAGTATAGGTTCAAAGACTAGGAGATATAAGGAGACCCATACCCGGCATGCCGGATAGTATCATCTCATGAGAGTTACGTGAACCACCGCCCTTCCCGAAAGAAGGCATCACCACTCATAGCTAGTCTATCGGTGCCCAGTATAAAGTTCCATTTCATTCAACTCATACGTCATGGAAGCTGGCTTTTAGTATGAGGACATCATAGCTCAATACATGATTTCTCATCTCATCATTAGTATTAATTATACATTATTCTCAATACTTTCATTAGAGTGTTCATAAAGACTGTTCTCTTCATTAACTTTACACTCTCATAGCTGAGTACGTTTTGGTAACATTTACTTAGGCTCATTTGAGATTGCTCTCATCTTTCACATTAGCCTCTTATAATGTTGTCACCACATTCATTAACATTAGCATATTTGCTCTTCATAATTACTCACCCGTGAATGTTCATTTCATCATATGCCAATGCACTTGACAATTTGTGTGTTTCACACTCTTTCGTAACCCTTCTAGGGTTTCATCATTTCATTACATAATATTCATTTCAACGTATGCCAATACACTTGGCCATTTAGTGTGTTTTACACTCGTACTTAACCCTTCTAGGTTTACATCATTTCATTACATACATCTTAGGTTCACTTATTTTTAAACGTATGCTAGACTTATGGGTCTATACATACAAGCCATGAGTCTTCATTCATAGTTCGTTTAAGTGATTCATAACTTCCTAAGATTATGTGGTAGAAGACTTATGCATCTTGTATGTATGCCAAGATCTCGATTTCAATCTAAGTAGGAGGCATTATTCTTGAACATTTAATTCACGTATGACTTATTTATCAATACGGAATTTGGGCAAGGGAACCCGATTTCGAATCCCTTGGACAACACTTATATTTTTCATTTATTTTATTTTGGTCCACACGGCTTGGGGACCCAAGATCGAGCCCCAACACCTTCATTTTATTTTTCCCTTAGTTTTTATCTTCATTTTTCGCTCAATGGGATTGAGAGAATGTGGGATCGAACCCCCACAACCTCATTTTCTTTTAATTTCTTTTCTTTAAACTCTCTCTTCCTTGGCCGAGGGGTTGTGGGTTCAAACCCCCACAGACCCTTTTATTTTTTTATCTATTTTTTTCCTTGACTATTTCGCATTGACCATGAGGTTGTGGGATTAAACCCCCACAGCCTCACTTTATTTTTCTTGTAATTCTCCTCTACTGTCTAGAGGTCGTGGGTTCAATTCCCACACCTCACATTTATTTTATTTTAATTTTTCCTTTCTCCTTTACTGCCTAGAGGTCGTGGGTTCGATTCTCACGCCTCACATTTCTTTTCTTTTCATTTTTCCTTTCTCCTTTATTGCCTAGAGGTCGTGGGTTCGATTCCCACACCTCACATTTCTTTTCTTTACATTTTTTCTTAAGTTGTCTGCGAGGTTGTGGTTTCGAATCCCACTCCTCTCATTTCTTATTTTTCATAGCTTATTTTTCAGCCAAGACCATGGTTCGAATCCCCTTCACCACATTCCTTTTTACTTCTTTATTTTCTTGGTTTTTAACATGATGAGGTCACAGGTTCAATCCTCCATGACCTCACTCATTTTAATTCATTTTTCACAACATTTTGAAACCCCTTAACTTGACCAAAATTCCTCACTTAAATTTGAAAATTTTCTTTTAATTTTTCAGCATACTTTCATCAATATTTACACGTAAATTCATAGGATAGTTCGTAGATCATTTAATACGTTCTTAGGTGCATTTTTCATGGATTCGTTTAGCCAAGAAATCATCATTCAAATCAGCCACATTTCAATTCATAGGAACATCACGATTTACATCAACATGTGTACATGAAATATAAAGAACTATCATGCCATTTCAAGTCTTAAACCATGAACAATAGCCACGGCAACACACATAAACACACGTAGTTACATTTTCGGAAAACATCAACATAAGTCACGTAATTCGGAACATACATATAAACACATAATCATCACGAAAACACGTTTCATCCCTAGTTTTCTACTAGCAAACGTAACCAACCTATGATTTAATGGGAGCTAGTGACAGGGACATGCAACAGGGAACAATCCTAGTTTTCGGATTACAATTAACTGAATCTTAAGAGGTCTCTTGGGAAAGGTACCAAGAGAGAAGAGAACCCATACCTTTTTGACATTCAGACCTCGACTTTCTGCCCAAAGAACTCCTCCAAACACACGTCCAACACGAAAAGTTCAACACCAAACTCGATGGAAAACCTTCTCTTTGCCTACGTGATTGATTAACGTTTGTTTTTCTTATATTTTTGTGTGAGTTCTTCAAGTGTGAAGAACTTTGGTTTACCTACTGTTTTTGAAGTTATTTTGGCAGAGAGAACGTGAATGAGAGTGATAGAGACGTGAGAGAGAGATATGAGCATGGGAGAGAAGAGTTTTCTTAGGCTTAGGAGTCTAGTTTAGGACTTAGTCAAATAAGGTTTTATTTAATTATTAAAAATCTGATTTCCTTTTATTTTAAATCAGCTAATAAATAATAAAAATAAATTAATTACATTAATTTACCAACTTAAATTAAAAACAAATTTAATTCATTGCTTTCACCTAGGTTCTAACCCGAGTGGAGCAAGAGTTCACTTCAAGAGCCAATTTTCGGCCCTCTCTCCCCAGAATTCCCCTACACCTTATTCATTAAATAATTAATTATATATTTAGGGTAATTATGATACTACCCTTTGCCTGGAAAAAGACTATTTTAGCCCTAGACCCTCCAAAACTATGACTTTCCCTTTTTAAGTACGGTAAAGACTCATTCGAGTAAATCTTCATATTCGAGAGCCCTACATGGTTGGACCCAACCTTTCCGAGCTCAACTAACTCCCCAAGTTAGTTGGCTTGGTTGTATCAAGGGTTCAGAGGTCTGGTTCTACGCGCATCAATCTGTGTGAACCCGGTCTAATCGTAGGCATTCTAAACACACTAAACATTACTTAGCATAGTAATTTTTAGGGTTGTTACACTTTCAACTCCACGAGTACTGGGTCGAGATGCTGTTTAGCTTTAACATCTACAACAAATGAGGATTCACAACTGGAATGAACTGAAACACCCCCACTTGGTGTATCTACCAGCCGTACACCTAACCTATCCAATTGGTGTACCTCTTTAACCAGCTCCTTCTTCTCATCATCAATTTGAGACACACTGATCATGCTCAATCGGCTCAAAGCATCGGCCACTACATTGGCCTTACCTTGGTGATAGTGGACACTCATGTCATAATCCTTGAGCATCTCTTGCCATCTTCTCTTACGAAGATTCAATTCTCTCTGTGTAAAAACATACTGAAGACTTTTATAGTCAGTAAATACATCAACATGTACACCATATAAGTAATGTCTCCAAAGTTTTAACAAAAATACCAGAGCAGCTAACTCAAGATCATGGGTAGGGTAATTTTTCTCATGGATTTTCAACTGTCTTGATGCATATGCAATCACCTTGCCATCCTGCATAAGAACACAGCCCAAACCTACTCGGGAAGCATCACAGTACACCACATACCCTTCACCACTCCTCGGCAATGTCAGAACTGGGCTGAAGTGAGTCGGTGTTTGAGCTCTTGGAAGCTCTTTTCACAAGTTTCACACCACTCAAACTTTGCTTTCTTCTTTGTTAAAGTTGTCAATGGAGCAGCAATAGCGGAAAAGCCCTCAACAAACCTGCGATAGTAACCAGCCAAACCCAAGAAACTCTGTATGTTTGTAGGAGTGAGGGGTCTCGGCCAGTTCTTTATTGACTCAATCTTTTTCGGATCAACCTCTACACCTTGGTCAAACACAACATGACCAAGGAAGGTCACTGATCTCAGCCAAAACTCACATTTGCTGAATTTTGCATACAGCTGATGTTCCCTGATTATTTGCAATGTCATTCTCAAATGTTGTTCATGATCTTCTCTGGTCTTAGAGTGTATGAGGATGTCATCTATGAATACTATGACAAAAGAATCAAGGTTTTCACGGAAGACCCTATTCATAAGGTCCATAAATGCGGCTGGTGCGTTAGTGAGACCAAATGACATGACAAGAAACTCGTAATGACCATACCTAGTACGGAAGGCAGTCTTAGGAATGTCCTCTTGTCTTACTCTAAGCTGGTGATACCCTGACCGGAGATCTATTATAGAAAAAAAACTTGAACCTTAGAGCTGATCAAATAGATCATCAATTCTTGGAAGAGGGTATTTGTTCTTTATAGTGACTTTGTTGAGTTGTCGATAATCGATACACATTCTAAGGGTTCCATACTTTTTCTTAAGGAACAACACTGGAGCACCCCATGGGGAGATGCTCGGCTGGATGAAGCCCTTATCAAGTAGATCTTTTAACTGCAACTTCAACTCTTTGAGTTCAGCTGGAGCCATTCTATGGGGAGGAATAGAAATTGGTTTGGTGTTGGGATCTAAGTCAACACCAAAGTCAATTTCGCGTTCAGGAGGGATTCTTGGTAAATCCTTCGTAAAGACATCTTGAAACTCATTCACTATAAATATAGAGTCTATGGACGGAACTTCATGTTCTAAGTCATTGACTCTGACTAAGTGGTATAAATACCCCTTAGATAACATCTTATTAGCTTTAAGATTGGAAACTATTTGGTCTATTGGATTTGAACTACGCCCTTCCCATTCCAGCTCTAACTTATTAGAAAACTGAAACCTTACTACCCTGTTTTGACAGTCTATGGTAGCATAGCATTTATGGAGCCAATCCATACCCAAAATTATATCAAAGTCAAGCATAGTTAATTCTATTAGGTCAGCACAGGTAACTCTATCAAGAACAGTTATTGGGAAATCTCTATATACTCTTTCAGCTCTAATGTTGTCTTTTATGGGAGTACTAACTAGAAAAGGTTCATGCAAGATCTCATGAAGAAAGTCAAATTTGCTAGCTACTAAAGGAGTAACAAAAGACAAGGTGGATACTGGATCTAACAATGCATACACAGTAAAAGAAAAGACATGCAAGGTAGTTGTGACCACATCAACTGACTTCTCCTTCTCCTCTCTACCTTTCAAAGTATAGACATGTTCCTCTTGGGAGGCTCGACTGCAGCAGTAGGATTAGGCCGAGGCTGAGTATCTGCCTTGGCCTAATTCTTCACATGTGGGCAGTCCATTATCATATGCCCACTCTTGACGCACCCATAGAAGGCATTAGAACATACAATGCACTCACCTCTATGCGAACGGCCACACTCAACACACGACTTTCTGTCACGCTGGGTATTTCTATCATTGCCCTTCTTGGGGTCAGAATTGTCCCCTTTGGCATTAGTGTTCCTGGAAGGAGTAGGATTAGCTGAGTGCTGGTGCCCCTTCTTGAACTTGGTCCTGTCCAGGACTCCAAACGAACTCCTACAAGTGCTAGAACCAGCCTAATCCGAGGGCCTAGGTTTCTTGCCTTCTCGGCCTCTCTTCCTCCGACGACTCTCCTCCACCTACTGTGCATGTACCATCAACCTAGAAAGTTCCATGTTATCATACAACATGGCTGCCCGACATTCCTCCTCCAGATCCTCTGATAAACCAGTCATAAACCTGCTCATCGCATCCCTGCTACTGGACAACAGGGAAGAAGCATATTTGGAATGTTTAACAAACTTCAAGGAGTATTCCTTGACTGACATACCTCCCTGACGGAGGTTGATGAACTCTTTCACCTTAGCCTATCTCTGTTCTCTGGGAAAGAACCTCTCCAGGAATGCAGTCTTGAGAATGTCCCAAGTGATGGGGACTTCTCCTGGTGCTCGGTCATCTACCCACATCTTGTACCATACCTGAGCCACATCCTTGAGCTGGTATGCAGTCAACTCGGCCTTCTCCTCTTCATTAACACCCATATCATAGAGAATCTTGTGGACCTCGTCCACAAACTCCTGGGGATCCTCATTGGTTATGGACCCGAAGTAGACTTGAGGATTCATATCTCTGAGTCTGCTAGCCATGGTGATAGCATATGGGTTTTACTTGGGAGCACCCTCTCTAGTGGCCTGGGTTGTGATAGCATGTGCCTGAGCAGTGATGGCTTGGGCCATCTGAACCAGTGTTGCTCTCACTTCTCCATCCGTCAACGCAGCTGGGTTGACAGGCACTTGCACTCCAGCAGCTGGGGCTTGAGGAGGAGCTTGGTTTTCCCCAGCAACTTCTTCTCCAACTCTCCTGCCTGCGTATCTTCTTCTGTTCACGTTTCTACACGCACACACAAGAAGGAAGTTAGATGCTAGAATGACACAAAATGTCAACACTCTACACAGCACGATAAAGAGTAGAAGAAGGGAAGATTCTTAACATCACTAAGTCTCTAAGTCATAGTTGTGGTGCACTTCACAACCATGAGCTAGAAACTACGCGACGTGGTTGTTTGGAGCCTTCGTTCCTAGGTAATTTAACCTCATGCTCTGATACAAAGTTTGTCACACCTAGGTCCTAGACACTAGATGAGACCGGCAACGTTAACCTCTCAGAGGTCGCAGACAAGCCTCTTATTATCTTTCATCACAATCATACAGTTAAATTTAGCGGAAAATTTAAAACTTTACTGAAGTATACTTAGACTTCATATAATTGCATAAGAGTGATATACTAACGGCTCAAAATAAACAACCATCTATTAACAGATTGAACAATTGAAATGAAGAATTCATAATATCATTAATAGTTGCCAAGCCGGCCTTAATATAAAAGGTTGAACAAATGTTTGAAAGGAAACACTAGGGACAGCATCCACTAGCTATGTCTAATCCACTAATGCTAGAAAATAAAGCGTAGGCATCCTCGAACTCAAGAGGACCTACCAAAGTCGGGAGGTACTAGTCCAAACAGCTTCAACTAATCTTCAATCTTCTTCAAGGACCTACACCTATAAAAATAGTAATTGTATATGGGTTAGTACACACTTGTACTAAGTAAGGGTGTATGCACATAAACAAAGAAGGACTATGCATGATCAAGGAAAGCTCTTCCTATAGCAACATGCCATTTTTGGGAAGTGAAGTCACTTCACATTCCTAATTCGTTATTTATGAATCATGCTATGAATATGACACATTTTCATGCAATTAAAGCACACAACTCATTTTCTATATGATCATAAGACCTTGGAATCATGAACATAATTTTAGAACAACTCAAGCAAAAATTAATATTTTTGCTCCCCTTAGGCCGAGAGCTCCCTCTCCCAGACTTAGTTTATTTTTTAGTCTTTTCTTCTTTCTGTTGTGTAGTTCAATGATCTCCTTTGATCCTATGTTTTATTTATGAGTGCAATGATTCATTGTAGTCCCATACCTACAATGAATCACGTAAGTAATCCAAAAGACTAAGGTAATGATTTGACTATCCTACCCACAAGTTTTTCTTTCCATTCTTGTTAAATTGGGAATGAAGTCTTTATGAGCCAATCTTTATTGGCTATGCTCATTCTTTGATTATTTGCATAATATATAGATACTGGGGCATATATTCATACTCCAATTGATGGGTCATTATGTTTTGCTCCCTTTATTGTTATAAACCAATAACTGTTAAAACTTCATTCTTATCAAATACTGAGGATTTGACATTCTTATGCTTTTGCTTACTTAGTTCACTTTTTAACTTACATTTCTTGTTCTTTGATCTCATGTTCACTTTGAACATGCTAGGTTTACTTAGGATATTCTTTTAAGACTTCTATTGGGATCTCTCTGTGCAATGACTAAGAATGACTTACATCATTACTTAGTCTAACCTCACCCTCTGGTCATCCTATCCGAACACCCCTCATCTTCCTAGTTCTTTCTTTCTTTCTTTCTTTCTTTCTTAAAGAAATCTTTAGCATTTAACCGACATAGGTCATGTGAGCTAACATGAAATCCAGTGTCTTACTCACACCGAAAAGAGGTGGTTCACGGGCCAAAGTGAAACCGAATACTTCCTAGCTTTCTTAGGTGGATCCACTAGCTAGTAACCTATGCTGGCGACATAGGTCAAAGACTAGGAGAATTTGGAGACCCTTATCCACCTTGGTGGTAGTTTCATCTCATGAGGCTTACATGTGCTTGCACAAGATCATTACTAGTCTATCGGTGCTTAGCTCAGATTTATTATACTTTACAACTTTTAGAGTTGACTGATACATTATGGAAGCTTGCTTCTAGTATGAGGTATGCTTAGCTCAATGGATGACTTGTCATCCCTTTCTATACTTGATGAATATAAACTTAAATCTTACGTTATCATCATGGAGTTAATGAGACTTGTCTCACGATTTCTAACACCCTCTTATGTGAGTATCTTTAACATAATTGTTTAGGTTCAAGTGAGACTTGTCTCAGGATTTCTAACACCCTCTTATGTGAGTATCTTTAACATAATTGTTTAGGTGCAACACCCCATTCTAGGTCAATTACATAACTTGTAAGCTTTTAGTTATTTCATTACTCACCTTATCTTGTTCAATGTTATTTGGTAGTCTGGTACCTTTCTTTATAAAAGTTATAAGGACATTTAATGTGCTACTATGATCACAAGTTCATTTATATAGGGTATGTTGGGACTTGTCTCAATCATTGGCATACCCTAGGTTATGAGTTCATTGAGTTACATCTTGTCAAGTCAATCTTTGACGTGTATTTGGCCTTACAAGAATCATCATAATTTTACATTGGCCATATAAGATTGGTATGACTTAATCATTGTCCAATTCTATTACATATTTTGGAAATAATATTTCTGGCCAATTTATTGGCATAAACAAAACTTTCACTAAACAGTTGTCATGATATTATCACTAGCCAAGTCAGTTAACTTCATGTATATACTATAGTAATCTCATCATTTTAAGCAAGCCAACTTTTAACCTTGGATTAGCCTATAAGAACAATTCAGTTCTTAGTTTGGCCAAGCCATAAAGTTGATTTGGCATTGAAGATTCATTAACTAGCTTTGATTCTCATTCTTATTTCTTTTTGGAAACATTGCATTCCAAACACTACAAACATATCTACTGTAAACACACACAGTAATGGAAACCTTCATTCCTTTCAACAGTAAACTAATTTTCATAAACGACTTATAATAATTTCATCTTCTCGAACGCAATTAGGCATTACAATATCTCTTATCTCATGTAAATGATACTCTAATCATACGGATCTAACCTATAGGTCTCATTCGACATTATCAAATCACAGAAACCTACACATAATGATCAGTTAGCACCACATACCAATAATATGCTCAATATTTGCATTATACATACTACTAGAATCAGAAATAGGAAGAACTAGGGAGATGAACATTCGATAATTTCATTGGGAACAACCCTAGTTTCGGTTTTCTTGAATTCAAAACATTTGAAAATCCTCCTGGGGAAAGGAATCCAAGAGAGAAAACCCATACCTTATTGTAGAACTGAATCTACGAAGATCACCCTGTACATTGCACGAAAATCTTGAAGAATTGCCTTGAAATCGCCTAAGGAGAACCGAGAGTATTTTTCTATTTTTCTTATATTTGCTCACTATTTTTCAGTCGTGAGAGACTACTGGATAAACGTGAGTCTAATTCTTAGGAACTGAATATTGACTAATTCAACTTAGGCTAATTAACTTAATTAAATAAATCAATTAGCTAATTACCAAAAACGCCCCTCCTAAATTGAATAAAAATAGGAGAGCATTTGACTTAGCCAAATTCTGTGAATTTGCTAAGGGTCTCGGGTTAGACCATGAATTAAAATTAATTAATTAAGTTACTAATTTAATTAATTAAGTGACCTAGGGTAATTACTAAAGTACCCCTAAGTCACTAGGACCATAACTAACTCCTTTGGACCATCCTAGGTTAGGTACTACGATACTTTAGTTAGCTACTCGGCTAGTGTCACCCGGTAAGGTCTTAGGATTTCGGGCACACTAGTTAGTTCATTTTAGTTAGTCCTAGGTTAGTTATCTAGTCAGGTAAGTTAGTTAGAGCCTAGGATTTGTTAGGAAGCTCGTCCCCACGTGGCTTGACCCAACGTGTGACGGTCCCCTAACCACCCTGACTGAATCGGTTGGGCTTGGTCGCTTGGTCTCTCGGCCGGTAGCACATATGCTTGCACATGTGTTGCCGTGCACTTTCCTAACCGTGCACTCTGTAGTTGCACTTGGAAAGTTCACTTCTTGTCCCAAGGATCCTCACTATGTCCTTGGGCACTGCTTAATCTACATGATCATTGTAAATGATCATGTGCTATGGTACCTAGGCTTGACACTTGGATGCCTCGTACTAATGTGTGTAAGCTATGAAATTAAAATTTTTAGCTTATGGTCTTCATTGCAGGTACAATTCCTAAACAAGCTTGAATTGGAGCATTTGAACATCAAAGTGTATTTTAACTTACTTGTCAATACATAGAAATTGGCTAACACCCTTAAGCCAATATTCTCTAACATGCCCCATATTACTCAATATTGGACATTGGGATGCCTATGTACCCCAATACATATTCTTAAAATCTAATAGACTCTTCACTAGACAAGTACATTTTCTGGAATGTTACACTAACAAACATGGTATCAGAGCATAACATTTTGGTAAATAGTTTAGGGTCCAAAGTCTCACAAACCATGTCTAGTAGATTCTTGTTCATTGGTGTGAGTCGCGACACATCCATGAGTGAGAGGCTATAGGACGATAGAAAGTTTCCCTTTATAATTACTCTTGATGTCATGCCTTAGAGTGTATGTCTATGAGTTCCTAATCCTATTCTTGTGATTTTAGGATTATGAACACTAGAATAACTAACACAAGGAGAGTGGAAGAGTAAGGAATGAGGAAGTTCCTCCACAAGGTGAACATGTTCCTATAGCTAACCAAGAGAATGTGAATGAGGCGGTTCCTCCTCAAGTTCCTCAAGATCCCAATGTTGAAGGACACATGACTAATTTGGAGAAAAGGTCTGCTTTTCGTTCTTTGACATAACTCATGACGACTCAAGCTCATGTTGTCACTAACCATCTGATGGCCCAATATAACCAAGGAGGTGGACCTCAAGGGAAGCTTAATGCTAGTACTCCGCTTCTAGAATTTAGGATTTAATGAGGATAAATCCTCCTACTTTCCATGTCACTAAGGTGTATGATGATCCATAAGGTTTCATAGATAAGGTGTTCAAGGTGGTAAATGCTATGGGGTTACTCCTCGAGGAAGGCAGAGTTAGCCGCTTATCAACTAAAGGATGTGGCTCAAGTGTGGTTTGAGCAATGGAGTTATGAAAGACCCGTAGGGGAAGGCTCGAAAAATTAGGGAGTGTTTAAGATCGCTTTTCTTGAAAGGTTTTTCCCCCTAGAAATGAAGGAGAGGAAGTTAGTTAAATTCATGAA
This sequence comes from Solanum sitiens, assembly GCA_016801875.1. Lineage (NCBI taxonomy): Eukaryota > Viridiplantae > Streptophyta > Magnoliopsida > Solanales > Solanaceae > Solanum > Solanum sitiens. The sequence goes on along the minus strand of JABWTJ010000521.1, from coordinate 163,899 downwards.
ACTTCAACAAGGGGAAATGAGTGTGAAGGAGTATTTACTCAAGTTTACCCAACTCTCTTAGTATGGTCCAACCTTGGTAGCCAACTCTAGGGCTACAATGATTAAGTTCGTGATAGGAGTGTCTAATTTGGTTGAAGAAGAATGTCGTACGGTGATGCTCCATAATGATATGGATATCTCTAGACTTATGGTGTATGCTCATCAAATTCAGGAGTCCAAGCTTAGAAGGATGACAACTGAGGGGAAGAGGGCTAGGTCGGATGAACCAAGTAAACCTAAGTCTAATAAGAAGTTCTATAATCAATATTCCTCTATGGGAAACAAGGGTAAGGGTTCCAACCAAAACTCTCAAGGATGAAGTGGTGGTGCTTATGCATATGAGAGGCCTAAACGTGTACTTGGGGAAGCAACATTTGGGTAAGTGTCTTGCCAGTATGGATGGTTTATTGGGATGTGGTAATAGGGGTCATAAGATAAGAGATTGTCCTAACCTCAAGGAAAAAGGGAGAGAGGTCAACGAAGCTCATCATAATGGCCAGGATCCTAATGCACCAAAGAAGAATCATTTTTATGCACTTCAAGATAACAAAGCAGCTAATCCGGAGTGAAGGCCTTTGTAAGTCCTAAGATCTTTATGGCTGTTTTGTTTTGCTTTAGATGAGTTCACTCTAAGTGTGGGAGAATGAGTTGAGTAGAAAGGTAGTTGATATCCTTATCTTTCCTTCTATTCTTATTCAAGCATGAGAGCAAAATTCTTAATGGTTTGGTTATGATTTGGAGTCTTGCATATTGGTATGAGTAGCATTTATATTTATGTTATGAGTGACTTCGATGGTATAATGTTTTACATGCTCTATATGATATTATTATTACATGAGTATATTTGTAGTTAATCTATATTTTTCATGTGAAAGTGTAGCTAATGATATTGATTAATTGCTTCAAAGTTGTTATGTTTATGTGCCAATGTGTGATTTGAAAGTTATTACATGTTGAGATTTATGAAGATATGATGAGCATGTCTAATGTTGGATAAGGTAGTTTCTCCATTAATGAAATGAAAATGATGAAGTAAGTGTGTGCTTTGAATTGTGGAAATTGTTCAAAATTTTATTATGTTGCCTAATGATGTGTAGTTGGTGTTCCTTGTAAGTTTGCTACATTGACTATGAATTTTATAACCTTGATGATATGTGTTTCATGCTTCTACTTGTGTCCTTGCAATCCTTGAAAGTGTTTAGTGCCATTCGAGGATGAATGTTTTTCTAAGTGGAGGAGACTGTTACGACCCTCAAAATGAAATAGGTCAAACTAGAGCTTCACGTGTGTTTCATGAGTTAATTATGTGTTAATTAGTTAATAATTATGTTTTGAGGCAGTTTCTAAAGTTTTGTAAGGTTTGGAGGTCAAACGTCCAAGAACTTCCATGACGTTTGAAAGATGTGCCTTGAAACGTATTTGTGTGTCTTAGTATGTTTTGGAAAGTTTTACGTGTTCGTTTTTGTTAAAATTGATGTGAGGGGACCCTATGACCTATATTACCATGTTAGGGGTTCAACTTCCGGGTACTAATCTACCTAGGACCCATAAGGGGCCCTACAAGAGGACCCAAGACTTGACAACTAAACTGCCAAACCTGCCTTAAACGACGACCCTCATCTACGGACAGTAAGTTGAACGACGCCCCGTCATCTGGGGGCGTAGCCCCACACTTAGTGTTTGGATATTAGCCCCCATTAAAAGAGCCTCTGATTAAATCGAAGCCCCAGCAGAACGGGCCATCATTAAACGATGCCCAATAGCCAGGGGTAGTCGATTGGCACCTGCAAAAGCTGTCAAAAAATGACTTCACTGGGGTGTTTTGGTAAATTCACCTCAAGTATTTTATGAACCATGGAAGTTTGTTTAGGGTTCTTTAGGGTATTTTAAGTTAGTTCATACTCCTAAAACCTAGATTAGTCTTCTCTTTTAAATATCAAAACCTCCTTCTCAAGAAAGAACCCTCTCAAACTCCATTAAAGCTAGAACTCAAGGAAGGTGGAGAAGTGAAGGTTTTGGACGTTTTATTCATCAAAAAAATCGTGGTCTTTCATCATTAAAAGTATGGCAATTCATCCTTGATTCTTCTTTCATTCAATAAGCCAATACAAAGACTTTCAAAAAGGGTTTCAAAATCCTAACTTCTTATATTTCGATTTCTAAGTATGGGTTCTTGAATGAAAATGTTTTAATGATCATATTATGGTATTATTGATGTTAGTTGATAATTTTAAGAGTAAAAACTCAAAGAACCCATACTTATGCTATTTCTCAACTTTTGACATATGAAGTGGGTTTGATGAACATGTTTATATAATGTTAGAACTTTGGCTTTAATATGATTGTATTGGGATTAGATACTACCTTAAATGCTTATTATTGATGTATTGTTGGATAAATTGAGATGTGGTGGTGAAAGCATGGATGAAGGTAAGTTGTTCTATATTGCTTAACTCTTATAGAATCGAATCTTGAGTGGTATGGTCCACCTTTGGTGGTGGAGTTTATCTTATGAATATGAAGTTATATGTGTATTGTGATCATGGACTTGAACGCATTGAAATGAGAGTCGAATTGAAAGTACGTTGATTATGCATATAATGTATAATGAATTGGCAATATGTTTGTCTTGTAGACACTATGTTTAAATGAAGTATATGTATGTGTAAATCATATTAGTGTGTGATTATGATGAATTTTGTGTGATCATGTTTAGAGGGTCAAGGTTATGCATGATAGTTGTTATGTGAAATATGTGCTCACATGTACTCACACACACTATGAATGAAAGAATAAAGTTATGAAAGTAAATGGGGGATTGTAGGGTAGACACTGTTCGTGAGTTGAGATGAAGTGTCTAGATCATCCTTACTATTCCTATAGTATGAAAAGGGGAATTTTGGGGTGAATACTCTTCGTGAGTTGAGACGAAGTGCTTAGTAGCAACCTCACTATTCCCAATGATCTTTCCAAGACAGGTTGGAGGTTGATGATCTTCGTGAGTTGAGATGTGGTAATCAAATGTAACCTCTAGGGATAAGTACACTTCGTGAGTTGAGATGTGGTATTAATTAGCTATCCCTTAACCTATAGTCTATGAATGTTTAAGACTCCGTTTGGGAGTTATGCTTAGCAGCGAGAGGATTTAAAGAAGGGGTGGATACACTTCGTGAGTAGAGATGTTTTATCCAAATGTACCTTTTGAGATGAGTACTCCTCGTTACATAGAATGAGTCACTTAGTAGCAATCTCCTTATCCCTTAACTATGCGCCCACATAGGTATAGCTATTGGGAAATCCATGTAAAGGCTAAGAATATGACCCTACATTACGCAAGTAGGGATCCCTCATCCGGTAAGGGTAAATACCGGAATTCCATGTCTAGCTCTCATGGTTTGTGTCGGTTAAATCTAGCCCCCACACTAAGAAATGTTAACCAAGTCTTCTTAAGTCTGTAATACATATGATAGGTGATGGAATGGGTCGCTATCTATCTATTGCACAAGTAGACATTTGTAGGGAGTCTTGGATGTCTTTATGAGTATGTATGAATGGGTCACTATATGCTGTTAATGAAGTACGTTAACTTTATGAAATGAAGCATGTTAACTTTATGTCGAATGTTATGAAGCCTGTTAATTTTATGTCTATGTTCATGAAGTGTGAGAGTCTTATGGCTAATGTGATTAAATCTATGTAAATGAAGTTATGAATGTGATGTGCCTAGTCTAAGGTAATTCTTAAGAAGCACTAAGTGGGAGTAGTAGTATGGGATGCTACTATCACATTGCACCAAGAGTAACTTAGGAGGTGTCTTGGAGTAGGATTCTTATGTAAAGTTCCTAATTATATGTATGTTCTTATAGGTGTCTTATTAAATGAATAATGACTTGTAATGAAGAATGCTTATCTTTGGTTGACATAAGGATCACTTAGGTGTTTCTTGAAGAAATTGTATGGGTGATCTCTTCATGTAAGACCCCCAAAATGAGTTAGGGTGTCTAGATCCTAACATGTTTGTATTAAGGTTCTAAGGTCCTAAAAGGACTTATAATATGGTTTAGAGGCACTGTGCAAAGTTTGAAGTGATTTGGAAGTCCAACGTCAAGGGGAGACCAAAACGTTCGACGACTGGTCACATATGGGCCTCATGTGTCTATGCATGCTTAAAGTTGTATGAAATGAGATTATGAAGTCTCAAATGAGTTATAATGATTTTTAATGGTAGTATATGGAGTTTCATGAAGATTGGAGCAAAACGTCCAAGAACGTCTAAGACGTTCGAAAGATAGCCTACAGACATGAATGTGTGTGTCTAGATGGGGCCTTACATATTTGGACGAGTTGCAGGTGTTTGTTTTGGGTGAAACCTATGTGGAAGGTCTAGAAGTTGTTAAGGGTTTTATTTATGTTGGAAACGTCCAGGTACGACTTCTAAAGGGCCCCGCAAAAGGGCCCACAAGAAGGACCCAAGGCTGGTCGAGACACTGCCTTGGCAGTGTCAATCGACGGACCAAATGACGGACAGTTGGTTGACCAACGGCCCGTAGGTGAGGTCTCATCGATTTATAATTAGGTTGGTCAGGTCTCAACCCAAAAATTTGGCAAGGACCAATCGACGGAAGCCAAAGGACGGCCAGTTGATTGACCAACGGCTAGTCGATTGGGTCCGTCGATGGTGGCCTAGTGCCACTGCCTGTGCACTTTTTCATTAAAGGGGTGAATGGGAAATTCACCCCACATGATAACCTGACCCCACATGATATATTTGGTGATTTTTGGGTGTATTTAAGTGATCCAAAATGCGATCAACCAATTCCCAAATCAACTCACACAAATTGAACCTTTCCCTTCAAAAATATTCTCCCTGGAAACCACCATTGTTGGTGAACCTCAAGAACAGCTTGGATCTTGTATTTCCATGGATGAATCACCATGTTTTAAAGGTTTTCATGAATATAAAGGTATGGTGATCCTTGATCTCTAGTTATCCTTCCATCTAGAGAGTTATCTCAAAAGAGAATTCATGATCCAACTTCTTCTTCTTCAATCTAGCCATGGGTTCTTTCTGAAAACGTTTTTAATGATAAATTCATTATGAATTGAAGTTAATATATTGTTTTTAACGTGATTTTGAATCCAATTGCATGATGAACCCATGTCCCTTCCCAAACTTGATTTAGCCCTGGTATGGGCATTGTGATCATGGCTTGTTAATGGTTGAATTGCGATTCTCTTACGTTGAATTGCTTATATTTAATGTTATTTATGTTAATTTATTAGTAATTGATGATGAAATATCCATGAGGATCAATGTATGAAGATTTGAGTATGAATAGCCTATGTTTCTAAGTGTTACAATGAATTTCGATTATAGCAATTGTGTATGATTTCGATTATGCAAAGCATCATTATAGATACTGCCTTTAGTTTGTATTATGGATGAATTGTGGGTATAAATCCTTGATGATCAAATTAAAGAAAGACTTACATGAGTTGATCTAGATTCTTTTAGTATGAATTGATAATTCTATATAGGTGATGTAATCTATATTCTAAGATGAATAAAGTATGAATAAGACTTGATTTCTATCTCGTTAGCTACTGCCTAGCATGTACTTTATTGGTAAAATATGATTGATGACCAATACTTTTGGAAAATTAGTAAGATGGCCTATTCCCTCTACTCTACATTGAATTGATAGTTTAATGCCTATGTTAGTATCTTGATCTTGTAGGAATGTAAGCATGATCTCGTTGGGCTAAGTGTACATTTAGATACTGCCCAAGATTGACACTACTAAAGAAATATGATTTATGGTCCATGTAAGTGAAATCGGGTAATGGTTTATGTTATTCTACCTTCTAGTATGTTAATGTGTTGTACTAGTTGTAGTATGACCTTGTAAGTAGCTTATACTTGACTTCATGTATGATTACGGAACTTTAGATACTGCCATATACTTGATTTATTGATGAAAGAGTAGTAATGGTCAATGATGACCAAAGGCTAAAGGATTGGTAAGAATTGCTCTCCTCTTCTAATTATCTACTTCTTTATAGTAATGCTGATGAAGCCTTGTATGGCATTGTGTGGTATGGTCCACTTATGGTGGCGGTGTTTACTTTATGTCATTATATATGTGTTGACCAAGGCCTTGAAGGCAAATTGATGATTATATGAATGAGTGGTTATGATGATCACTTTATGTGTAACTTGTGCCTAGTCTTCTACTTGAGTTGTGAATCTAGGTTATGTTAATATTTTTAGGAGCATGTAGAGGGTTATGTAATACCATGTGTAGGTGCTGCCATGAAGTGTTAAAGATTTATGACCCCTACACATGTACCCCTAAGTGAATGTGTGAATAGCTAATGTTAGGAGCCTTAAAGTATAATATGAAGATTGTCTTGTCTCCTATGCTAAATTGTGTTGTGTAGTCTATACTTGAAAGTGTAATATGGTCTAATAGGGTGGCTGTCTCCATGAGTTGTTGATAGCCATTATGTGATCATATTGACCAATGTACACACACCCTCACTCTACATGCATGTTTACAAGTAGTATAGGTCATGGTGTCTAAATGAAAGGCTAAATCTCATATTCACTAATGTCTACTATTATGCATGCTAAGCTTGAGTTCATGAAAGTGTATTATTAACATGTCTTATATGGTATAATGTGAAGTATGTGGTATGATGAAGTATGATTATACCTAGTGTCTAACTGTGTTTATATGAAAGCATGGTTCATGTAGTTACACTTGTACACTTATGCATGAATAAAATGATGTATGTCCATGTGTAGCAATTATGTGTTATGTGAAAGGTTTGCTCACATATAAGTATTCACACACTCATGTATGAAGATTTAGTGAAGAGAGGTTCCTTGAAAGGTGTATTCATGTGTACCCTAAACTAGATGGTGCTTTACATATGCTATGTTCATGTGAAGGTATTCCTCACATGATTTAGGTGTATGAACTTTCATCTATGACTTATGAACTAAGCATATGAGGGTATGACTCTCCTAAACTTATGTTTTATAAAGAAATGATAATAAAGACTTTTTCAATAAAGGGAACTTAGATTAGCACCGAGTGAACTTGTATATGAGTATGTCTCCCTTTCCAATATGGAAAGGTAGGTCTACCATAAATCTCATGAGGTGGAAAGCCTCATAGCCCAAGGGCATAGAGGGATGTTTCCAATATATCCTCGAAGTTCGATAACTATGTTACCACCATAGGATACTAGCTAGTGGATCGACCTAGAAAGCTATGTCACATTTGGTTCTACTTTGTCCAGTAGACCACCTTCTTTCGGTGTGGGGTTTCATGGCACAGGATTCCATGTTTAGCATCACATGGTCTATGTCGGTTAAGGCTATAGTTTCCCTAAAGTAAAATGGACAATGGAAGTAAATGACTAGGACCCTAACTAGAATGACTTAAGGGATGTTACTTACGATAGGTGGAAGTAATGGACCCATCTAGACATTGCACAAGTATATCCTTAGGAAATTATAGGAAGGTGTTCTAATGCATGTGTCTATGTATATGTTCTTTATGCATGACTGTGAAGTAATTGTCTACTTCTTATGAAGATGTGCATGTTATGAGTCTATATGCATGATGTTGATCTTATTGACTATATGATGAAGGTCTTGATTGACATAAATGAAGTTGTATTCTCTTACTATTTTGATGTATGATTTGGATGTAAAAGTTGGTGGTCTCATGATAGGTTTACTAAGTATGTGTGAGGTTATGGGGCTTTACATGTACATTGTACCAGTAGACTTGGATTGGGGGAATGAGTTAAGTCTTATAAGGTTCTAGGTGGAGTAAAATAAGTATATGTGCATAATGACTAGGAGTTACCTGTAATTGTCACATCCGGGTTTACCCCCTAGACATAACCGCCATTGGCGTCCTCTTTGAGGACTAAGACTAGCCCCTTAGTTTTCATCATTGCATTCACAAGTCAAAAATACGAAAGAATTTAAAGCTTTTAACTATATCTACTTGGAGGTTTACATAGACCTCTACATACACGTAATAGTATTATTATCGAGTATACATAGACCCTTCGTATAAGAAGATTACTTAGTCTTCTACTTTTATTTCACATACATATATAAGATAGAATTAGAGTCATAAAATCCGTTTATATCATAACCATCTAGAATGAGAATATCAACTTGGGCATAGCCCTACAACAATAAAAGTAGGCCACACATATAGGCTTTATACAACTTGTTCTCAAATGAAAGATAGAGTCTACATAAGTGTCTTAATAACTAAGAAAATCCATAGGTAGAATATCGGCATCATCCTCGGGAAAATGAGGACCTACCACTTGGATGATAAGAGTATCCAAGCCTCATTCTCAATAGCCTCGAACCAAACCTCAACGTCCAAAACCTAGAATGTTTGGGAAAAAGGGAGAAAATGGGGTTAGTACACCACATGTACTAACTATGAGACCATATGCACATATAACAACCAAACATGCTAAAAAAGGACATTTAGTTAAATCATGCCATTTTACCTCTTTATGCACAACCAACAAACTATACAAATCATTTATACATGTTCAATCAAGTCAAAGCAACCATATGCATATCACATACTTGGACCCATAATCTCACACAACCCTATCACCAAGTAATAACATCACAAGCATGAATAAGACTTCATCATGTAAATAGCAAAGCAAGACAACCAATCATAATCCTTATAAAGTCACAAGTGCAATGACCAAGCAAAGCCTCATAACCCTAGTTAATCAAGTAACCAAATAAAAATCATAAATAGTAACTCACTTCACATAACTTAGCCTTCAACACACATAAGTTCATACTTTAACAATAAAGACCATTTACATGTTCATAAGAATCTTAGTCATCATATAAGGTCATCTACCTTTTATCATCATTTATAAACAACATATTGACCTCCTAAAGCTCCTATCAAGGCAAACTAGTGCAAGGCATAGGTAGAGTCCATACCCCTACCTAGGCTAAGTCAAACCCCTCAAGTCACTCTAGTTAGTATATACATCATTACTTCATTTTAATTTAGGGAACACTTGCCTTAACCGACATAGACCACAGGAGCTAATGTGGAATACGGAGTTGTAAAACCCTTACACAGATGGAATGTTATCTACCGGCCAAGGTAAAACCTAACATAAACGTAGCTTTCTATGTGGATCCACTAACTAGTCTTCCTATAGGGGAAACATAGTTCAAGAACTAAGAGATAGGTAATTCCCTCTACATACCACTTGGTAATTGGGGTGCATGTGGATGTGTTCACAGACCACAAGAGTCTCCAATACGTGTTCACGCAGAGGGAGTTGAATCTACGTCAGCGGAGATGGTTGGAGCTGTTGAAGGACTATGATATGAATGTCCACTACCATCCAGGTAAGGCTAATGTAGTAGCTGATGCTTTGAGCAGGATGAGTATGGGAAGTACAGCCTATGTTGAGGATGAGAAGAAGGAGTTGGTGAAATATGTACATAGACTGGCCAGACTGGGTATGCGGTTGGTTGACTCTACTAGTGGGGGTGTTTCAGTTCATCCTAGTTCTGAATCATCCTTGGTAGTTGAAGTCAATCAGGGTCAGCATCTCGATCCTGTGTTGATGGAGCTGAAGGACTCAGTGTTGATAAAGATGAATGAGTCTTTTGCTTTGGGAGGTGACGGCGTACTTAGGTACCAGGGCAGGCTGTGTGTACCAGATGTGGATGATTTGCGGACCAGGATTGTTGCAGAGGCCCATGGTTCCAGATATTCCATACATCTAGGTTCCACCAAGATGTATCATGATCTTAAAAAGATTTATTGGTGGGATGGCATGAAGAAGGACATTGCAGAATATGTGGCCAAGTGTCCTAATTGTCAGCAGGTTAAGGCAGAACATCTTAAGCCTGGCGGTCTTACTCAGATTATTTAGGTTCCGACTTGGAAGTGGGAGGCCATTAATATGGACTTCGTGGTTGGTCTTCCGAGGACTAGGAGACAACATGACTCCATATGGGTTATTGTGGACAGGATTACTAAGTCTGCCCACTTTATCCCTGTGAAGTCTACTTACAGAGCCGAGGATTATGCGAGACTCTACATTGATGAGATGACATGGGATTCCTTTTTCTATCATTTCAGATAGAGAAGCTCAGTTCACTTCATATTTCTGGAGATCCTTCCAGAAGAGCTTGGGCACGCAGGTAAAGCTCAGTACTGTATTTTATCCTCAGACTGATAGGCAGGCAGAGCGCACCATTCAAACATTGGGGGACATGTTGAGAGCGTGTGTGATTGACTTTAGAGGTAGTTGGGACGACCATCTGTATTTGATAGAGTTCTCGTATAATAATAGTTATCACTCTAGTATTGGGATGGTACCGTTTGAGGCACTGTATGGTAGGATGTGTAGATCTCCAGTTGGGTGGTTCGAGGTTGGAGAGTCATCCATTTTGGGTCCAAAGATCATTCATGAGGCCTTAGAGAGGTCAGGGTGATTAGGGACGGGTTGGCTACTGCTTACAATCGGCAGAAGTCATATGCAGATAACAGAAAATGGCCCTTAGAGTTTGATGTTGGTGACCAGGTCTATTTAAAGATACGCCTATGAAGGGGGTGATGAGGTTTGGCAGGAAGGGGAAGTTGAGTCCGAGATATGTTGGGCCATATGAGATCCTACAGCGTGTGGGTGAGGTGGCCTATGAGTTGGCATTGCCTGCGGAGCTAGCTCCTGTCCATCCAGTCTTTCATGTATCCATATTAAAGAAGTTCCTAGGTGATCCAGCATCGATTCTACCTGTGGAAGGTTTGGGTGTTGATGAAGACTTGTCCTATGAGGAGGTACCTGTTGGGATCTTAGACAGACAGGTCAAACGGCTGAGAAACAAGGAGATTGCCATAGTTAAGGTATTGTGGAGGAATCATCTTATTGAGGGTGCTACGTGGGAGGCTGAAGCCGATATGAGATCCCGCTACCCTCATCTTTTCAGCTCTTGAAGTTAGACTTCCTACTTTTAAGTCAAAGTTTCCTTATCTCTCTATTCTTTGTTGCTATTGCTTGTTTGTGAATAGTAATTATGTTGTGATCTGACTGGCATTACGCTACATAGTTAGTAGTGTCATTCGGGGACGAATGTTCCTAAGGGGGGATAATGTAACAACCCTAAAAATGGATATGCTAAGTAATGCTTAATGTGTCTAGAATGCCTACGATTAGACCGGGTTCGCACGGATTTATGCGCGTAGAACCAGACCTCTGAACCCTTTCTACAGCTAAGCCAACTAACTTGGGGAGTTAGTTGAGCTAGAAAAGGTTGGGTTCAGCCATGTAGGGCTCTCGAATACCAAGATTTACTCGAATGAGTCTTTACCAGAGTTAAAAAGGTAAAATCTTAGGTTTGGAGGGTCTAGGGGTAAAATGGTCTCTTTCTAGGATAAGGGTAGTATCGTAATTACCCTAAATATGTAATTAATAATTTAATTAATAAGGTGGAGGGGTATTTTGGGGAGAGAGGGCCGAAAATTGGCCTTTGAAGTGAAGTCTTGCCCCACCCGGGTTCGAACCTAGGTGGAAGCAATGATTTAAATTGTTTTTATTTAAATTGGTAAATTAATTTAATTAATTAATATTAATTAGCTGATTTAAGAAAAAAGAAAATCAGATTTTTAAAGGTTTGAAAGAGTCCTAGTTGACTAAGTCTAAACTACTCCACTTAATCCTAAACTACCTCTCACGTTTTATCTCTCTCTCTCACGTCAATAATTCTCCACTCTCTCCATGATTCTCTCTGCCTAACAAACGTACAAGATCAGAAAAATTACAAAAAATTTCTTCACACTTGAAGAACTCACACGAAAAATATAATCAAAACATAAGCAAAAACGTTAGGGAAAAGGGAGGGGGGTTTTCGTCGAGTTGGTGTTGAAGCTGTTGGATATGGACGTGTGTTTGGAGAAGCTTTGGGCAGCAAGTTCAAGGTTTGAACGTCAAAATAAGGTATGGGTTTTCTTACTCCTTGTCCCTTTCCCAAGAGACCCCTAGGATTCAGTCGATTCTAATCCGAAAACTAGGATTGTTTCCCCGTTGCATGTCCCTGTCACTAACTCCCATTGATTCGTAGGTTGGATATGTGTGCTGGTAGAATTTAGGGATGTAACGTGTTTTCATGATGATTATGTGTATGTCTGTATGTTCGGAATTATGTTAGTAATGAAAGATGTTTTCCGGAAATGTGTGATACGGTTGTGTGGGTGCATTGTTGTGACTATTGGTCACGGATTAGAGCATGAAATGGCATGTTTAAATTCTTGTATTTTATGTGCAAGAACGTGTATAAATCGTGATGTTCATATGATGTATAATGTGGCTGATTTGAGTGAAAACTATTAGCAAAATGAATCCATGAAAATGCACCTAAAGATGTACTAAATGATCCATGAATTATCTTAAGAACTAACGTGAAAATGTTGATGAAAAGGAGCTGAAAATCATGACCAAATTTCCAGCATGGTGTTAGCTTGGTTTCGGCCAAAAAAAGGAGAACAATATGAAATTTTAAATGAATGGAAAATAGGTGAGGTTACTAGGGATTGAACCCGAGACCTCACACGTGAAAAATCACCAAAAATGAAAATAAAGAAATGGGGTTAAGGGGGATCGAACCTGGGTGCCCTTGACTGAAAAATTTGTAAATTTCACTAAGGCTTAGTATAATTAATTAAAGTTAAAAACGAGTGAGGCACACGGGATTCGAACCCGGGTGCCCTTAGCCGATTTCCCTAAGCTAAAAGCAGAAATAAAGAAATGAGAGGAGTGGGGTTCGAAACCACAACCTCTCTGTCAGACTTAAGGAGGAATTAAAAGAAAAAAGTAAAAGTTGAGGTGTATGAGAATCGAACCCGCGACCTCTAGGCAGAACCAAGGTAAATTAAGGAAAAGAAATTAAAGTGGGGCTGTGGGGGTTCGAACCCACACCCCCTCGGCCAAAAAGGAGAGAAATTAAAAGAAATGAAAATAAAAGTAAATGAGGTTGTGGGGGTTCGATCCCACATCCTCTCAGTCCCATTGGGTTAAAAAGGAAGAGAGAAATTAAGGGGAAAATAAAATGAAGGCGTTGGGGCTCAATCTTGGGTCCCCAAGCCATATGGATCAAACCAAAATGAATAAAATGTAAGTGTTGTCCAAGGGATTCGAAATCGGGTTCCCTTGCCCAAATTTCGTATTGATATATAAGTCATACGTGAATAAATGTTCAAAAATAATATTGTCTACATGGATCGAAATTGAGATCTTGGCATACATAAAAGATGCATACGTCTTGTACCACATAATCTTAGGAAGATATGAATCACTTAAACGAACTATGAATGAAGCCTCATGGCTTGTATGTATAGACCCATATGTCTAGCATACGTTTAAAGTAAGTGAACCTAAGATGCATGTAACGAAATGATGAAACTCTAGAAGAGTTAACTAAGAGTGTGAAACACACTAAATGCCCAAGTGCATTGGCATATGATGAAATAAACATTCACGTAAAAGGGGTGAGTAAATATGAAGAGCAAATGTGCTAAAGCTAATGAATGTGGTGACAACATGATAAGAGGCTAATGTGAATAATGAGAGCAATCTCAAATGATCCTAAGTAAATGTTACCAAATACGTACTCATCTATGAGAGTGTAAAGTTAATGAAGAGACCAGTCTCTATGAACACTCTAATCAAAGTATTGAGATTAATGTACACTTAATACTAATAATGAGATGAGAAATCATCTAATGAGCTATGATGTCCTCATACTAGAAGCCAGCTTCCATGACGTATGAGTTGAATATAATGGAACTTTATACTGAGCACAGATAGGCTAGCTATGAGCGGTGATGCCTTCTTTCCGGAAGGGTGGAGGTTCACGTAACTCTCAGGAGATGAGACTGTCCGGCATGCCGGGTATGGGTCTCCTTATATCTCCTAGTCTTCGAACCTATACTGCCAATATAGGGATCTGGCGGGGTTCAATTCCCATGTACGCTAGCATGTTTTGGGTCACTTTGTCCGGTGATTCCACCTCTTTTCGGTGTGGGGAAGACACTGGATTTCATGATGCTCACATGATCTATGTCGGTTAAAGTTAAAGTTTCCCATGAATGAATGAGGCTAGCCTCAAATGATACACATAATGAAATGAACGATACCAAAGATGTTAGGATAGAATAATCAAGAGGTGAGCTAGACTCAAGTAATAAAACTAGGTTATTCTTGATCATTGCATAGCAAACCCGATGAGAGTCTTAAACTACATCCTAGGTATAGCTGGTGTTTACACTAGCTTATGAATGAATGAAATGAAGTACGTATGAATGAATGAAGCAGAATCTGTGTTTGCTAAAGAAGGATTTTTAGTTGAGGTCCTATATGATGAGACCTCATTTTGGGAAGTCTTAATGTTAAGTCGATGATTGCTAGGTCTCATGGCATATGAACGAATGATATGAAATATGTTATGTGTTGTATGCAATATGTTATGTGCTATGTGTAAGATGTTATGTGCTGTGTGCAATATGATACGTATGATAATGCATGTTACTCTTACGGCATGACTTTCCTAATCCAATTTGGCAAGTCCACTGACTTTCCTAATCCAAATTTGGCAGGTCCACTAACTTTCTTAATCCAAATTTGGCAAGTATACTGACTTGACTTTCCATAATCATGTTGTTAGGAAAGAGATATTCTTACTCATGCATGTCCTTGGTGTGTGCTTGCATATACCCATACTTAGTACAAGTGTGTACTAATCCCATACAACTCTACATTTTTAGGTGCAGGCACAGGTTGACATTACAGCTTACAGTACGACGTTGCAGCCATCCGGACGTGGAGCTTTCATCCGGATTTGGTAGGCCCTCATGCTTTCGAGGATGTCTACTGTTATTATCTATCTTAGATGTAGGATTTAGCTAGTGGAGCATGTTCCACTAGTGTTTCTTTCTCGTTTTATTTCAGACATTGTATTGGTGCCATTTTGGCAAGTATACACCTAATTTAGTATTGAACTATTTCTTTCAGTTGATGATCTTAATGTTAGATGGTTGATTGTGAACGTATATGAATTTAAGTAGAATGATATACATGCATGTTAAGTAACAAAAAGTTCAAATTTTCTGCTAAAATTAACCTAGATGAAGTAACGATGACGTATGTAGGCTTGTCTGCGACCTCTGAGAGGTCAACGACGCCGGTCTCGTCTGGGGTCTAGACGCCGGTCGTGACAATCTATGACGGCTCAAGCCAATAGGGAGGTTGCACCCTGAGACAATCTACAAGTCTCTACCACGACATCTCGTTTGAGGGACTTCACTCTGATGACCCCCCCTACTTTCCATGGGTCTAGGGTGGATGAAGACTCCCAAGAGTTCATCGATGAGGTATATAAGCTTGTCTTTGCCATGGGGTTAAGCACGAGTGAGAAGGCTGAGTTGTCCACATATCAACTCAAGGATGTGGCTCAAACTTGGTATCAATTGCCCGTTTCAACCAAACACTCACCAAAATGACCCTTTCCACACTTTGCACATGTAGGCTTCTCATTAGGTGAGTTCCCACTCTTCCCCTTTTAGGCTCTAGGCCTATTCAGATGAACCATGAACTTATGGAAATCTGTAAGGAAGAAATAAACACTCTTTTGGCTAATAAAATTATTAGACCTTATAAATCTCCTTGGAGTTGTTCAGCGTTTTATGTTAATAATGCAACTGAGCAAGAACGAGGTTCTCCTAGACTTGTCATTAATTACAACCCTTTAAACACAACTTTGAAATGGATTTGCTATCCAATTCCAAACAAAAGAGATCTTTTTTAAAGCTAATGTTTACAGCAAATTTGATTTAAAATCAGGTTTTTAGCAAATCCAAATTT
Organism: Solanum sitiens; assembly: GCA_016801875.1. Taxonomy (NCBI): domain Eukaryota; kingdom Viridiplantae; phylum Streptophyta; class Magnoliopsida; order Solanales; family Solanaceae; genus Solanum; species Solanum sitiens. The sequence continues at coordinate 147,912 of JABWTJ010000521.1, read as the reverse complement.
CCGAAAAGGATAAATATAAAACTGCTTTCAATGTCCCGTTTGGACAATTTGAATGGAATGTTATGCCTTTTGGGCTTAAGAATGCCCCTTCTGAATTTCAAAACATTATGAATTCTATTTTTAATCATTCAGCGATATTTCAATTGTTTATATTGACGATGTATTAATCTTCTCCGAGGATATTGATTATCATTTTAAACATCTTAGTGTTTTCTTTAAAATAATTAAGCACAATGGTTTGGTCATTAGTGCTAAAAAGATAAAACTATTTCAAACAAAAATCAGATTTTTAGGTCATGATTTATATCAAGGTACCTATAAACCTATTTGCAGAGCCATTGAGTTTTCTGATAAATTTCCTGCTGTTATCCTTGATAAAACTCAGTTGCAGAGGTTCTTAGGAAGCCTTAATTATGTTGCCGACTTTATTCCCAAAGTAAGGCAAATTTGTAAACCGCTTTTTAACAGGTTAATAAAGATGCTGTCTCCTTGGAGTGACGAATATACTAAAGCAATTGTTCTTCTTAAAATTATGGTTAAAAACCTTCCTTGTCTAGGTATTTCTAACCCAGACTGCTTTATGATTGTTGAGACTGATGCATCTGACATAAGATTTGGCGGTATTCTTAAACAAAGAAAAAACCCAGATTCATCAGAACAATTAGTTCGTTATACCTAAGGAATCTGGAATTCCGCTCAAAAGAATTATAGCACAGTTAAAAAGGAGATTCTTTCCATTGTTCTCTGTGTAACTAAATTTCTGGATGATTTAATTAACAAAGAATTCTTGCTTAGAGTAGAGTTTGTTACCAATCTGGCTGGTTCCGCTATAATTATAACTGAAGTCTTCTATCTATTTGGAAACAACATGAAGAACTTGGTTAGTATAATTATTCTGTTCGAATACCTTGTTGATATCTTCAACAGTCACAATGTTGGTGTCTTTTTGTTCTGATGGCTTCTTGAAAGGAGCTGCTTTCAGAATATCTTTCCTGTAAGGAATACTTATACCTTCAAGAGGAGGAGTAATACTTTCGACAACCTTATCTCTCGTATGCCACTTGTTTATCAAAACCTGAAGTGATGAATTTGTTTCATCAATTTGGCCTGAACATTCAAACCACTTGAAGAATTCAATTTCCGTTTTGAATCTCTTCATATCTTTGAACCATTTGTCTCTGAATGAGACTCTCTGCTTTTCAGTGTATGTGTCTACATACCAAGATTTCTTAAGAGTGATTTAAACAATTAAATTGGCCTTGGATATTACTACTTATTAATCTATGATTTCTATCTAGCCTAAAGACAACTTTTGTTATTCATATGAACAATCATATTGCTAACAGTGTAAGTATTTCTATTTCTAAAGAAGAAAATAGATTACAAAACTGGTCTATTCCTAAAGAACCTTTTCAAAAGATTTACCAAATAGGTAGTTTCCTTCTGGAGGTACTTAGTAGGAATTAAACCTTCAACTATGCAATTTCTATCTGCATCACTGTCTAACAAAGCAATTTTGTTTAGGACAAAATTATTAGTAATAACTAATTTAATCATAATATGAGAACTTTGAGGTCGAATCTTTGTAATCATATTAACACTTACCTCGACTTCATTCTCGGGAGATGGAGGATCTTCAGAATTATCATCATCATCATTATCAGAAGAAGCTAGTTCTTTTCCTTTAGATGTCATGTTAGCATCCTTTAAGAATTGCTTAGCCAGGGCATCTATTTCAATCTTGTGAAGTTTAGACTTCACTTCTCTGATTTCTTCCTTTAGAAGATTAACTTCTGATTGAAGTTCATTGATAGAAGGTTTTTCCTTCTTGTTGTCAAATCTATGCATGATTTGTTTCATGCTGAAAGGAGTTACACTAGTTGTAACTTCTTTCTCTTTTCGGTTACTAACTATTTGAAGTTCCAATAGATAACTTCTTCGAGCATCATTATCTTTAATGTGCTCAATAGTGGCGAATAAGATCTCTGCAGAATCTTCTGAAATAACTCTAATAGACTGATTGTCACAAAGGCAAAAAGCCCCTTGGCAATTGCACTCTGGACTACTATTTTCAAAGTCTTGGGCAACATTGAGAAACTCTTCGTCCTCAGTTTCATTATCGGAAGAGGAATCAGATTCTCACTCTTCTTCTTCCAAGATAGAGAGAAACTGTTTCTTAGTTTCTTCATCTACTTCAAGAAGATTGATCTTCTGCTTTTTCCTTTTGTTTCTAGGACAATCAGGAGACTTATGACCCCTTTTGCCACAGGTCCAACACTTATCTTCTTGAGAAGTGTCATGAGAAGTTTTCTTACTTCTCTTTCCTTTGGAATATCCTTTCCTTTTGGAGGATTTCTTACTATACGACGTTTCTCCAGATCGCTCTTTCTTAGAAACTTTTCTTGCCGAAGGTGGCTTAAGACTTGGAAATCCAAAGTCTTGACAGAAGCTGCCAAGCTCATTAGCTGAAAATTTTTGATTTTTTTAAGTTGTTCCTTAAGCTTGAGATCAGTACAAAGCTCCATGACTACAAAATTGATCAAACTGATAAGATCACCATAAGTGAGCTGGGGATAAGGAATTTTACATTCACACCGGTCTCTTTTTTTTATCTTACCTTTTCTGCAAAATGAGGAGGCAATCCACTTAGGAAACGTTCTTTCAAATAATCATTGTTGCAATCCTCTCTTAGCATGACATTGTTTATAAACATATCTTTGTACCACCTGAAATCAGTTAATTTCTTGCAGTAAAGATTGTTTAAAATTTCTAAACTTCTATCCTGAAAAAGACGTGGTTCTCCCACGAAATGTTTAGCAATGCTGTAGATGAGAGTAGCAGTTGCATCTTTAACAGCTTCAACAGCTGTAGAGGTCTAGCCTCCTTCAGTCTTAACAACAGTCTTATTTGCTACTGCATCAAGAATGTCAGCTTTGTTTTGTTATGTGAGATAATTATCCCACCAATTTCTAAGAGTACCAGTAAAACCGGCAACTAACCTATTAGCCGCTTGCTTGTTAGTGGAATTCTTCCATTTATAAGCTGTGACATTCATGCCCATCTCCTGGAGTTTATTGTAGATCTGGCCATCCGTCATTCCATAAATATTCCATTCTGTTATTCCCGTACCATCTGCAATTCCTTGAGGATGCATATGGTTTTCTTCGAATTGAACATCGGGAAAAGAAGGTCTGGGATAAAAAAATTTGGAATAGGGAAGCCTATCCTTTAGAGCGCTAATTTTGCCGCCTTGAGAAATCTTGAGCTTCAGGAGCTGGTCATTAATCCTTTCTAAGATTTCTGGAGAGTTATTGAATTCATTTGAAGGTTTGAGAAAAGCTTCAGGAGAGAATTCATGGATTTAAAAATAGGATTGGTTTCTAGATTAAAACCATTTTTTGAAGAGCTAGGTTTGTTACCAATCTGGCTGGTTCCGCTATAATTATAACTGGAGTCTTCTATCTGTTTGGAAACAACATAAAGAACTTGGTTAGTATAATTATTCTGTTCGAATACCTTGTTGATATCTTCAACAGTCACAATGCTGGTGTCTTTTTGTTCTGATGGCTTCTTGAAAGGAGCTGCTTTCAGAACATCTTTCCTGTAAGGAATACTTATACCTTCAAGAGGAGGATTAATACATTCGACAACCTTATCTCTTGTATGCCACTTGTTTATCAAAACCTGAAGTGATGAATTTTTTTCATCAATTTGGCCTGAACATTCAAACCACTTGAAGAATTCAATTTCCGTTTTAAATCTCTTCATATCTTTAAACCATTTGTCTCTAAATGAGACTCTCTGCTTTTCAGTGTATGTGTCTACATACCAAGCTTTCTTAAGAGCATGCTTTGAGCTGCTCCACCACTTGCTGATCTTCTTTTTATCCGGGGTAAAACTCTCCGCAGATTTAATAACACCCACTGAGTCTTTCTTTCTATGGAAAGAAGGCTTCATATCACTAGGAGAGGCACTTCCTGAAAAAGAAGAAGATTCATAATAAACCTTGGGGATGGTCTTAGTAAATTCCACGCCGTGGAATTTACCTTGTTCAGAAACTTCTGAAATTTCATATAAGTCATCCTCCTGGGTTTTTGAAGAAGAAGGTCGAGCCGTAGACATTCTTCTACTGGAAGAAGCTAGGCTAAAGGAGTTGGATCTTAAAAACTTAAGGATAATAGATCCATCTGCAAATTGGGTAACACTTTCTAGAGAAGATCTAGAAGGTTGAATAGGAAGAGGTTCAGTAATAGATTCAAATTTCCAGTCGTCATTGGAAAGAATCTCATCCCACTTTAACAGTCTAAGGACAAAGGTGGTGATATGCTCTTGGTTGGTTTCCATAAGCATGGTAACTCCTTTGACACTAGAGTTAATAGCCTTTGGGGCTATAGTGGTCTTCATAAGCTTGTAATATACCCTATATATTATAGCTATTTCTCTGGTTCTTATCTTACTATTCATGTTCTTGGTTTTGACGTTAAGCGTCAAAGTTTCCAGAACATTAGGGTCATCTATTTCAATAGAGAAATTGGGATAACAATTGAAGTAAACTGGCCCATTAGCTAGATTACTTTCTAAGATTCCTAACAAAGAATCACCAAAATTGAGAAGTCTAGCATCTCTAAGAAGTAAACAAATAGGAATATTTAAACCTTTGCAAAAAAGAGGTTTAACAGCAACTTGAACAAGACCAATATGAAGAAATTTAAAATCTTTCTTATATTTGTCAATATCAGCAGCAATTAATAATTTAATAGTCTCTAAAGAGTTATTAATAGCAGCAGTAGATTAACAAGTTTTAATATTGTATTTTTAAAACAAATTAAAATTACCTATTTGGTAAATCTTTTGAAAAGGTTCTTTAGGAATAGACCAGTTTTGTAATCTATTTTCTTTATTAGAAATAGAAATATTTACACTGTTAGCAATATGATTGTTCATATGAATAACAAAAGTTGTCTTTAGGCTAGATAGAAATCATAGATTAATAAGTAGTAAAGATAACTTTAACAGAGATTAACAAGTTCAAGTAAGGATTAACATTGGTATAAACAATTAATTTGAATTATAACAAAGATTATCAGAATCATAAAAGGATTAACAGTGATTTAAACAATTAAATTGGCCTTAGATATTACTCAACTTATTAATCATGCATGTTGGATATTACTCAGTCTTTGGCTAGTCATGTTGCAGGACGAAACACCAAAAGGTCTGTTGCTTGCCCCTCAGGTCTATTCAATCAAGTCAAAGCAACCATATGCATATCACATACTTGGACCCATAATCTCACACAACCCTATCACCAAGTAATAACATCACAAGCATGAATAAGAGTTCATCATGTAAATAGAAAAGCAAGACAACCAATCATAATCCTTTTAAAGTCACAAGTGCAATGACCAAGCAAAGCCCCATAACCCTACTTAATCAAGTAACCAAATAAAAATCATAAATAGTAACTCACTTCACATAACTTAGCCTTCAACACACATAAGTTCATACTTTAACAATAAAGACCATTTACATGTTCATAACCATCATAATCATCATATAAGGTCATATACCCTTTATCATCATTTATAAACATAATATTTACCTCCTAAATCTCCTATCAAGGCAAACTAGTGCAAGGCATAGGTAGAGTCCCATACCCCTACCTAAGCTAAGTCAAACCCCTCAAGTCACTCTAGTTAGTCTATACATCATTACTTTATTTTAGTTTAGGGAAGACTTTCCTTAACCAACATAGACCACATGAGCTAATGTGGAATCCGGTATTTTAAAACCCTTACACCGATGGAAGGTGGTCTACCGACCAAGGTAAAGCCTAACATAAACGTAGCTTTCTAGGTGGATCCCCAGCTAGTCTTCCTATGGGGGCAACATAGTTCTAGAACTAAGAGATAGGTAATTCCCTCTACATACCACTTGGTAATTGGGGCCTCATATCATGGGAATCAATGAAATGAGTATCCCTCAATGGGGAGTCAACATCACGTGTAGGACCAAAGGATAACACTTTTTCTATTGGAAATCCATTACCTCCCATTGTCAAGTTCACTCGGTGCTAAGATAAGTCCCTTATCGAAATGTCTTTAATATTTATTTATCAATCAGAACTTAGTTTAGGTCATAGGGTCTAGCCCTTGTATAATCATCATTATCATAGCTCAGTAGGAATTGCATGAGTATAAGCCTTTCATCACAATTCACATAAGTAAGGTTAACACTTCACAAATTCTTTCATAATAAGGCGCATTTATAATCACCATCATCCTTATATCTTTACATCATAATCAACCTTATAACCATAAACAAGACATTTCAATTCAACATCATACCACCCTATCAATCCTAAACAAGGCATGCTCCAACACAACCATCATGATTTAATCACAATTATTCATAATTGAAACAAATGATAAGGTCACAAGACTTACCAAGTCTTTTTCACAATTCATCATCATCAAGGTCTTACCATCAACCCTTAGTTCAACCCAATTAGGTCATAAAAATCATCATAGTTCAATAACCAATGTAATCACAAGTCAAGAAGAGTCACTACATCATAATTCAATAGTAGATCAAAGATTAGGACTAAGTCAAATCATCATACCCTGGATCCTCTATCAAGAACTACCATGAAAGACTACACATTATCACAATTCATTCATAATCAACATAAACAGCATCATCTAAAAGTGATTCAACCCTTAACCAAGTCAATTGAATGATTAATCTACAATATGAATCAAGATCATATCTTAGGGTTAGGGACTTAGGATCATGTTCTTCAATTTAGGAAAGACCATCCACAATTACTATAATCAAGTTAAAATACATGTTAATATAGTCAATATAACCTAAAGAACACATCAACAACTCAATTCATAACTTCAATTCGTAATTGGATGAAACCCATTTGAAAACTCTAGATTTGAAAACACTTTGAATGAACCCTTTGAGGAAAGAGGTCTCAAAGGTGAATAGATCCCATACCTCAACGTTTTGATGAGGATTTGAAGATTAATCCACTTTTTTCCATCCCCCAATTCACCTCCTAGACTTAGCTTCCAATGGAGTCTTCCAATAGAGAGAGAAAGAAGAGAGAAGATAGAGTAATTTGTTTTTGAGTTCTAATTAGATTAAAGGGGTTGGGGACTTTATATGGGTGACTAACTAACTTAATTAGACCCCCTTAATCCCTTAATAAACCGCCTAAACCCCCTAACTAATTAATGGACTTAATTTAAAACGTGCTGGAAACTTACCAGCCCTCACAAACGAGACCCCGTTGAAGGGTCGTCTGTGAGTCGACGGACAGACCCCCCTCCGTCCTGCACTTCATCGATGAGTTTAGAGACTTGTGCAGGCGAGGGCTTCCTCAAATTGGCTAAGTGTGGTACGACGGTTGCATCGACGCCCCGTCAGTCCACAAATGAGTCGTTCCTTGTTCCGTCGATGCACATTGCCTAGGCAGTGTTGCCTCATCCTGCAGGGGTCCTCCTCAAGGGCCCTTGGTTGGTCCTTGGTGAGTTGTACTCGGATGTTTCAACCATGAAATATCTCTAACACGTGTTCCACACATTGTCACCAAATTTATTTAATTTCCGACTCTTAAAAACTAGTCAAATACGCCAAGGCACACTAGTACCTATTTGAACAAACTCTCAAACGTCATGGACGTTCTTGGACGTTTTGGTTCCTAGACTCCCTACATGACCTATATTCATTAAACTAACCTTGAAAACAGTGTCTATACTTCATAACACCTATGTTTGGCTTAACAAACGTCTTGGATTTTCGAAATGTTACAGTAATGTCCTTTTAGTCTTGGCTTAAATATGTCTATGGTGCACTATACTTCTATGATGGTATGTATTGTCTTGTGTAGATTGTATGTATGGTTTATTTGTGACATTAAAGTGATGCATTGCACCAAGTATCACTAGAAGGTTACTTGGGAGGTTAATGAATAAAAGAAAGGAATGTTCACTATAAAGTAGGAATAGCTCACTGTAATGTGATTTGAAAATGTAATAAATTATATATGTGATCTTATGAAATGCTTGGCCTTTGAATATGTTTATATGAAGTATGTGAATGATATTAATTTTATTGGATAAAGGTTCTATGAAGATTTCCTCAAAATGGCATGAAGTATGATTTCAAGAAAATGTCCCTTTTAAATGCATGTTTTTGTATGGTTGTCATACTTAGTGCATTCTTGTACTAATCCCATTCTTCTCTACTTTTTACACAAAGTGTAGGTTATGGATTCTTAAAGGATGTTTTGAATGGTGAAGATCTTGAAAGATGTTTCCCAAGCTCAATGAAAGGAATCCTTAAGTTCAAGGATCTCCTACTTATGTCTTTACCCTAAACTGTTTAAATATTGTACAGTTATGTAATATGTCTTAAGGCCGTGTCCCTAATGTACACTAATGTTGTTGAGTCTAAGATGGCAAAGAGACTTAAGGTCTAAGTATGTAATAGGATATTTTATATATATATGAAGTAAAGTTTCTAGCATATGATGTGCTATGAAAAGTTTTAAATTTTTCGCTAAATTTACTATGTCAATGCGATGAATGATAACTATGGGCTTGTATATGACCTCCGAGAGGTCAAGTACGCCATGTTACTTCTAGGGGATGCTCCCCGAATGTGACACTCCATGTCTTACCTAGGTGAGTCTTATGATAGCTTGTGATAGAAAGAGTTTTTATGCTAAGGTAAGTTCACTGTAATGTATGCCTTTATGTGAGAAATTAGTAAGTCTCGCCTAAATTTCTATATGATGGTTTATATGATGTTTGGAAAGATTTGTTCACGAATATTTTTATCCAAATAGAATGAAAGTATTGTTTCAACCAAAAATGTCCTATTTTAGCATGTATTTGCATTATGTCATACTTAGTACATGTGTTTGTACTAATTCCATACTATTATATCTCTATGAGTATAGGTGGAAAGCAAGAGGAAGATCTTAGAAGGAAAAGCTTGGGAATCGAATATCTCAAGATTGGTATGTCCTCATTATTCCGAGGACATAGTCTATGTTTCGTTTAGTAGTTTCATTTATGTTAAGACTTAGTATTTTCATTCAATTTAAAGGGCTATGACCCTAAATTTTATGATGTGTCTTTAAGTTGTCTTGTGACGATGAGTCGGTCTCTTCTTTTATAAAGATTCACTTTCTAATGCTTTGTGAAAAGTTTTAATTTGTCACTACTTTTCATACTTTATGTAATGAATGATAGCTAAGAGGCTTGTACAAGACCTCCATGAGGTCAAGTACACCTCGTTCCGACTCAAGAGTGTTCTAACTTTTAGGGTGTACTTTGGGTCATGACATGTCCAAATCATCTTTTGTCTAATGAGGTGTTGGTTCATACCTTCATAGAAGGATTGGATCCTAACACCAAAATTTTGCTTGATTCGGCTGCAGGTAGTCAGGCTTTGGAAAGGACATATATTGAGCTACTCACTTTGCTGAACAGAATCTCACAGGGTAATTCCAAATAAAATGTAAGAGGTGTGAAACCTGTGATACAAAAAATGCATGTATGCTGGAAGTAGATGCACTGAGTGCTTTAACTGCAAAGATTGTTGTGATGCAAAACATGATGAACACCCACTTCGGCAATCTAGCATTGAGATAATAGGCCGCTCAGGTAAATGAAGTCCAACAACCACCAACTTGGTCTGAAATTTGCGGAGGTGGTGATAATAGTGCAGAGGTATGTGATACAAACCCGGATTCTATGAACTTTGTAGTGAATGCACAACGAGGAGGAGGCCAACAAAATTATGGAAACTCATAAAATCCAAGCAGGAAACCATCCAAATTTTTCTTTGGGTGGTCATCAAAATCAGGATCAAGGCCAAAATCAATATAGACCCCAAAGAATGTGCAAGGGTACCAACAATAGGTTCAACATGAGTAGCCAAATAAGCAGTCTCATAACATGAGCATGTAGGAGATGTTGAAACAGATTATGGATGATCGAGCATAGTTATTTGTTGATGCAAGAAACAACCAGATAGCTATAGAGAATCTAGAGAAACAATTTGGGCAGTTTGCTAGTGCCAAAACTCACGATCGCAAGGAGGTTTGCTAGGAAACACTGATCCAAACCCAACCAGGTAAATGTGGTAGGTACACGCAGTGGTTTGCAGCTAGAGGAGTTAGCTCCTAAAAAAATAAACATTTGATGTTGTGAGTAAAGAGAGTGAACCCAAAAAGAGTGAGGTTCTTGCACAAGAAGAAACAGTGCAACCAAAAGTGAAACCACCTCCTCCATTCCCTTAAAAGTTCAAGAAATAGAAGGAGGATGAATGTTTTGGTAAGTTTCTATCTCTATCGAAACAAGTTCACATTAACTTGCCATTGGTAGATGTTTTGTAGGGTATACTCAGGTATGCTAAATATGTGAAGGAGATTGTCGAAAACAAAAGAAGGTTGACGAAAGATGAGATAGTTGCACTTATAGAAGAGCGCATTTCTAAAATTCTAAATAAGTTACCCACTAAACTGAAAGATTTGGGTAGCTTTACAATTCAGATCAATATGGGGCAGATCACTTATGTGCGAGGATTATGTGATCTAGGATATAGTATCAATTTGATGCCCATTAGTTCTATAAAAAGCTGGAACTGGTTAGTCCTAAACCTACTACCATCATCTTTAAGTTGGTTGATAGATCTTTTGCTGGGCCTGAGGGTCTTGTAGAGGATGTGTTAGTGCAAGGGGAATCATTGATATTTCCAGTAGACTTTGGTGTGCTGGAGTTTGAACTAGATCATGAGGTCTCATTCATCCTAGGAAGACCTTTCTTGGCTACTAGATGGGCTACGATATATGTAGCATCTACAAAACTCACTATGCGGCACATGATAAAGTGGAGGTATTCAACGTATACAAAGAATTATAGCTATCGGCTGTTTATAAGGAGTTGCCTGCCATAATTGTGATAAACCTTGAGGCAGAGGCTCAATACATTGTATCAAAGGACCCTTTAGAGCGAGCTTTAGTAGGAGATGATATCTATGGGGATGTTAAGGCACGGAAAATGGTGGAATTTCATGATGTGTCACTTTTAGGTACATTAGGAGATTGTTGTGAGTCTTTAAATAGGGTGTTGGGTCCTCCACCCAAGCCCTCATTGTAGAAGCACCCCATCTGGAGTTAAAAGCATTGACATGCCACCTTAAGTATGCATTCTTGGTGAAGATAAAACCTTACTAGTTATTTTGTCTGCAGCATTGACTAATGCACTGGTGGAAGCAACATTAATCATCTTAAAGAAGAGAAAATCAACTTTGAGGTGGCAAATGTCAGACATACATGGAATTAGTCTTGCGTTGTAAATGCATAAGATATGCACGGAGAAAGGGTATAAGCCGAGTGCACAACATCAACAAAGACTGAATCCAGTGATGAAGGATATGGTGAGAAAAGAGGTGATCAAGGGGTTAGATACATAGATTGTATACCCTATATCAGATCGTAAGTGGGTGTGTCGAGTATAGTGTGTGCCCAAGAAGGGCGGAATAATTTTTTAACTAATGAGAAGAGTGAGTTGATCCCCACAAGTACATTGACTAGGTGTCGCATCTTCATGGACTATAGAAAGTTAAATGACTTCACTAGGAAGGACCATTACCCAGTGTCTTTCATTGATGAAATATTGGATAGATTGGCAGGTCGGGAGTACTAATGCTTCCTTGATGGCTACTCAGGGTAAACCCAAATTGTTATTGCACCAGAGGACTAGGAGAAGACTACCTTCACGTGTCCGTGTGGAACGTATGCATTCAAGCACATGACATTCGGCTTATGCAATCCACCGGCAAGATGTTAGAGATGCATGATTGAAATCTTCAATGATATGGTGAAGGATTTTGTTGAAGTGTTCATGGATGAATTCTAGGTGTTTTTAAAATCTTTTGAACTCTGTTTGACTAATCCTGATAGATTTCTTGCTAGGTGTGTAGAAACAAATCCGGTGTTGAACTAGGAGAAGTGTCACTTTTGAGTTCGCGAGGAAATTGTTTTGGGGCATAAGATATCCAAGAATGAGTTGAAGGTTGACAAAGATAAAGTGGAGTTTATCGAGATGTTCCACTCCCATCACAATAAAGGGTTCATAAAGGATTTCTCTAAGACAGCAAGACCCAAGTGCCTCTTGTTAGAGAAAGAGATGAAGTTTGTCTTTGATGAAAAGTGTTTGCAGACATTTAAGTTGCTAAATAAAAAGTTAATAGAATCTCCTATTCTAATTGCTCCAAAGTGGGATCTACCATTCGAGCTAATGTGCGATGCCAGTGATATAGCGGGTTGGGCAGTGCTTGGGCAGCAAAAAGATAAGATGTTTCATTCCATCTACTATGCAAGAAAGACACTTGATGCAGCCCAATCAAATTATATTGTTACTGAGAAGGAGATGTTGGCATTAGTTTTTGCATTTGATAAGTTCATATAATACATGGTTGGATCCAAACGTATAGTCGACATTAATCATGCTTTAATCTGGTACTTATTTAATAAGAAAGATGTCAAGCCAAGGGTTATTAGGTAGATTCTGCTATTACAAGAGCTTGATCTGGAGATAAGAGATAGGAAGGGAATTGAGAACCAAATAGCTAATCATCTGTCTATATTGGAGGATTTTTCTCATATGAAGAATGTGGGCAAATTCTCCAAGAGTTTTCTGATGGGGAATTGTTTATTTTGGACCTTGCTCAATTGTCTTGGTATGCTGACATTGTGAATTTCTAGTGAGTGCTTTATTACCACCTGGGGACTCAACACCTCAAAAGCATAGGTTGAAGTATGACGTACACTTCTATGTATGGGATGAGTCATTCTTATTCAATCATGGACTTGATCAGATGGTAAGAAGGTGTATAAATGAACATGAGGCGTCAAAAGTGTTTGAGAGTTGTCACTTTTTGCCATATGGCGGACATCATGGGGGGGAACGAACTGTACATAAGGTATTTCAATCTGGCTTCCTTTGGCGTACTCTTTTTAAAGATGTTTTTATGTTTCTGAAGGGTTGTGATTAGTGTCAAAGGATGGGCACCATTTCTAGAAGGCATGAGATGCCATTGAGCAATATATTGGAGGTTGAGATCTTTGACGTCTTGGGGATAGACTTCATGGGACCATTCACATCGTCTCGTGGTAATCAATACATCTTAGTGGAAGTGGCCTACATGTCCAAGTGGGTGGAAGTTGTTGCATTACCATCCAATGATTCAAAGGTGGTCGTGACGTTCATCCGGAAGCATATATTCACTATGTTTGAAACGCCAAGGGCAATGATTAGTGATGGAGGTACACACTTTATTAATAATTTAGTGCACAATTTGTTAGCTTAATATGGGGTAAGACACAAGGTTTCCACATCGTATCATACCCAGACTAGTGGGTGTCTAATAGAGAAGTCAAGCAGATTCTCCAAAAGACGGTGAATGCCCAAAGAAAAGAATGGGCTGACAAGCTAGATAATGCTTTGTGGGCATATCGGACTACATACAATATATCGATAGGGACTTGTCCTTATCGAATGGTATTGGGAAAAGTGTAACACCTACAAGCTGAATTGGAGCATAAGGCATATTCTGTGATCAAAAAGTTAAATTTGGATGTTAAGTTAGCCGGAAGTAAGAGAATAACTCAGTTGCATGAGTTAGAAGAGTTTAGGCTTCACGCCTACGATACTTCTAAGTTGTAACAAGAGAAGACCAAGAGATGGCATGACAAGCATATTTTGTCACACACATTTGAGGCTGGTCAATTAGTATTGTTGTTTAACTCAAGTTTGAAGTTGTTCCCCGGAAAGCTTCGGTCTACATGGAGTGGCCTTTTTGAAGTTGTGAGAATGACTCAACATGGTGCGGTTGAACTAAGGAACAAGGACAATATCTCTACTTTCCTTTTAAATGGGCAACAGGTGAAGCATTATTTTGGAAATGTAGTTGATCATGCGCTTGAAGCGTTCACATTGAATGACGAAGAATATGGGTCGTGCCACGATGTTAAATTAGGCGCTACACAGGAGGCAACCCATGAATCCTTGTAATAGTTAGGATTTCTTTTATTTTGTTTTCTATTTCAATTCATAGGAATTAATAAAAAATATATATTTAGAAAAATACAAAAACATGAGTCGTACCACGACCAAAACTAAGGCGTTGGATGGGAGGCAACCCATCGTGTTTGTCCTAATGGGTTTTCGAGCTTAAAATGTGGAGGAATCAGGAATTTTTACTAATGGCAAGTCGCGGAGAGGGGTTCCAGTTTTGCCTCGCTTGGAACTAATTTTCCAAGTCGAGGCAGAACGATTTGTGAAGGCACCAAGTCGCGGAGGTAGACTTGAATTTTGGATTTGACTATAAGTTCTTTCTACGTCAAAAAGAAGGCAACCACGCAAAGGAGTTGTGTTGCGGACATGGTGCAAATTTTTATTTCTTCTTGATTTAATTTTTCAGGATTAGGCAAAAGGATCCGTGTACAGCCTGCGTCGCGCCCATGTAAGTCAAATTTTTATTTTCATTAATTAAATGGTATTTACCCATTTTCTTTGGAAATACCCTGACCTAGTCCCTTTTAACCCCCAAAATTCATCCTAAATTACCCATTACTTCACCCATCAAAACCCCGATTTTCCCCTCTATCTTCCCTTCTGATTTTCTAGTGTAAAGTCGTAATGCAGACGCAACTTTCCCTCATGATCTCTCAAATTCTCTCTTCTTCATCAGTCCATGTATGTGATTTATGCTTTATTTGTCATTAGATGGGTTTTGCAACTGTGAATGATGTGGTACTAATGTATAGTATCTCATCGAGTTCTCTATGATGAGCATCTTGTTGAGCTGCTGTTTCCTATTCTGTTCGGGTTGCTGGAGAGGAGTTATGAGAGTTCTCGTGATATCTGCCTTCATATTCAGCATTGATCCCAGAATTTTCCTCATTATTGCTGTGTGCTACAGAATGGGATGGACTGCTGGCAGTTGCAGCATTCTCAAAAGCACTACCCCCTTTTTCAGATTGAGAGGGAGTGTTCTGGAGTAGGCGTCGTTGGACTCATGATCTAGTGTTCCGAGGTGAAGGTGTGTTAGAGTGACATACAATTGAACCTCCAACCCACTAGCCTCAGATGTGTCATGTCCCTCAGATTGAGAAGTTGTAGGGGGGCAGGCCTGTTACCATTCTTCATCCATGGTCGGTGTGGCATGGTACCTGTAGACATGACCAGAGTTAGCATGAGTGTAAATTATTGACACACTATCGGCTACTCAGACTTCCCCTGTGCTTAACAACATCGTGACGCCTTGCCTTAAGAATGACGTCATCCAATCTATCATTGTGAAGGCTCACAAAATCAATCAAAGAGAACTTCAGTTAAGTAATGATCACGGTTGCCTTCACGGATCGTGGAGTGAACCACAGACCATAAATTCCTTCATGAAATCTGGACAAGTAATGTTCACGGATGCCTTCACATACCGTGGAATGGACCACAGACAGTGAAGTCCTCCGTGAACTCTGGGCAGAATCAAAACAGAAATAACTGGCCACATAAAATACCCAAGGAATTTTCACGGACAAGGTCACGGTCCGTGAGGAAAACCACGGGCTGTGATATTTTTTGTGAACACAGTTCAAAATCAAAGAAGAAATAAGAAGCCACATAAAATGCCCAAGGAATTTTCACGGACAACGTCACGGTCCGTTAAGAACCACGGCCCGTGATATTGTTCGTGAACTCAGTTCACCCATATTTTGTTACATGCATATTTCACGGCTAGGGTTATGGTACGTAAGCATTTATACAGACCGTACCATTGAGCGTGGCTCACCATTACACAGGTTTAAGCTATGTAGTTCTTCATTCCTACTCAAATTACTCATATTCCCATGTTTAAGGGCAAAATCAACATTGACCACAGAATCACAGAAGAACAACAATTGATGGAGACTCAATTTCCTTACCCTAAATGACTAATTAATCGGCTTTAACCCAATAACCCCAACTAATCACGTAGAACTACAACAAGACCCCTCGACTACTATATTCAACCAAGATAAACATCATTTGAGAATAAGAACAAACCCAATAGAAGAAATTAAACACAGAACATTGTACTTACTTGGAGAGATCTTGAACTGTACGTGTAGCAATGATGTGAGCAAACAAATTGATTTCCGCAATTCACTTAGTAGAGTAAGGGTGGGATGTGTTAGGTAGCTGTTATAGAAGAAAAGGAAGGAATAAGAATAAGAAAAGAAGAAAATTTTGAAAATACATAATTTATTAGCCCAAAATACATCTTGCATGTTGGACGGGTCTAATCGCGAGGCGGGGCAGGTCGGGTTGTGTTTAATGAATTACCTTTGTGAACAACGGACCGTGGAATAGTCTATGGATGGCATCACGGTCCGTCTACCCTACTATAGAAATACTTAAGAGATGAGAGTTACCTGGACAGATGATGATCCTTAAAGTCCCCCGTAAAGAGGTTCACGGTCCGTGAGGTAGTCCGTAGAAAGCACTTCGCCTTGTTCCGTTTCACCTAAAATTCTCGGTACATAAATAGTGTCCGTATACATTACTACGAACTATGAACCCTCTGTTTTGATGTTTTCCAATGGCATCCATTGTTTGATCTTCACTTAGATGGACCGTGAAGTTGCCCGTAGAGTCTACCACGGTCCGTGAAGCCTTCTTTCATATGCAGACTGAACCAGATCTTCTGCACTTTCTTACTAAGCCTTCCTACACATGTCAGCACCCATTAACTCTGCAAACTAAAATAACAAAAAATTGCAAAAATACCTAAATTAAGAAATCTTGGGTTGCCTCCCAAGCAGCGCTCAATTTAACGTGCAACGCAGGTTCCTTGATTACTTAGACGTCATTAAGCATGCATTCTTCCACTATATTGGTTTCTTCCTGGGCACTAGATATGCTTTGATTCGTTGTCCATTAGCTTTGAACCTTTCTCTTTATGATTTTCCAGTTCAACCGCTCCAGATTGAAATACTTGGGTGACTGTGAAAGGTCCAGACCATTTAGATCTCAGTTTTCCTGGAAATAAAAGCAATTTGGAACTGAACAACAACACCAAGTCTCCAGGAGAAAAAATTTGTTTCTCAATGTGCTTGTCATGGTATTGCTTCATCCTCTCCTTATACAACGCTGACCTCTCATATATCTCAGACGAAACTCATCCATTTCATTAATTTGATCTTGCCTTAAATTTGTTGTTTCATTCCAGTTGAGATTCAGCTTCTTCAATGCCCAGAGTGCTCTATGTTCCAGTTCAACAGGCAAGTGACATGCTTTTCCAAACACCAGTTGATGTGGAGACATACCAATAGGTGTTTTAAAAGCTGTCTAGTATGACCATAATGCATCATCTAGCTTTCTTTCCAAGTATATTCGGTTAGCATTTACTGACTTCGCAAAAATTCTCTTGATTTCTCTGTTGGACACTTCCACTTGGCCGCTAGTTTGTGGGTGATATGGTGTAACACCATACTTGGTTAGAAGTGCGCTGAATACTTTATTGCAAAAAATGAGAGCCACAATCACTAATGATAGCTCTAGGTGTCCCAAATCTTACAAAAATGTTCTTTTTTAGAAATGCTGCAAACTCTTGGCATCATACTTAGGTAATGCTACAGCTTCTACCCATTTAGGTACATAGTCCAATGCTACTACTTCTGTCCGTATGAACTCACAAAAGGACCCAGAAAATCATTTTCCCACACATCAAAAAGCTCTACCTCCAAAATGGGTGTCATGGGTAACTCATGACGCCTTGATATGGTTCCTTGCCATTGGCATACATAATAACTTCGTACCAACTTAGCTGCATCATGGTAAATAGTTTTCCAGTAATACCCACATTGTAATATCTTATGAGTTGTTCGATATCTACTATAGTGCCCACCTACAGGAGATGAATGACAGGCTTCAAGAATAGACAACATTTCAGCTTCAAGAACACATCTCCTAATGATTTTACTAGCGCATACTCTGTACAAATAAGTCTCATACCAAAATTATTTACCCACATCATGTAAAACCCTTTTCTTTTTCTGATAAGTCATCCCATATGGTTTCAAGTCGCTAACTAAGAAATTAGCAAAATCAGCAAACCATGGAATGAGATCAAGAGTAGCAACCAATACATGTTCATCTGGGAATGCATTGTCACATCCGAGGAGCACCCCCGTAGAAGTAACATGGAGTACTTGACATCTCGGAGGTCTTGTAAAAGCCCATAGCTATCATTCATTGCATTGTCATAGGTAAATTAGCAGAAAATTTAAAACTTTATTAGCACATCATATGCTAGAAACTTTAGTTCATATATATAAATATGATATTTTATACTTAGACTCTAAGTCTCTTTGCCATCTTAGACTCAACATCATTAGAGTACATAAGGGACACGACCCTTATAACATAATACATAAGCACAATAATAAATTGACTTTACAGTAAAGACATTACTTAGGAATCTTTGGACTTAAGGATTCCTTTCCTTGAACTTGGGAATCACATATCAATCCCTTCACCTTAGAGACCTTATTTAAGCATCCATAACTTACACTTTATGTAAAAAGTAGAGAAGAATGGTGTTAGTACAAGAATGCACTAAGTATGACAACCATGCAAAAACATACATTTAAAAGGGACATTTTACTTGAAAACCATATATTATGCCTTTTGTGAAAATTTCATGAAACCTTGATACAATAGCATTTATATCATTCACATACTTCATATAGACATATTTATCGGCCAAACATCATATAAAATCACACGTAGAATTTAAGCCACATTAGGGGTCACTTTACAGTGAGTTATTTTCCTTTACAGTGAACTATTCCCCTTTTACTGTGAACATCTTTCCTTTAACTCATTAACCTCCCAAGTAACCCTCTAGTGATACTTGGTGCAATGCATCACTTTAATGCCACAAGGAAATCATACAAATAACCTACATAAGCCAACACATGCCATCATAGAGTATAGTACACCACAAGATATCTTCAAGTTAAGACCATAAGGCATTACATTGAACTTTACTTATTATTCACATATACCAATTTCACTTCACATAGAACATTATAAGACCTTACTCACAATCCCAATCTAAGTCCACTTGTGCAATGTACATGTGAAGCCCCATAACCTCACACATACTTAGTAAACCTATCATGATACCACAAGCCTTAACATCCAATTCATACATCAACATAGTAAGTGAAGACAACTTCATCCAAGCTAGGCCTTCATCATATAGTCATTAAGACCAACATAGTGCATATAAGAACAATACCACATCACATAGACTCGTATCATGCACATCTCCATAACAAGTAGACATATACTACAAAGTCATGCATAAGGAATATATACATAGACACATGCATTAGAACACCTTCCTAGGACTTCCCTCAAGAGCCACTTGTGCAATGCATAGCTGAAGTCCCATATCCCCACCTACACTAAGAAACTACCTTAGGTTATCCTAATTAGGGTTCTTACTTTACTTCCATTGTCCATTTTACTTTAGGGAAACTATAGCCTTAACCGACACTAAGACCATGGGTGCTACATAGAATTTGGTGTTGTAGAGCCTTACACCAATGGAAGGTGTTATTACCTAGCCAAAGTATAACATTAACACATGCTAGTGTCTTAGTTGATATCACTTGCTATATCCTATGTGGAAAGCATAGTTTATGGAACTTAGGGGCCGTCATGGAAACATCATTCTACACCATTTTTGGGTCATGAGGCTATCTACCCCGTAAGGTCTATGGTGACCTACCTTCCTACAATGGGAAGGGACACCCCTCATCTTCAAGTTCAATCGGTGCTAAGCTAAGTTCACTTTTTATTAAAAAGCCTTTATTAACTTTATCTTATAAAATTAGGCTTAGGAGAGTCATCCCCTCATATGATTAGCTCATAAATCATAGATGAAAGTTCATCAACCTAAATCATGTGAGAAACCCTTTCACATGGACATAACATATGTAAGCACCATCTAGTTTAGGGTACATTTGAGCACACCTTTCAGAGACCCTCTATTGACTAGATCTTCATACATGTGTGTGTGTATACTTATATGTGAGCAAACCTTTCACATAACACATAAATGTCACACATGTTCATATATCAATGCATAAGTCTATCGGTGTAACTATTTGAGCAATCCTTTCATATCAACAAATTAAGACACTATACACATTCATATTTTATCATATCATAGACTTAACATCATAGCATATAAGTCATATTCATAACATGTTCATACAATCCTATTCATGTACTTGGAAGACCAACCTAGGAACTATACTATCAAGGCACGCATGTGCAATGCATAGACAAGGTTCCATACCCTTGACCATACTAGTACACCTATCAAGTCATCCTAGTGAATGATACATCACATAACATCATAGAATAGATAGCAGAGCACAAGACTCATTTATTCAAGACTTACAACATCTTACAGTAAGTTCTAGTCTTTATGCTCCTAACTTAGCTTTACATCACATATAACATTATAGGACCTCATCACAGGCAAAAAGTACACATAAACTTAACATAACTATTCTACATGCTCATGACATTAGCAACACAATCTAGATTCACAACTAGAGTAGAAGACTAGGCACAAGTTACACATAAGGTGATCATCATAACCACACACTCATATATTCATCAATTTGCCTTCAAGGCCATAGTCAAAACATATATAATGACAATAAATTAAACAACTCCACCATAAGTGGACCATACCACACAATGTCATACAAGGCTTCATTAACTATCCATACTCTAAGAAATAGAAGGAAAGAGCCAGTCTTACCAATTCATCAACCCTTGATCACCTGTAACAACCCTAAAAATGGATATGCTAAGTAATGCTTAATGGGTCTAGAATGCCTACGATTAGACCGGGTTCACACGGATTGATGCGCGTAGAACCAGACCTTGGAACCCTTTCTACAGTCAAGCCAACTAACTTGGGGAGTTAGTTGAGCTTGGAAAGGTTGGGTCCAACCATGTAGGGCTCTCGAATACGAAGATTTACTCGAATGAGTCTTTATCGGACTTAAAAAGGGAAAGTCTTAGGTTTGGAGGGTCAAGGGGTAAAATGGTCTTTTTCCATGCTAAGGGTAGTATCGTAATTACCCTAAATATATAATTAATTATTTAATTAATAAGGTGGAGGGGCAACTTGGGGATAGAGGGACGAAATGGGCTATTGAAGTGAAGTCTTGCTCGGCCCGGGTTCGAACCTAGGTGGAAGCAATGAATTAAAGTGATTTTTATTTAAGTTATTAAATTAATGTAATTAATTAATTATTATTATTCATTAGCTGATTTAAAATAAAATAAAAAACAGATTTTGTTTTATAATTAAACAAAACCTTGTTGACTAAGTCCTAAAACTAGACTCCTAAGCCTCGTACAACTCCCACTCTCTCACATTTATCACTCAACTCTCACGCTCAATCTCTCTTCTTATTTCTCACGTATTCTCTCTGCCAAAATAAGATATAAGAACAGAAAAAATAAATCAAGTTCTTCACACTTGAATAACTCACACGAAATCACAAGAAAACAAATGTTAATCGCACGTTAGGCTAAGGGAGGTTGTCCGTCGTGTGGTGTTGACATTGAGGAGGCTTAGACATGATCTTGGGTGGAGTTTTTGGGCAGCAAGTCGAGGGTTTAACGTCAAAAAGGTATGGGTTTTCTTCCCTCTTGGTCCCTTTCCCAAGAGACCCCTTAAGATTCAGATTATTCTGTCCGGAAACTAGGATTGTTCCCCTTTGCATGCCCCTGTCACTAGCTCCCAATGAATTGTAGGTTGGGTATGATTGCTGGTAGATTTAGGTGTATGTTATGTTTTCGTGATGAATATGATTATGTTTGTGTACTTGAAATCGTATGAAAGACAACCCATGTGTTCGAAATTATGTGCAAGTGTGTGTGTGCAAGTATGTGACAGTGACTAAGGTTCTCGGGTTAGGGCTCCAAAATTGATAATGTTGTGGTTGTTATTTTACGTGCATCAGCCCATGTAAATCGTGTTGTTCATTAAAATCAAAGTGTGGCTGATTTGAGTACCAATCTTTTGGCTAAACGAATTTATGAAAAATGCACCCCAAAACGTATTAAATGATTTATGAATTTCCCTAAGAGTTCAAGTGAAAGTGTTGGTGAAAATGAGCTGAAAAATGACTAAATTTCCAGCAAAGTTACAAGTTTGGTTTAGGCTAAATAAAGATGAATAAATCTGGAAATTATTTGAGTGTAAAAGGGATGAGTCTACAAGGATTCGAACCCGTGACCTCACCCGTGAGCTGCCTTGAAAACGTGAAAAGGATTGGGGGTCGGGGAACTCGATCTCGAGTACAGGCTGTAAGGTGAAATGCAAATAAAAATTAAGAAATTAGAGGAGTGGGATTAAAACCTACAACCTCTCGATCATAAGTTAAGGAAGGCGAAATAAAAAGAAAAGTGAGGCGTGGGAATCGAACCCACGACCTCTAGGCGAGAAGGGGAGAAATAAAAAGAAAATAAAGTGAGGCAATAGGGGTTCGATCCCACAACCTCACTGCCAACTCAGAAATAGTCAACATTTAAAAGAAAATAAAATAAGGAGGCTGTGGGGGTTCGACCCCACAACCTCTCAGCCCCAAACGAGTAAAAGCAAAAAAAGAAAAAGGAGGCGATGCTGTTGGGACTCGATCTCGTGTCCCAACGCTTTAAAGGACCAAAATGAAAGAAAATAAAAAAATATTAAGTGTTGTTCAAGGGATTCGAACTTGGGTTCCCTTGCCCAAATTTCGTATTGATACATAAGTCATGCGTGAATTAAATGTTCAAGAATAATGCCTCCTACTTAGATCGAAATCGAGATTTTGGCATACATACAAGATGTATAAGTCTTGTACTACATAATCTAAGGAAGATATGAATCACTTAAATGAACTATGAATGAAGCCTCATAGCTTTTATGTATAGACCCATAAGTCTAACATACGTTTAAAAATAAGTGAACCTAAGATGTATGTAATTAAAGGATGTAACCCTAGAAGGGTTAAGTAAGAGTGTGAAACACACTAAATGGCCAAGTGCATTGGCATACGATGAAATGAATATTATGTAATGAAATGATGAAACCCTAGAAGGGCTAAGTAAGAATGTGAAACACAAATGGCCAAGTGCATTGGCATATGATGAGATGAACATTTATGTAAAAAGGGGTGAGTAATTATGAAGAGCAAATGTGCTAATGTTAATGAATGTGGTGACAACATGATATGAGGCTAATGTAAAAGATGAGAGCAATCTCAATGAGCCTAAATAAATGTTACCAAATGTACTCACCTATGAGAGTGTAAAGTTAATGAAGAGACCAGTCTCTATGAACACTTTAATGAAAGTATTGAGATTAACACACTTAATACTAATGATGAGATGAGAAATCATCTATTGAGCTATGATGTCCTTATACTAGAAGCCTTCCATGACGTATGAGTTTAATGTAATGGAACTTTATACTGAGCATCTATAGACTAGCTATGAGCGGTGATGCCTTCTTTCGGGAAGGGCGGAGGTTCACGTAACTCTCATGAGATGGGATTGTCCGGCATGCCGGGTATGGGTCTCCTTATATCTCCTTGTCTTCGAACCTATACTACCAATATAGAGATCTGGCGGGGTTCAATTCCCATGTACGCTAGCATGTTTTGGATCACTTTGGCCGGTGATTCCACCTCTTTTCGGTGTGGGGGAGACACTGGATTTCATGATGCTCACATGATCTATGTCGGTTAAAGTTAAAGTTCCCAATGAATGAATGAGGCCAGCCTCAAATGATGCACATAATGAAATGAACGATACCAAAGGTGTTAGGATAGGATAATCAAGAGGTGAGCTAGACTCAAGTAATGACACTAGGTTATTCTTGTTCATTGCACAGCAAACCCGCTGAGAGTCTTAAATTACATCCTAGGTATAGTTGTTATTTACACTAGCTTATGAATGAATGAAATGAAGTACGTATGAATGAATGAAGCAGACTCTGTGTTTGCTAAAGAAGACTCCCTAGTTGAGGTCCCATATGTTGAGCCCTCATTTTGGGAAGTCTTAATGTTAAGTCCATGATTCCAAGGTCTCATGGCATATGAATGAATGATATGAAAGATATTATGTGCTATATGCAATATGATATGTGCTATGTGTAAGATGTTATGTGTTGTGTGCAATATGATAAGTATGATGATGCATGTTACTCTCATGGCATGACTTTCCTAATCCAAATTTGGAAAGCTCACTGACTTTGTTAATCCAAATTTGGAAAGCTCACTGACTTTCCTAATCCAAATTTGGAAAGCTCACTAACTTTCCTAATCCCAATTGGGCAAGTCCACTGACTTGACTTTCCATAATCATGTTGTTAGGAAAGAGCTATTCTTACTCATGCATGTCCTTGGTGTGTGCTTGCATATACCCATACTTAGTACAAGTGTGTACTAATCCCATACAACTCTATATTTTTAGGTGCAGGCACAGGTGGACGCTAGAGCTTACAGGTTCACGTTGCAGCTATCCGAACGTGGAGCTTTCATCCGGACTTGGTAGGCCCTCATGATTTCGAGGACGTCTACCGTTATTATCTATCTTAGATATAGACTTTAGCTAGTGGAGCATGTTCCACTAGTGTTTCTTTCCACCTTCATTTCAGACTTTGTATTGGTACCGTTTTGGCAAAAATACGTTTAATGCAATTATGAATTGTTTCTTTCATTTAATTATCTCTATATTAGATGATTGATTTGTGAACGCCTATGATGTTAAGTTTAAAATGTTTATCATGAAATAAGAAAACAAAAAGTTCAAATTTTCCGCTAAAACTAACCTAGATGAAGTAAGAATGACGTATGTAGGCTTGTCTGCGACCTCTGAGAGGTCAACGACGCCGGTCTTGTCTGGGGTCTAGATTCCGGTCGTGACATCACCATTGATCGATACAAGACTTTAATTAACAATTCAAGTACAAGGAAGTATCTAAACATACATTAACATAAACTAAACCATACTGAAATCCCTACAAGATGATGATACCAACATAGGCACTAAACTAGCAATTCAATTGAGAGTAGAGGAAGTAGGCAATCTTATCAATTTCCCAAAGCCTTGATCATCAATCATATTTTATCAATAATGTACATGTTAGTTAGTAGCTAAAGAGATAGAAATCAAGACTAAATCATGCTTCATCCATCCTAGAATTTAGATCACATCTCGTACATAGCATTAGCAATCCATACACTAGAAGAACCTAGATCAATTCATATCAAGCCTTCTTTACTTTGATTATACTAGATTCATACCCCCAATTCAACCATGATATTAACCTAAGGCAGTAGCTACAATTATCTTAACATAATCGAATTCCACATTCATACATTATAGACTTAATGTTACAGTGAACACATAGAGACATAGGCTAGTCTTATTCAAATCTTCATGTATTGATCCACATGTATCATTCATCAATAATTAACCATCAATATACATAATAAATAGTATACATAAGCGATTCAATGTAATAAAATCACAAATCCAATAATAACAAGCCACGATCATAATGCTCATGCATAGGCTAAATCGAGTTTAGGAAGGGACACGGGTTCACAATGCAATTGAATTGGAATTCACATTAAAAACAATAAATTATCATCAATTCATCATGATTAAGCCTTTGAAAACTTTTTTATAAAGAACTCATGGCTTGATTGAAGAAGGAGAAGTTTGATCATGAAATCTCTTTTGAAAACATTGAGATTAACTCTCTAGATGGAAGGATAACTAGATATGAAGGATTACCATACCTTTATTTAGAAGAAAACCTCTAAACATTTATGAAGAACCCATGGGAATCCAAGCTCCAAGATGTTCTTGAGCTTCACCTTCAATGGAGGTTTCTAGGGAGAATTAGTTTTGGAGGGAAAGTCTAATTTGTGTGAATTGGATTGGGAATTGGTTGATCACTTTTTTGATCACTTATATACACCCAAAAATAACCAAATAAATTAAGTTGGGTCAGTTTAGGACGTGGGGTGAATTTCCCATTCACCCATTAAATGAGGCAGTCGCTAGGCAGCCTGTTGCAGCCTGCACCAACGGCCACCATCGACGCCCAGTAGGTCCATCGACAGACCTTCTGTGGCTTCCGTCGATTGGGTTGTTGGCCTATTCTTTTGCTGAGACTTTCCGTCGATAAGCATCTTATATATCTATGTGCAATAAAAGTAGAAGACTATGTAATTTTTCTATATGAAAGGTCTATGTATACTTGATATGAATATATATTATGTGTATGTGATAGGTCTATGTAAGCCTCAAGATAGATATAGAAATGTTTTAAATGTTCCGCATTTTTAAGCTATGAATGTAATGATTTAAACTAAGAGGCTAGTCTTAGTCCTCTTCGAGGACGATGACGCCGGTTACGTCTAGGGGGTGCTCCTCGGATGTGACAGGAGTGGACTTAGACTGAGTGGACTACGGTTCACCGTACTCAAATTGTCCCTGAACTACGTGCCCCCATAGGTTTATAACTCTCCTTTGTGGGATTTACATTTTAGTGATCACGCTAGTCATGTCTCTATACCTCTAGCAGGGTATATTGGATCCTCTCGATTTGGAATATGTATCGGATTTCACATTTAGCTCATGTTGTTTTATGTCGATTGTTAGTAGCTTCCACATTCACATTCTAGTGTATTTACCAGATTATCAGTTACAGTTCACTATTCAGTCTCAACATGTCATGTACTTGGTCATTGCATTTGATTAGCTTAGTATTCAGTATTTTTATCATGTTCATCCTATATCATTGCTTTATTTTTTTGTTCAATTGCATATTTTATTCAACTTTATCTTATTCTGGATGCACAGTACCTTTGAAGTACTAACTCATACTCTTCACTACATCTTCTTGTGAGTAGGTTCAGGTTCTCAGCATTCAGATCATGCATAGAGCGGCTCCCGTTCTCCAGTTCAGCAGCTTCAGTGGTAAGTCCTTATTATCCGAGGACAACAGACATGTTTCTCTATTTAGTCTTCTCATTTCAGTTTTTTGTATTTGTTAGTGTTAGCTATGGGCATATCCCATCATTTCTAGTCTATTATAGCCTTATTCCAGACATAGTTTAGATTCAAATTT
The DNA here is from genome assembly GCA_016801875.1 of Solanum sitiens. Lineage (NCBI taxonomy): Eukaryota > Viridiplantae > Streptophyta > Magnoliopsida > Solanales > Solanaceae > Solanum > Solanum sitiens. The sequence goes on along the minus strand of JABWTJ010000521.1, from coordinate 120,615 downwards.
AGTTCAGTTTCATTTTCACATTACCATTAAAACTCATATTCAGTTCATATATTTAAATCAGTATTGTGTATTCCCCACTTTCAGTTAGTTATAATTTTAAGCTTTCACATAGTATTTCTTTTACACAACATTAACAGGAGAATTAAACCAAAAAATTCATCAAATGAAAACTCATAAAACTTTTACTTAAAAATTAAAAATGAATAATTAAAAAAAATTGTATATTAATTAAAATAAAATTAATGAAGAAAATCATTAGTAATACTAAATCTCACGATATAAATGCAGTAAATTTATATTAAATAAAGAGAACAACTTACATGAATGACAAGATTAATTAAATTACGAATTGCAAGAGGAGTAACTCCTCAAGTAGATCTACATATCTTTATGATTAAGAAAAAATATTGATTTGGTTTGATGTGTGGGTGGAAAGTATCGTTATGATCATTCCAAATCAATATATTTTCTTAATCATAACGATATGTGGATCACTTCAGGAGTTAATCCTCTTGCAATTCGTCATTTCATTAATTTTGTCATTCAGGTAAGTAGTTCTATTTTTTTTAAAACAAAATTAAATTTGCCTGCATTTATGTCGTGGGATTTATTATTACTAATGAATTTCTACATTACTCTTATTTTTATTAATATACAAATTGTTTTTCAATTCTTAATTTTTAATTTTTTATGTAGAAATTTTATGAACATTCATTTGATGAACTGTTTTTTTATTGAACTCTCATGTTGGTATTGTTTAAGCCATTTAATAAGTATCTAACAAATTAGTATATCTGAATTTGAAACTAGTTTGTTGGACTATGTGAAGACTTTCATATGCCTGTTCAGCTTTTAACTTGATTTTACGTATGAAATAACTTGCATACCCTTTCATCTTCGAAAACCATCTTATGAAAAAAAATTCTATATCTAACACATAATAAGGAACTTTTTTTTCACTCCTCTTGTCTTTTATTAATTTTAAAAATTAATGAAGTTAGTTCTTTTGATAGTGTGACTTTTATCAATAAAGTATTATAAACCTTATTGCATACAATATTAATGTCACTTCTGTTATGCTACCCATATCTACTATTAACTTTCACATAAGATTTTGAAAAATCTATCTTAACTTATTGCAAAGAAAATGCATATCCATCCAAAAGAGCAATTCTTTTGATGATCTAGAGTGTCTTTAGATATTTCTTTTTTTTATTAAGTAGAATTTTTGGTATGTTTTTGCTTTTTATAAGTTTTATGATTAATGTTTTTAAAAATTTAAAGATATTTGTTACTTCAGTCTTATATGTAGAATGAAAATCACTATTTCATAACTCCAATAAAAAATTTCTCATAAGTAAATATCACAATTCATGAGCTGCAAAAGGGGTGGGTGGGGGTGGGGGTACAGTTGTGTGTGTAAAGTAGGGATTGTGGTTGTTCAGTGTAGTACAATATTCTAATCAATATTATCCTCTTGATGACTATTTTAATGTAGTTTAAAGTGATCCTCAAAATATTATTTTTTACTTTATAAACTGACTCTTACAATTTTCAGTTATATATTTGAACTTCGTAATTCTTATTTGTCAAAAGATTACATCAGATTTCCTTTTTGTTTTCCGCTGATCTCCAACGGAATGAGAACATATTTTAGAGAGTTGGATGAATTTTAGTTGAATTTATAATCCACGTTCTTTCTAAAAGTATGTATGTATGTCCTAGTATTGTACTTTAAATGTGTAGGAAGGAAATGGAAAAGGTGTACTTTAGTACTCGTACAAATTCTACGGGAGCCACATACAAACCATAGAAAGTTCTACAGGTTGTATGAAGGCAATAATAGGGTTAACTTGATTCTGAGAAATGAGATGGACCTACAAATGAATAGGAAGAGTCGTAGAATGATCTACAGGTTGTAGAATGGACTAGTTGAGACTTGGACTTCGGTTCTACGGATTGAATCTACGAGCCATAGAAAGGTACATGAACCATAGGAAGGTTTAGTTGAACTTTTTAATATTTTTATCTCTTCTACCAGGTTGTATGATTGACCAGGAGGATCTGTCACTACAACATTTTAGGCCACACCAGAAAAGTGTACCCTAAACTAGCAAAAAGTGTGGCCTTTGTTAAAAGGCAACAATTTTTGACTTTAGGCAACACTTTTTAGGGAGTGGCCTAAAGAAGTGTTACCTTTGACATTAGACCACACTTTTGAAGTGTGGCCAAAGCAGCAACACTTAAAAAGCATGGCCATAGAGGTATAAAGGCCACGCTTTGGAGTATTTCATTAGCAACACTTTTATATGATTATACTACACTTAAAAGTGTGACACTTGCGTTGTTATTGGTTACACTTTAAAAGTGCAGCCTTTTATACCTCATCTACAACAACACTTATAAAGTGTAACTTTTCTTATGTACAAGATAAAATTTATAAACAATAAGCCACACTTTTGAAGTGTTGCATCGCTGTGTAGAATTTTTGTAGCAACTATTTTCATTTTTAAAAATAATAATTTTAATTTGCATATAATCAATAATCACAATTTAATATAAAAGATATCTAATGCACAAAATTACCTTATAAATAATTTGAAATAATATATTTCAAATAAAGTTCGAAACATGTCTTGTACAACCCATACTTAGAAAGCAATTTCTTAAAGATCTCTAGCAGTAATACATTCCACAAAACCAAATGTATTCAAACATTTATCATAATAGTACAGAAACCCTTTATCGTTCACTACAATATATCACATGTAATTACTTTTGTCCTCATTCATCATTCAATCAACGACATTTTCCTGTACATTCTAAATTAAATTATAAGTTAGAGAATCATGTATTCATATTCTCACTAGTCATTGTTCAATTTCAAGCCCCTTTACAGTTAAATGATCCTCAAACATGTACAAAAACTATAAAATCAGGGATAAAACAGTAGGCATGTATTCCAAGACTGTCACAGTAGGAAAATATGAGTATGATAAAATCTGGGAAAAAATAGTTAAATGATTGCAAATATGTACAAAGCAGATCGAAATATGAATTGATAAAATGTGAGAGAAAACAATTGACAAACATAAAAATTCATCACAAACATGTACAAAAGAGATCATTGATCACATCTTTGTGTCTAGGCATTTTTCCAGATTGTTCTTATTGCAATTGCAAGAGGAATTGCAGATTGTTCTTGTTGCAAGAGAACCTGCAAATTGTTCTTGCTGCAATTGCAAGAGGAACTGATTCCATTGATCACATCTTTGTGTCTGGGAATTTTTCCAATTATATATGGAAATTATTTTCAGGTTCCCTGGGCATTACTCACAGACACAAGGAAATTGTGTATGCTTTTACTATTTCTTTGGGAATTGTCACTAAGAACCAGGCTAAAAGTCAGACAGCTTTACATGGACTGCAGTGGTGTGTTCAACATGGATACAGGAAGGTGATATTGGAGGTAGATTCATAGATATTAACCAAATGGCTCAACATGAATGCTAAAACTCAATGGAAGATGGAGCACAACATCAATGAGCTCAGGAAAACTGTTGGACAACTGAAATTCTAGTGTCAATATGACTTACATGGAAGCCAATAGTTCTGCTGATTGCTAAGCCAAATGAAGCCATAAATCCATAAGGGTAGTTACCAATTGTAGGTGATGGAGATGAACTACTTTAGAAGAAAGACTTAAATAACAAGATTGCGCAAAAGTATTCGCGTCTTTTTATTCGTAAAATCAGACCTGTCTGTGACATGCTATAATACAAAACCAGAAAACCAAAATTTTTACAATTATGTTTTTTCAAATCAAAAAAATATAGGTCATGTCTTCTTTTTTTCAATAACAAGTTCACAAATCTACTTTTCACATCTTCTCTTCTTTTACCTTAATCTAATTCAATGTTTATCTCAAACTCACACCATTAATTCAAGACTTCAAAAACAAAATTCTGTTGAAGCTTTATAATAGAGACCAAAATTTTATCATCAAAATAACTGATTTTTCAAGAAAATAAATCAGATGCTCAACAAGATTCATTAATCTAGAGTAACTGTGAGTTAGAATTGTTAGATATACACAATCCAATTATAACAAGAATTATAATATCACTACAGAGGACAACAATGTCAAATCAGGAGCCCAGATCCTTCCCCCACAAGAATAGTTCCACAGCCATACAAGGAACAAAGAAAACCAATTATGCAAGGCATGGCAGTAAAATAAGAAAACAGAGATCCTGGTTCTTCCAGAGTGATGGAATATACCTACCAATCTTATCCTATTTATGTCATATACAGGACAAGTAAACTGTCTCAAGAAAGAGTAGTCTTAAAGTGTACAAATGAAGATAGTACCTCTTAGATGTGGATGGTATCTCATATAGGTTAGACCTACTGGCAGTTAGTCTTAGCCAATACAAAACCTTGCAAGCCACACACACAACAAACAGAAGAGTAAAAAATATAAAAGAAAGATAAAAGAAAGGTTACAACCTGAACAAAGATTCTCTTTTCATTGTAGACAGCTTCACGGGGTACCATTTTTTAGTACAAAGATCATCTTTCCAGTCCCTAGCAATGAACACGCCTCAAAGTCTATGAGGCTCCACCAGAACCTTACTACCACCCTTAGCAATGAACAAACCTCCATTGCAAAAGAGAACAATTAAACAAGAGCTAGGCTTCAAAAAAAAATTGTAAAATATTGTTCAGCTTTTCAACGTGAAATCATGAAACCTGTGAGAATGTTTAACGGAAATCGTGTTCTTCAGACTTAGTTTGGAGAAAAAATTGTGTTATTCAAATCGACGGAAGGTTTTTTGATTTGGGGAAAAAGAGAGTGTTAATGTTTTATGACTTACCTGATAAACCTTCAGTGATTCAGAGACTTAATGTTCAATAAGAAGTTCATAGATCTTGTTTCCACATCTTCTCTTCTTTTACCTTACTCTAATTCAATGTTTATCTCAAGCTCACACTAGAAATAGCAGCAAGACCAGTATCACTGACATGAAGACTCTCAAGATGAATTTCAACAAGTTCACTGACTTGTCCAGCAATCAATTCCAGAATCTTATCCCAATCTCCATAACAACGGAAAAGCTTCAGCGTCCGCAAACTCTTCGAACCAATAATCAGTTGTCCAAAATACTGTCCATTGTAGAGTTCCTTCAAGGCAAATAACTCTCAGAGAACCCCCTACAACACCAGGACCATTTGGCTTAGTTGTAACCCCATCTGTGATAAGAAGTTGTCAGTACTTAATATAACATATATAAACAAACTTCTCATGTGTTCAACTCAAATAAACTGATGTGATCTTAAATAAGTATCAAATAAGGATCAACAACATTCTTGCACCTTCTCAAGTTTAGAATGTGATACATCTGTAATATGTAAGAAACTCTGTTCCAATGAAATACCATAACCACTTCATGTTGTTGGACATAATCTAGGAAATACCAGGGGACTTGTTTACTAATTGAGACATAGAATTAAACACCGAAAATTTCAGGTTCAAGGCCATCTATAACACATAATATGCGCATATCTACTCAACCATGGTGAGATAATTTCTGGACATCTGTAAAGTAGGCTGCAGCAAGCTGTAACTCTTGATTTGTTCCATTCCAATAACCCCACAGTAATCAATTCCTTCTTATTATCCTCTTCCAAACACAAAACAAAAATTCAATCAATTGACAAGAAGACTTTTTAGTACTATATTATTAGTAGAGTAGCTACTTACGCTTGACAAAATCTGTATTAGGGAGAAGAGGATCGTAGTTATCGCCAGCTTCAGCTCTTTTGTTTTCAGGGAAGACGACTTAGCTTCAGCTCAGTTTTTCAGAGAAAGACTACTTAGCTACAGTTGGTACATCCAACATTCAAGAGAATAAAAAACTAGACTATCAAAGATAATAAAACAATTTCTACTTAATACAACTACGACCTAGAGCCCCAAATATCAACAGAATTCATATCAACAACACAAGATATCAAAACCCTAAGTTGAAATTTTAGACTTTCAAAGACACAAGAATATCAGAACCCTAAACCTAGAAATTACACTTTCAAAAATAGAAATTCTTACCTTATAAACTCCATTCCAACAACCCTAAAATTTAAGACGTGAGGCAAGTTCATCTATGAAGCATTTTGTTAAATTTTCAACAAGAAATCTGATGGAACAGCTCTTCAACAAGGAATATGTGAGGAAATCGTGTTCCTCATATCTTCAATCTTCGACAAGGAATCTGTGAGAGGAAAATTGTGTTCTTCAGTTTTCTTGAGAAAAATCATATTGTTCTTCAGTTCTTCAGCTAAAGTTTGACGAAAAATTGTTAAGGAAATCGTACGTTTTCATCAGTTCTTCTTGAGAGAAAGCCAATTTCTTCATCTCCTCAGCTGAATTTCGCATACTTCACTGAAGTTTGAGAGGAATGAAAATGTTAGCTGAAGTTTGAGGGAAATGAAAACTTTAGATGAGGTTTTTTATTTTAGCTGAAAATAAGTTTTAATATTTGATGTTTTTTGCCCAATAAAAATGGGAGGGAACAAGTTTTAATGTTAAAAATGTTGGAGAGAATATGAAATTTTAGTAAAAACACTAGGCTATATTTATAATGTGTTGTTTTTATTATTATAAAAATAGGACATTTTAAAAGTGTGGTCATTTTTATAAATAGTTGTTGCCAATTATAACAACACTTATAAAGTGTAGTTTATGTCATTAAAGACTACACTTTAGAAATGTTGCTAATATTATTGTAGCTAAAAGTTAAAAATTTGGGCTACACTTTAAAAGTGTCCCCAAAAGTATTTTAGGCAACATTTTATAAGCGTTCTCCAGATTTAGTGTGTCCATAAGCCTAAAATGGTGTAGTGTGTAGAAAGACCTATGGATCTGTGGTTTAAACTATGCACATGTTCGACAGTTTTTAATTAAGGGTGTTTTTATCTTTTCCTCTCCAACTAACAAATAAACTGACCGTTTTGGCCATAAAACTACCTCTATAACCTTTTAATCCTTAGACTAAACTTATATTCCCTCATTCACTCAATTCTCCAAAATTCTCTCAAGAGCTATAAGGTGAAGAGCTAGGGTTTCAAGTGTTAAGATCTAATGCTTCTTGAATTCTTAGGAATTTGATTATCAAGGTATGTGGTAATTCACCAATGGATTCCTTCTACCCATTTGGTCCCAAAAGAATTTCAATCAATTCAACTTCATCCTATTTTCTTAGGGTTTCATGTGATTCTCCATGGTTAAATTCATTGTGATTCAATTATTTATATTCAATCTTATTATGCATGATTTGATTCAATTATCTTATTTTCGATTAATTTGATATGGACACATGCCCCAGCCTATTTTATAAATATGAATTATTCTTATGAACTTATAACTTATGATTATGAACGCTATGCATATTTTATGAAAAGGATGATCTATGAACTATGAATGCTTTGAGATAAGTATCAAGTAATTGTGAAGGTTTTATCACATATGAATGAAATCATGATTAAGATGCTTACAAATGTAAGTGTCTATTATGAAGAACTTCATTAAATCATGATTTGAAGGGAGATACTCTAATAGAAACTTATGATTGAATTGGTAATCTTAATTGTGTCTTTCTAACTATTTTGATATGATTATAATTATGTCTTTTTCGAGAGAACATTGAGATGGAGGATCTCCCATTAGTAGAGGTCACGTATCTAGAAGCAATATTGATGTCCTTAACTATGTACCCTCATAGAAATGTCTTAAATAACTTAAGTTGGTGGATCCACTCTAGCAAAGAATGAATGTGACAGAACCCTACCTTGGCATGTAGATTCTCCTTTTCAGTGTGAGGGTCATATCTAATTCCATGTTGTAGCTCACATGGTCTTATTGTTGGTTAACGGTAAATATTTCACAAATGAACTATGTTTCTTCAAAGGTTTTATGAAATCTTCTGAAATGGTTTTAAGTGTGCAGTAACCTCGTATATGATTTATTACTTCTTTATGAAGGCTTTTACTACATTTTACTTGGTGTTGCATATCATGTTAAATTCATTATGTTATCATTCTCTACATTTTTATGCATTTCCTCATACTTAGTACATTCACGAATCACCTTACTAATGCATATTTTGCCTATATTAGCTCATAATATAGGTTCTGACGGTCCTTCTCTAGCTCGTGGTTATTTTTGATTGCTTTGTTACTACATTGGATTGGTGAGTCCTCATGCATCAGAGGACAAGACCATTGATATTTTAATTTGTTTATTGTCTTTTTATTTTAGACTTGTACGTGGTGTATGGACTACATACCAATCACTCCTATGATGTTTGAAAGGTGTATGTCAGAATTAGTAGTATTCCACACTTGTGTTCATATGAGATTTATGTTGCCTATTCTCTCGTGATGTATTTATTTTACATCATTCTTATGTAAAATGGCTTGTTTAGAGTTTCTCAGGATCCTATTCACCATGTCACGTCTAGGATGTACTTTGGATCATGAAAAATGCCTCAATGGGCACTGCCTAACACATGCAATGCCAGTCTGAATCTTTATAATGACCTTTCTAGTCATTTTCTTTGCATTATTTTTGGCATTGAGAGCATTTCAATAGCCACTCAACTCATTTATGACTTGCTAAGATTGCCAATTGGGTCACCCGGTCATTCGTTTAGATTTTGTGCAAGTTTCCATGTTTTGGAGCTTTTAAAACTTAAATAGTTGACTTTGATTAAAAATCTAGGAAGACATCCTCAAAATACACTTTTGATAGTTCTTTTAGCTTTGGAACGCCAAGTTTGGTCTTTAAGGACCTTTTGTGCTGAATCTTGAGTCACGATAGCACCTACCATAACTAACCAGTAGGTAAGCCAACTTGTAGCCCCAAACGACTAACAACACACATACTAGGTAGAAACAACAACTAACAAATGGAAAGGAAATAACAAAAAGCCACGTAATGAAAACAATAATAAATCCTCACTAAGAAGAACATGAGCTAAGGAAAAAATGAACAGTAAAAAAAATAGCAAACTGAAACATAAATAAACCCCACAAGCCCAAAAAATACACTCGAACATTTAAAGTAAATAACCCAAACAAACCCCCATAAGCCTGATCGATACACATAAGACTAAGGAACTATTAGATAAGATTGAGATCACTTCCATAACTACCACCATCATCCACAGACTTAAAGCACAGTCAATGCAGCCCAAAAAACAAAAAGATCACCAAGTCAGGACTCAACCCAACTAATAGATCTATGAAGAAACATGAATCGAGGCTAAAAGATGATTCAGGGTATCAAACCTGACTAACGATGTTTTCAAAGGCCTCAAACCCCACTATAGAAGGTGTTCTAAGGGCTCTAACGCATCTAATAGAAGGTGTTACAAGGCCTCAAACTTGGCTAAAGGTCAGTACACATGAGCCTTGAACCCGCGATAAAAAGAAATAACACAGACCTCGAACTGTGGAAAGATAACTTCAAAACACTAAGTTACCTCTCCTTACTCCCAGCTAATCCATACCGCAGAACAAAACCAATTGTAGCGTCGCCAAATATCCACTGCAGCTCCAAATCAAATACTCGAACACAAACAGCAGGAGAAAGCCGTAAATAACCCACGAACATGTCTGGGTCACTCCCAAGGGTAAATTTTATAGTTGAAAAGGATCATAAAGATTGAGTTTTTACGTAGAGAAGGATCACACTATCATACTTAAGTCGGCTATATTAGTTTACATGGAGCAAAGTCGTCCAAAGCAACATCAGAACAATCCAGAGGCCTAACAACTCTATAATACAGGTCTAAAACGGTCACTAGTCTAACCCTAGGATACAGACAATAACTAGATACCAATGATCAAAATCAACTAAAAATTGATGTACAAAATGATAACCATAAGGTAAGGCATGATCAGATAACAAGAATACGCACACTGGAAAACCCAAAATATACCAAAAGAATTACCTAAGGCATGATTTCTAATAAATGAGATTGATCAATTACATCCCAACCCCTATCCTAGTAATTCATCATGAATTTCCATTCATAAGATCAATATAAAGAATAGGAAGTCAAAGCCTACCTCAATGAAGATCGCACACGCTCCAAAATTATGATTCCAGAGCTTTCTCGTTCCCAATGGCCTCCTATCGCTTCCATGCTGTCAGAAACAAATCTCAACGTCAAAATGGATGTTTTGACGCAAAAATAACAACAACCGTAGATGAATCTAAAAATTTAACAAAAAAGAATGTGGATTGGTGTTGGGATTACCAAATTTGACTCCATCAATTGGTCCTAACGTTCTTACTCAGCTGTGTCCCAAAATGGGACAAAACACAATGCTTGAAAAAGGCAAATGCGATAGATTAAAAAAAATCAACTCAATGAACACCATTAGGAACTTTGCAATTCCGTCGGGTCGAATTTTACCTGAAAACATGCTCCCCTTACATCCCCAAAAACATCAAATAAGAAACACATTACATAGGTGGTGCCTTAAAGGCGAGGGACTTTTAGCTTCAGATAACTTGCATGATTTAGTAGATAATGATGACACCACAAATTCCAAACAACTCAACATACGAGGGTGTAGTATTTCACATAACAAACCATTATCTTCTGCTAGTCAATTATTATCAATCGATTCAACACAGTTAACTGCAAAATAATACACACATGTTCATGAATAATTTGTACATTCCTTAATAATTCATTCCAATACATTCAATTTATACCTAATATTAATCCAAATTTTAATTATCATTTGAAGTGAATTCCTTATTTAATTTTCCAACTTCCAAGATCCAATATTCATTATCCCCATAAGTAGAAACACCCTAAAATTCCACTTTTATAAAAAAAATCACTATTGATATTTTTCCGTTTGAAAGAACCATAACTCATCACAAAATTCATTTTGAAAGCTAGTGAAAAAGTTACAATTAAATGGTGATTTTCACTTTACACTACATCACAAATAAGTAATCCATAATTAAATGGTTCACTCTCCAAATTTCCAAAATTTTGGCAGAGTTTCCTTTGTAAATAGGTCTATCGGGAACCTGTCAGCTAATAAGAATATATACACATACGCTTCATAGAGCATCACATTAATTACAACACTTAAACGATCAATATAAGGCTCCACTAGGCATTATATCAAACAAAAGGTATAACAAATATTGAAGCTTACCTTATACCTACGTTTGAAAGTTGCATCTATGTAAGACTCTGAAATCACAGCCATACATCATGTACCTAAACATATAGTATGGGAATCAGCTATCAATGAAATATACAATAGATGCTAATGATATCAAAGAAATGCATAGTTTAAGAACCTTCTGGTTGTTTGTGGAATATATACATATATTTTCCTTTCTTATTTGCTTCAACCTCTCAAGTAGCCTCTTCTACGTTCTAGCTCCTCCAATGTGTTTTGGCTGAAGTTATATCTCTAGTCCTTAACTTTTGCTCGTGTCATTCCAATATAGCCACTAGATTTCCTAAAATATTAAGTATTGAGTAAGCCCAATACCTTCTATATAAGTGACGTCGGAAGGTTCTTCTAAAAATTACGTAGCATAGACACATGCCAGATCGGGTGCATTATAGCTAACTCTGGGTTATTTTACCTCAAAGTCTACCTGGACAATTGTGCACATAATCCTATAAGGTCCTATATACCTAGGATTCAACTTACCTTTCTTCAAAAATGCATACCTCCTTTCGTAGGAGACACCTTCAAAAATACCAAATTATCATATTTAAATGCTAAATTCCTACGCCACACATATGTATCTGACTTCTATCTACTCTGTGTAGAATCAAACTGCTCTTGTATAAACTTTACCTTCTCAACAACTTCGATGGCTAGATCTGTTCCTAGTATCTACATCTCGCCTTCTTCAAAGAAAACAATAGGCAATCTACATTCTTTCCTATGTAGAGCTTTAAATGGAGTATTTCTAACACTAATGATAATTTTTTTTGTGTAAACTCTATTAATTGCTAATGATCATCCCAAAAATATTGCACACAAGCTCTGAATATATCTTCGACTATTTGAATAGTAAGCTCGGCTCTATTTAGATAAAATGCAGTGTTAAAATCACATGTGTGCCTTTGATTCTAAGGAATGATCTCCAAAAATGAGTTGTACATTAGACACCTCTATATGAAATAATGTAAACTAGGGTCCATGTAAGAGAATACTTTCTCTTATATACAACTTGGCATAATCCTTAGCCATGCAGGTCGACTTAGAGGTTATGAAATGGGTTGATTTCATTCGTTGATCAACTATCACACATATGGAGTAATTTTTATGGAAAGAAGAGAACAAGCCTGTGATAAAGTTCATATTAATATTCTTCCATTTCCATACTGGAATACTTATGGTCAAAGCTAGGATACCAGACCTCTAATGTTTTTCTTTCACTTGTTGGTAATTTGGGGATTTTGTTACATACTCTGCATTATCTTTCTTTATTTCATTCCACCAGTATACCTCGTAAAGGTCATGATACAGCTGCATAAAGCCAGGATGAATTGAATAACGAGATTAATGTGCCTCGGCCATAATCTATTGTCTCAATCGATTTATATTGGGAATGCACAATTTACACTGACACCTAAAAGTGCTATCACTTGACAAGTATAAAGGTTTTACTTTCATGATTAAACTGAACTAACTAGGCTTTAATATGATAAACATGTGACATAGGTGGTACCCTAAAGTCCAAGGGAGTTCCTGCTTTATATACCTTGGATTATTTTCTTTCTAATGATGATACCACGAATACCAAACTAATCAACATACGAGGGTGTATTCTTTCACATAAAAACCCACTAGATTCCACCAATCAATTATTACCAATAAATCCAACAAAGTTAACTACAAAATAATATACACATGTTTGTCAATAATCCCTAGGTTCATCAATAATTCATTCCAAATATTCTCCAACTATACCTAGACTAATCGAATTTTTGTTAATCATTCTGAGTGAATTCCTTATCTAATTTGCAAAATTACAAGGTTCAATCCTACTTTTACCCATAAGTTGAAACACCCAAAAGTTTTTCTATTATAAAAAAAATACTATTTATTTTCTTCCCTTTCCAAGAACCCTACTCATCACAAAACCCATTCCGAAAGCTAGTGCAACAATTCCAATTAAAAGGTGCTTTTAACTTAACACTATATCCCAAATAACTAATCGATAATTATTCAAGTGTGGTTAGAGAATTCACCTATTTGTAGTCAACCCAAGTTGAGTTTGTGATGAATTTCTGAAATTCTTGAACGAAGATTTTCGCTTGTATAAGACTTGGGTTCCTATACACATTCTTGTTTACTAGAATAATTATTTGTCGATGAAATCATCAACTCATTGTAAAAGCTGAAGAACGGCTTCAGAAAGAACTTAATGCATATGGAAACTTGAAGAAAAATTCTTAACCTAAAAATTCTATAGAAAGAATTGAAGGGTGACCCTACTAACGCAAATGTGAACTAATGACTATGACTAATGTAAAAGAAATGGTCACTTTACCCTTTTCTTTCATTTACTTAGTTGACAATCTCTCTCTCTCTCTCTCTCTCTCTCTCTCTCTCTCTATATATATATATATATATATATATATATATATCTTAAAATGTGCTCAGTCAATTTAAATCATATAATTATTATAACAATACATCAAGTGTTTTATTTAACTTAGTAGCAAGCAACCGTTCATTGCTCTTTGCGAATATTATTTGCAACTTTTTTAAATGAAATTCTTAAATACACATAATTATGGAACACTCGAAAATCCTTGATTTGTTAATATATAGTCCTCCACGTACCCCTTTACAACTTAATGGATATATATTCTTTTAGTAATAAACATAATTCATACTTTGAAATGCTACGCAAGGTCTCTGTGAACATGACACAAGCCTCTAAAGCACAAAGACCAAGACCAGTGGACCCCGAAAACGCGGCCAGAAGCCCCTGAACGCAAAGCGGAAATGGGACTACATCATCTAATGCACATCAAACAATTTTCTAGGATACAAATCCCTAATAGGGTGCTAGGAATAAATTTAGAACCCCGTGCATGCAAGCGACATATGGTAGTCACGATCAATGGGTACACTCTAGATTTAACATGGCGTACGTATACGACTCTGAGGGACCCCATATAAGCCACTCAGCTTTCATAACATAAGAAATAGAACAATATAAGTAAAACAACATTTCACGTCCAATAGTTTTATAAACAAAAGCGGAATTCTAAAATACTTGTCTCACTGGTCATCTAATACAATAGAATGAAGTTGGGCCTAGCCCATAGATCATGTCCAAACCAAAAAATAGGAAAGAAACTGAAGAATGTGAATCCGTCCTTGAAGCATGAGGACTCAACAAAGCACGAAAATCTCGAAACCAACCACTAGCCACGACACTGTGATACCTGACTGTGGGACCCTACAATTAGGTAAATGTGGGCAAGAGTATGTGTTAGTAAAAAAACAATGTACCATGTATGAAAACTATGTATAAAGAATTTAAATTTTGCTAAAAGAGAAAATTTCATGGCATGCAATTGAACAAGCAAATATGATATAAAATGATTAGGAGACATAATTCATAAACCCATGGTCAACGCAAGCTAACATATTCATTTGAAAACTTTGAACACATGTGAGATATTTATCGAAGTAACCTTAGTTCATTATTAATGTGGGAATTAGCCTTAATCATCATAGAGACCATGTGATAAATAACATGATCCCGGTGTCTCCCACACCAAAAAGGGTTGTCCTACTTGCCAAGGTAAGGACCATAGTCCATAAATCTGAGGTAAAGTGGATCCTCTAGCTAATGTCTATATGAGACAATCATCCTATGGGGACACATAGGTAAGGGATAAGAATATTGCTTGTGGAAACCCGACCTCTACTCATGGGAGAGCTTCCATCTCAATATCCTCTCGGTGCTAAGCATAAAACCCATGGAGTAGTCATTTCTTCTTGGTCTTATTATCCATGGAAACTCACTTAATCTCACCAATCCAAGATAGGTCATAATACATGGAAATATATCATTCAATAACCAATCCAAGCTAGTCATTATCCATGGAAAGGCACGTAATCTTGCCAATCCAAGCTAGGTTTCATTAGGATAGTTGCTTAAATCTTTTATTCAATAAGGTGAGAGGATCTTTCAACCGTAGAATTCTTTTTATGTGACCAAACTCTTTACGTCATGCTTTTATGTATTTATGAGAAAAATCCTTTCAAAAACACATTTACATCATTGATACTTTACTTTGAAAGCATCCTTGCATTAATTTCATAAGAACATGCATAATTCCATAAATCGCCTTTGAAGGTTCAAAACTCACTTTCAATCATCATCATTTTAAAAAGATGGGTTAGATATTGATTTCATCATAATTTGATGTAACTCTTGTAAATACATGCTTGATTTCATAAAACTCCCTTTACATAATCAAAATCCCATTTCACATGATCATAACTTGATAACATAGGGATTACATGGGTTCATAGAGAAAATTATTATAAATATCACAGTCTTTCATCAATTCATGCATAAGAGATATTAATTCAACCATTTAAATCAATATTCAAAAGAATCTATGTAATTAAAGAAAACCCTAACTCATTGGGGAATTCTAACATTGAAAATAGAGGAATTGTTGAACTTTGTGAATGGAAGGAATCCATGATTTAAAACTATTATACCTTACTATAAAAGCCCACAATTAATTGAGGAAGGAAACTTAACCTTGATCCTAGCTTGAATCTCTTACTTCTTCTTCAAGTTCTAGAGAGAGAAATATTTTGGAGAGGAAGAACCCGATTTCTTTTGGTATATTTGAGAGAATGATTTTTATTTAGAAACTTGGGGATTAAAATAATTTTATAGGGTTCTTTGTTAAGGGTAAAAGGATGTAGTATAGGAATAAAATAATTGAGAAAATACCCAACTATACCTGAATTTAACTGTTGACTCACCATCTACGGATCCATCTGAACAGATCGTGGGCCGTCGATGGTGGTCAGGAACTTGGTTCTTAGGCCATCAAACCAGGAAGCCTAAAAACAGACAGTGGTCTGACCACCGGTCTATCGGTCAAGTCGTGGTTCTAGCCTACACCGTCTATCTTGGGGAGGTAATCCATATACCACACCGAATGTTCATGGTCCCTTCCACGGGCCATGGGTGGCCCTCGTGTATTGGCACCTACAGCTCACTAAGAGTAAAATATACCCTATTTCAAATCTGGGGGTTACAATATTCTTTCTTGGAATCATTCGTCCTCATTGAAATCATCTTACAAAACCTTGAAGAAACATTAATTCATCATTACAAGGACTCTGAAAAAAATTTGACAATGAACCCATGCTTCGATTGGAAATTAGGAAATTTGATCATAGAAATACTTTGGAAAATCCTTGATAGAATTCCTTGAATGAAAGGTTATCCAAGGATAAAGAGTTAAAAAAACTTATATTAAAAACCAACGAAAATTCAAGAACAATTCAGTTGAAAACCTATCTCTTAAATTGATCTTGATTTTGGCCTCCAATGGAGTTCTAGAGAAAAGCTTTTTTGTGAGGGAAGGGTTTAGTTTTGAAGAATAAATTCTAATTTCGGGTTTCGATGTTTTGACTAACTTAAAATGCCCTAACATAGGTAAAATAACCATCCATGATTAAATTAGAACATGGGGTGAATTTACCAATTCACCCCTTTGTTGGTCTTGACTAAGACAGTGTTGCAGGTGGCCATTGACGGACAGTCAACAGTGTGACAGACCGTCCTGTCCTCCGTTTTTTCATTCAGAGACTCCTCTATTTTGGGGATAAGCTCCCACGACTAAGTGTGGAGCCACACCCCCTTTTTTACGCGGTGTCAGTTGATTTAAGAGGAGTCATTTGTGATCGTCAATGGGTGATGTTTGGACAACTTTTTGGCAAACGTTTGGGTCCTTCAAAAGGACCCTTATGGTGGTCCTTGGGGAGTCGTACCCGGACGTTTTGACCCTAAACATGAATCTCTAGATACAAGGGTCACCTCCCGTCATTTTAGACTCCAAATGTACTGCAAAACAAGACAAACATACTAGGACACACAAGCACACAAAAGACTAGTTTTCGAACGTCTTAGTTTTCCTTTGACGTTTGGCCTCAAACCTCTTTAAACCAACTATTATAGTTTGTTTCCAACCTTATTAACAAGTTATTAACTCATAAAACTCATGTTAGGCTCTAGTTCATCCTATTTCATTTTGAGGGTCATAAAAGCTGTCAATTGGAGTGAGGGTGAAAACTAAAATACATTGATATGACGACAAATTTGGGGTAAAGGTAAAGGTTGGTAGAGAAAACACCCGTGACGGACCAAGTTGCATGGTGAAATTCCTTCTTTGGAGGAGTAATCACTTAGAGACACCTAACTTACCAACTATGCATGTTAAAAACTAGGAAAAAATATTATTATTATTAGGATTAGTGCGTGAAGAGCTTATGGAGAACACAAATTCCCTAATTTATCTCTCATATTTATAAAAACAAAGTTTGAATCTTGTCTACTTGTTACTTAAGCATCATAATTCTTTACTTCATTAGAAAATCCCTCCTTGTTTACTTTCCTTGGAGTTAATTGACTAAACAAATACAATTTTAGTTAAGTTAAGTCTAGGTCATATTCTTCATGGTATCGACTCCAACCTAAAAGTTGGGTTCTTTATTAGACAACGATCACTTATATTTCTTTATGGAGACGTAATTTGAGCGTATCAAATTTTGGAGCCACTGCCAAGAGATACAACTTTTATATTAAATCAACTACAATTGTTGAACTTTATGTCACAACCGGAATCTAGACCCAGACGAGACCGGCGTCGTTGACCTCTCAGAGGTCGCAGACAATCCTACATACGTCATTCTTACTTCATCTAGGTTAATTTTAGCGGAAAATTTGAACATTTTGTTTTCTTATTTCATGATAAACATTTTAAACTTCACATCATAGGCGTTCACAAATCAACCATCTAATATAGAGATAATCAAATGAAAGAAATAGTTCATAATCGCATTAAACGTATTTTTGCCAAAACGGCACCAATACAAAGTATGAAATGAAAGTGGAACTTTAACTTTAACCGATATAGATCATGTGAGCATCATGAAATCCAGTGTCTCCACCACACCAAAAGGAGGTGGAATCACCAGCCAAAGTGACCCAAAATATGCTAGCGTACATGGGAATTTAACCCCGCCAGATCTCTATATTGGCAGTATAGGTTCGAATACTAAGAGATATAAGGAGACCCATACCCGGAATGCCGGACAGTCTCATCTCATGAGAGTTACGTGAACCTCCGCCCTTCCCGAAAGAAGGCATCACCGCTCATAGCTAGTCTATCGGTGCTCAGTATAAAGTTCCATTACATTCAACTCATACGTCATGGAAGCTGACTTCTAGTATGAGGACATCATAGCTCAATAGATGATTTCTCATCTCATCATTAGTATTAAGTGTGTTATCTCAATACTTTCATTAGAGTGTTCATAGAGACTGGTCTCTTCATTAACTTTACACTCTCATAGGTGAGTACGTTTTGGTAACATTTACTTAGGCTCATTTGAGATTGTTCTCATCTTTTACATTAGCCTCATATCATGTTGTCACCACATTCATTAACATTAGCACATTTGCTCTTCATAATTACTCACCCATTTTTATGTGAATGTTCATTTCATCATATGCCAATGCACTTGGCCGTTTGTGTGTTTCACACTCTTACTTAACCCTTCTAGGGTTTCATCATTTCATTACATAATAATCATTTCATTGTATGCCAATGTACTTAGCCATTTAGTGTGTTTTACACTCGTACTTAACCCTTCTAGGGTTACATCATTTCATTACATACATCTTAGGTTCGCTTATATTTAAACGTATGCTAGACTTATGGGTCTATACATACAAGCCATGAGGCTTCATTCATAGTTCGTTTAAGTGATTCATATCTTCCTAAGATTATGTAGTACAAGACTTATGCATTTTGTATGTATGCCAAGATCTCGATTTCGATCTAAGTAGGCGGCATTATTCTTGAACATTTAATTCACGTATGACTTATGTATCAATACGGAAATTTGGGCAAGGGAACCCAATTTCGAATCACTTGGACAACATTTACATTTTTCATTGATTTTATTTTTGGTCCACATAACATTGGGACCCTAGATCGAGCCCCAACATCAACTTTTTCCTTTTTATTTCTCTTCTTTGAATTTTCTCTTCCTTGGTCGAGGGGTTGTGGATTCGAACCCCCACAACCCCTTTTATTTTTTTATTTAATTTTCCTTGACTATCTTGAGTTGACCATGAGGTTGTGGGATCAAACCCCCACAGCCTCTCTTCATTTTTCTTTTATTCTCCTCTTCAAATCTGCCTAAGAGGTCATGGGTTCGATTCCCACATGTCTCCCCCTTTATTTTCTTTTACTCTCCTCCTTAAATCTTCCTAAGAGGTCGTGGGTTCGATTCCCACACGCCTCCCCTTTATTTTTCGTTTATTCTCCTCCTTAAATCTGCCTAAGAGGTCATGGGTTCGATTCCCACACGCCTCCCCCTTTATTTTTATTTTATTCTCCTCCTAGTCTGCCTTAGAGGTCGTGGGTTCGATTCCCACGCCTCACATTTCTTTTCTTTTCATTTTTCCTTTCTCCTTTGCTGCCTAGAGATCGTGGGTTCGATTCCCACTCCTCACATTTCTTTTCTTCTCTTTTTCTTTTAACTCTCCTTTACTGCCTAGACCATGGTTCGAATCCCATTCACCACATTTCTTTTTACTTCTTTATTTTCATGGTTTTTAACATGGTGAGGTCATGGGTTCAATCCTCCATGACCTCACTTGTTATAATTCATTTTTCACAACATTTTGAAACCTCTTAACTTGACCGAAACTCATCAATTAAATCTGGAAATTGTTTTTTGAAATTTTTCAGCATACTTTCATCAACATTTATATGCAAATTCATAGGGTAATTCGTAGATCATTTAATATGTTCTTAGGTTCATTTTTCATGGATTCGTTTAGCCAAAACCAAACTTGTAAGTTGCTGGAAATTTGGTCACATTTCAGCTCACCTTCATCAACATTTACACTTGAACTCATAGGGTAATTCGTAAACCATTTAACACGTTTTGGGATGCATTTTTCATAGATTCGTTTAGCCAAGAGATTGATACATTTCATATGAACATTACGATTTACATAGGTTTATGCACGTAAAATAACAACCATAACATTAAAATTTTTGGAGCATCTAACAGAGAACATTAGTTACTGTTACATCCTTGCACACACATGCACATAGTTTCGAAAACACATAGGTTGTCATTCATACGATTTCAAACACACAAACATGAACATATTCATCACGAAAACATAACACAAGCCTAATATCTACCAGCAAACATACCCAACCTAAGAATCATTGGGAGCTAGTGACAGGGACATGCAACGGGAACAACCCTAGTTTTCGGACTGAATAATCTGAACCTTAAGGGGTCTCTTGGGAAAGGGACCAAGAGTGAAGAGAACCCATACCTTTTTGACGTTAAACCCTTGAATTTCTGCCCAAAAACTTCACCCAAGAACACGTCTAAGCCTCCTCAATGTCAACTCCACTCGAATGACAACCTCCCTTAGCCTAGTGTGCAATTAACGTTTGTTTTCTTGTGATTTCGTGTGAGTTCTTCAAGTGTGAAGAACTTGGTTTATTTTTCTGCTTTTGTAACTTATTTTGGCAAAGAAATTTCGTGAGAAAGAAGAAGAGAGATTGAGCGTGAGAGTGGAGAGATAAACGTGAGAGAGTGGGAGTTGTAGGAGGCTTAGAAGTCTAGTTTTAGGACTTAGTCAATAGGGTTTTATTTATTTAATAAAAATCTGATTTTTATTTTATTTTAAATCAGCTAATGAATAATAATTTTTAATTAATTAAATTAATTCAATAGCTTAAATAAAAATCACATTAATTCATTGCTTCCACCTAGGTTCGAACCCGGGTGGAGCAAGACTTCACTTCAAGAGCCCAATTTCGGCCCTCTCTCCCCAAATTGCCCCTCCACCTTATTAATTAAATACTTATATATATATATATATATTTAGGGTAATTACCATACTACCCTTAGCCTGAAAAAAGACCATTTTACCCCTAGATCCTCCAAACCTAAGACTTTCCCTTTTTAAGTCCGGTAAAGACTCATTCGAGTAAATCTTCGTATTCGAGAGCCCTACATGGTTGGACCCAACCTTTCCAAGCTCAACTAACTCCCCAAGTTAGTTGGCTTGGCTGTACCAAGGGTTCAGAGGTCTGGTTCTATGCGCATCAATCCTTGTGAACCCGGTCTAATCGTAGGCATTCTAGACCCATTAAGCATTACTTAGCATATCCATTTTTAGGGTTGTTACACTTTAGTCAAGTATTTCCGTATTTTATGTTTTTGTTTTGTTTTATTTTTTTCAAATTTCTACTCTAGTTCATGTCAAGTACATAGAGTCCAGGGGAATCTTTGACTCCTTACGATCCATAATTGAATAAAACTTTGAGGATGATAAATAATCAAGGGGTACACAATAATCCAGTCGAAGAGGGTCTAGGTGATAGAGTTGAAATACAGCCTCCATGGGTTGTTAATAAGAATTTTAAGATCCATGGTGGTAATATATTTGGTAATGCAGAAAGGGTGCAGAATCCGCCCACACAAAGGTTCTGTTATAACTACAGGGTCGATTATGAAAAAGATGTGTCAAAAAGGCCTATTGTTCTCCCTCCATTGCATCTAGGTCATAAGTTTGTGGTAACCAGTAGTCTGATGCAGATGCTTACGACGAGAGTATTATTTGCTAGGTTTCCCTAAGGATCCTTATGTTCATATGACCAAATTTTTGAGTGTTTGAAAGAGTAGTATAGGACGACCAGAACTAGATATTGATGAAATAGGGTTGAGAGTGGTCCCTTTGTCATTGACCAGTGATGCAACTGTGTGGTTTTCGGAGTTACCATACAATTCTATCTACACATGGGACTAACTATATAAGGTGTTTGTAGAGAGGTACTTTACTCTGTCCAAAAAGTTAAATATTTAGGATAAACTAAATAACTTTATTGGACTTCCTGTAGAGTAGATCAATTGTTCTTGGGACAGGTTCACTGGGTTTATGAGTAGTGTTCTAAATCACCACATTGATGATAATTCATTTAAGGAGTACTTCTATGGAGGTCATAATGATAGGGTGGTGCTAGATACTATTGTTGGAGGATCATATTGTGAGTGCACATTTGAGGAGATCGCTAAAAGAATTGAAAATATCCCAGAAAACCAACGCTTGGAGCACAAGAAAGGCAAAAATTGCGCCCAACAAGGCTAATGATGACTTGAGGGAAGAAGTGACACTAATAAGAACAAAATTAGGACCGGTACAGAAATATGTGAGTAGTGGTGCAGAAAAGGTACATGTTGTGAATTATCTAACTAGACCTCCACCACCACTAGTTGAGGAGTGCTACGATGAGGAGGATGTGAACTTAGTTAATGATCTTACTAGGGGTCTCCAAGATAATGCCCAAGGTTCCAACTAAAATAATTGGTGCCAAGGTCATGGAAACTAAGTTTGGAACAATAGAAACTGCAATTGTGATGGTAACTACATCCGGGATGTGAACTACACTCTTGATAACAACTACAACCGAAAAACATATGACAATAGGAATGAAAAGGTTGGTCTCTATGTTCCCTCCGGTAACAGAGAGTCTGGTGGTAGTTTGACACGTATTGTAGATATGATGACAAAAATGATGAAGAGTTTTGATGTCACTAATGAAAATTTGTCTAATATTTGTCAAAAGGTTGACGCCCATGCAATGTCTATAAAGAATTTTGAGCAGCAGTTTAATCAGTTTCCCACCATGGCGAACCAATGACAACCTGGCACTCTTCCTAGAAACACCCTCTAGAATCCGAAAAATAATGGGCAGTTTGTGGAAGTCACTACTCGTGGAAGAAAATAGACCATTGACCTTCTTATGCCAACTGAGGTTAAAAAAGTAATAGAAAAGAATGAGGATGAGATTGAGGTTACTGAAGTTCCAAAAGATAGTGGTGAGAATGAAGCTGAGGTGACCCAAAAGGTTGTTCCTATGCCTAGACCTCCACATCCATTCGTGCAGAGACACGTAAAAAAGACTGAAGAGGGTAAATGTCGCAGGTTTATAGCTATGTTGAAGCAATTTTCGATAAATGTTCTTTTGATAGAAGCTTTGGGGAAAATGATTGGGTAAGAAAAGTTCATGAAAAATTTGGTGACCAAAAAGTGGGTTTTTAGTTTTGATAATGATGAAATGTTACATCATTATAGTGCTATTGCTATGTTGTCACTTGTGCAAAAGAAACAAGATCCTGGAGCTTTCACTATTTCTTGCACGATTAAGGATTTACACTTCACGAAAAATTTGTGTGATTTAGGTGCCAATATTAATTTGATTCCAATGCAATCTACAAGAAGTTGGATTTAGTGGTTCTAAAATGACCGCGTTGCGTCTACTAATGGCTGATAAAACTTTGAAGAATCACATTGGTGTTCTCCAAGATATCTTTGTGAAAGTAGAGTCATTTATCCTTCCGGTGGACCTTGTGATCGAAGTTTCTATCGAAGAGAGGTTTGATGTTTGTAAGTGTCTTTTTAAGAGAGTTTGAGTGTTGAAGAACTAGCAGCAGTAATTATGAACTATGACGGTGATGGTATTGGAGACTATAATGAATTTGTCGCCGCACTTCATATATTTGAATTCCGTTCCAAACAAAAAAAATTGAGTCAGATATGAAGAATCATGATTCCTCACATTCAAAACCATTTTTAGAAGAGCCTCCAAAACTGGAACTTAAGGCTATACCATCCCACTTAAGGTATGTGTTATTGGGAAAAGAAAGCACTTTACTAGTGATAATTTCTACCGATTTGAGTGAGGAGAAATTTAGGGTTTGGATTTGGTTTTGAAGCAGTTCAAGAGGGCTGTTTGATGGACTATTGCAGACGAGCATATTTTCTAATAATATCGAACTAATGCAAGATAGTAATCCAAGTATTTACTATTAAATGATAGTGAATTCCTCTATGCAAGGGGTTGTAAAAAAAAGATCTTTGAGTTGTTGGATGCTAGAGTCATATATACCATTGCTGATAGTAGTTAGGGTTTTTCTTTTCAGTGTGTGCCCAATAAAGGAGAATCATTGTGGTTTCAAATGATAAAATGAGTTTGTTCCAATTAGGATGGTGACTAGTTGGAGAGTGTTTATGGACTACCGCAAGCTAAATGCCTATGCCGTTTATGGATCGCCTTTCTGGTAAGGGTTGGCACTGTTTTTTAGATGGGTATTTTGGATGCTATCAACCCACCATTTCTCCGGAAGACCAAGAAAAGATCACTTTCACTTGTCCTTATGGGACTTTTGCCTTCAAGAGAATGTCATTCGGTATTTGTAATGCTCTATCGGCCTTACAGAGGTGTATGATGTTGATATTCTCATATATTGTTGAGGAAACGATTGAGGTATTTATGGATGAGTTCTCATTGGTAGGTGACTCTTTGATGGTTGTTTGATGAATCTAGCTGAGGTAATGAAACTTTGTGAAGAGTGCATTCTTGTTCTGAATCAGGAAAAGTGTCACTTCATGGTCAAAAAGGTTTTGTGTTGGGTCATCGGATTTTACATAAAAATATAAAGGTTGATAGAGCCAAAGTTGAGGTAATAGAAAAGCTTCCACCACCCATCTGTCGGCCATTCATAGCTTGACTCAAGTGTTGGCTACCCAAGTTGCTAGGGATACAAGGGTGCAAGTGAACCCCAATGCTAATACCACCGCTTCAAGAATTAGGGACTTCACAAGGATGAATCCCCCTACCTTCTATGGTTCTACGGTGGAGGAGGACCCACAAGGGTTCATTGATGAAGTATTCAAGGTTCTTGATGCTATGGTGTTTCTTCTCAAGAAAAGAAGGAATTAGACGCCTACCAATCAAAGATGTGGTTCAAGTTTGGCATGAGCAATGGAGGGATGAAAGACCGATTAGGGAAGGTCGGATTACTTGGGATGTTTTTAAGATGGATTTCCTTGATAGGTTCTTTCCCTTGGAGTTAAGGGAGAGAAAAATGCAAGAATTCATAAACCTTCGTCAAGGGGGTATGAGTGTGAGGGAGTATTGTAATATTCCAGAAAATTATATGTCTAGTGAAGAGCCTAGTAAGTCTTTAAGAATGCGTATAGGTGATACATAGGCATCCCAACGCCCAATATTGAGAAATATTGGGCACGGTATAGAAAATTGGCTAAGGGGTGTTAGCCAATATCTATATATACCCAAATAAGCAAAATATATTCCAAGCTTGTTTAGAATTGTACCTGCAAAGAAGACCCTAAGCTAAGAAAAATATTTTGTAACCATACCAACGCATTAGGTACTAATCATTTAAGTGTCAAGCCTATTACCATAGCGCATAACCATTTAAAATGATCATGTAGATTAAGCAGTGCCCAAGGACATAGTGAGGATCCTTGGGACAATAAGTAAACATTCCAAATGAACCTTCCAGAAGAAATATGAATACTGGATGAACTGCTTTTAGTTCTTCGGGTAGCTCCAACTCATAAGCCACATTGCCCGCTCTCTTGGAGATTCTATAAGTTCCAATATACGGGGGACTAAGTTTCCCCTTCTTACCAAACCTCATAACTCCTTTCATAGGTGAAACCTTAAGAGACACCCAATCTTCTACCTCAAACTCTAATGACATTCTTCTAACATCTGTGTAGGACTTTTGGCGACTTTGTGCTGTTTTCAACCTTTCTTGAATTACTTTCACCTTCTCCATAGCTTGGTGAACTAAATTTGGCCCTATCAACCCTGATTCGCCAACTGAGAACCACTCAATAAGAGATCTGCATCTTCTCCCATAAAAAGCTTCATATGGGGCAATTTGGATGCTCGAATGATAAGTATTGTTGTAAGAGAACTCAATGAGAGGTAGGTGATCATCCTAATTTCCCTTGAAGTCAATCACACAAGCTCTCAACATATCTTCTAAGGTCTGGATAGTATGTTCTGCTTGTCCATCTGTCTGAGGATGAAAAGCAGTACTCAAATTCACCTTTGAACCCAAACCTTTCTAGAAGGATTCCTAGAATTGTGCAGTAAATTGTGCACCTCTATATGAAATAATGGAGACTGGAACTCCATGAAGTCTTACCACTTCTTGAAGGTACAACTTTGCATAATCTTCAACCGAGTAATTACTCTTCACCGGCAAGAAATGGGCTGACTTTATCATTCTGTCGACAATCACCCAAATAGAATCATGTTGTCTTCGCGGTCTTGGAAAGTTTGTGATGAATTCCATATTAATCATCTCCACTTCCATTCTATAAGTTCTATGTTCTGAGCTAAACCTCCAGGCCTTTGGTGTTCCACTTTCACTTGCTGACAATTTTAACACTTGGCAACAAACTCAGCTATGTCTTTCTTCATGCCTTCCCACCAATATATCTCCCTCAAATCACGGTACATCTTGGTGGAACCCGGATGAATGGAATATCTGGATCTATGAGCCTCCTCCAAGATCCTCTCTTGGAGTCCATCCACCCTAGGTACACATAATTTGCCTTGGTACTTCAGCACACCTGCTCACCCTTTTTCAAAAGTCAATACTCTTTGGTTATGGAAACTTACCTTCTAATCAATTAAATAGGGTCTTGGTCTTGCTTCTCTTTCACCTCTGACACTAATTATGATTCATCCCCATTGGTCATCACTATGCCTCCTTCTAAGGAATTCATAAGCCTGACTCCCAAATGTGAAAGTCTGTGCACATCTTTAGCTAACTCCCTCTTTTCTTCTTCGACATGGGAAGTGATTCCCATTGACAACCTGCTTAATTCATCAATAAACACATTAGTCTTACCTTGGTGGTAATGAATACTCATGTCATAATCCTTGAGTAATTCCAACCACCTTCTGTGTCTGAGGTTGAGCTCTTTCTAAGTGAACACATATTGGAGGCTCTTGTGGTTAGTGAATATATCCACATGAACACCATACAAATAGTGACGCTATATCTTCAAAGCAAACACTACTGCAGCCAATTATAAGTCCGGAGTTGGATAATTCTTCTCATGAACTTTCAGCTATCTAGAAGCATAAGTTATGACCTTGTCATTCTGCATTAACACACATCTCAAGCCAACTCTTGATGTATCACAATATACCACGAATTGACCTTCTCAAATCTCTTAATTTCACTAAAATGTCGGTGAATTGATTATGCTTTGAGATTAATGAATTCATGTGTAGATTGTTATGGGCTTTTGATTCATGTATAGATTAGGTATTTATGGTTTATAGGATGTTTAAATTTGATCAATTAAGTACTGTATTCTTAGATCTATTGATATGAACTAAATGTTTATAGATTTTAGTGTAGATTTCTATGGGCTTTATAATGATGTAAGGATTGTATTCAATTGATATCTAATTGGTCTTAGATTGGTAAATCTATATTTAATTGACATAGATTCATTGAGTATTATGATTTATGCTTTGGATTGATGTTCATGGCCATGGGTAAGGGCCTTATGATATTGAATTGGATGATTTAGCTTTGGATTAAAGTGGTGAGATCAAGTGGGTGGTATGATGCCCTAACTCTCTTATTATTATGTATAGCTATTGTAATTTAGCTCTTGAATTATGTGTGATTTGTATGGTCCACTTATGGTGGCGGTGTTATGTGATTGATATGGCCTTGTCGGCGTTATTTTAAGTATTATGATGATCATGGAAATGTCGGCACTACTTGAAGTATTATGCTGATGTGTGTAGTTGATTATGTGATGTATGATCATATCTACCTATATGTGAAGTAATGTGAAAGTATGTGCTTCTAGAATAACATGTAATAGGTGATAAAGTGAAGTAATGTTGTGTCTTGTTTAGGTAGACTTGTGTCCCTTACTTGATGCTTGTATGAATATGAATATGTGATGTCTGGACTTAGGAAGCTAAAGCATCTTAGTCTTGAATGAATGAATGATGTGAGACCTTGAATAATGATAAGAGGGTCCCTTATGTGAAACCTTGAACCTAGTAGGTAAGGTCATGAAACTTGAAGTCGAAAGTTGTAATGGTATCCTTCATGTAATGTAATGATGGACTTAAGGTTGATTGGATGGAAAGGCATCATATCAATACTTAGGAAAGTCATGATGATCTTTTTATCGCCATTGGAAGGTAGACCCTAGAGGACCTCTTTGGTAGGGTAAATGTGATTGGGTTATGAACATGATGTAAAACCCTTTGAATGAACCTTAATGTGATGTACTCTATGAGAACAAAGGCTAGCAGCGAGTCAGTATGGCAAGGGAAGTAGCTCTAGTTAAAGGATGAGGCTAGAGTACAAATAAGCCCTTCATATTCCTTAATCATGTGCCTACATGGTATGGGTCCATGTTCTACCATTGGCAAGTAGAACAACCTCATCAGAGTAGGATAGAACTCCGGATTCCATGATTTGCTAACATGGTCTATGTCGGTTATTTCCTACTCTCATCATGTGGGATACTTATAGCATTAGAGAAGTTCTATGAAGTTTAGGTGGTGGTATGGGACGCTATCTAGACATTGCACAATAGGCTTTCATAATGTTAATGAGAGTCCCTAGGTCTTACCCAAGACCATTACTTAAATGTCCTTATGTGATGAATGTCTCTTAAATGAACTAAGGAATGTAATGAATTAAGTTAAGAAAGAATGTTAAATGAATAAGTACTTATTTAAAGTAGTTAAGGGTTGTGTAGTTAAGGTATGAAGGGGGCAAGGGAATGGTCACTTCATCTCTTACTTAGATTAGTCTTAGTAATGATTCTAGTTAAGGAAATAAATTGATTGGTTATGTAGACATGATCCAAACTTAGGTAAGTTTTAAGGACTACTTACGTAATCTTGAAGAGGTCAATTATGGACATTCTCTTCTTGAGTTACTTGAGTAGGTCTTCGGATAATCTTTGAAAGGAGAATGTCATGTTTGATGTATGTCATGGTATTAAGTGAGAATGATTCTACCTTAGGTAGTCTATAGGACCCCTTGTGTGTGTGTGAAAGGGATTGTATGGGCGGTCGCTCCACACTCACCCAAGTGAACCTTGGAATCACCTATGGTAGGAGGATCTCATGTTCATGTGTTTGATGTATTGTAAGTGTGTATGTGTCTCATTCTAAGTAGTGTTAAGGATCATTTAGGCATTCTTTGAGAGGGTGTATGGGTGGTCTCTCTTTGTGTGACTTAAGTGAGTCTTAGGATAGCTTTTAGTGGGTTGACTACATGCTAGGATATTCAATTGTGAAGGCTAAGCACTTCACTGTAACAGTGAAGGAACATCACTGTACAGTGAAGTGAGTTACTGGAAAGTGTCTATTAAAAATGTGAATAATTGCCTTGATGATTTCTTATGTATTTCTAAGTTGATAATGTTGTTCTTATGCTTATAGTATGATGTTTTAATCAAAGTTCATGAAAAGCATGTTATTGACTAAATGTCCCTTTTTCATGGTTTTTGCATGGCTTCCATACTTAGTACATCTAATATGCTAACCCCTTCTTTTTCCCTTTTGACTTAAGTGTAGGGAATTGGAAGTCTTGATGTCCCATTGAGGATGGATAGGTTTCTAAGGGTTGAAGATGAAGTATTGGTGAGTCCTCATCGATTCGAGGACAATATCCACATGTTCGGTTATGTCTTAAGTCTTTACTTTATGTCTTGTATGGGCTTAGTCTCAAGTGTTGTATACTCTAAAGTTTAGATGGTTCAAAGGGATATTGTAAAGGTTTAATGTTCTAAATGAAATTCTTCCGCTTGCGTATTGTTTATAGAAAGGATTCTTCGTTAGTGAAGAAAGTTTTAAATTCTTACTCATTTTAGAATGTTTATTATGAAATTAATGGTACGGGTGGCTTAGATGAGACTTCTTGAAGTCTCATTTTCCGTGTGACGAACTCAAGGATGCTCTAACTTCTAGGGTGTACTTGAGGGTCGTGACATTTGCAAATAAATACACATCTTCATTGTACATAACCTCAAAGTCTGTTTCATCAGGGTTCACTCCACAAACTCCAACTACATTCACAGCCTTAGAACTACTTCCCATGACATGCTTCGTCAATAGGTCCATTTGGGTCATCATCTTGGCCATATATTTATCTCGCTCTTGGTCCTTCACTATTTGTTCCTTTGTCATTCTAAATCTCAAAGGAGACACTTGATCTTCTCTAGTGTACCAAGCATGATTGATAGTTGTCATCTCATCAAGTAGAGTAGATGTTATGTCAAACATTTTTTGCATGATTCCTTCTTGAACGAACTTTTTTTCCACACCCTTATTGACTGAATCTAGACTCCGGTAGAAATATTGTAGCAACACATTTTTTGGAAGTCCATGAGTTGGACATTGAAGCATCAACTTCTGAAACCTCAACCATGTCTCATGAATAGGTTCACCATCCACTCGCTTTAAGTTCTGAATATTGTCCCTCAATGACATCATCTTTGAGGGAGGAATAACCCTTACATAAAACACATTAGTTAGCTCCTCCCAAGAAGTAATTGAATTACCTGGTAAATCAGCCAACCACTTTGTAGCCTCCCCCAACAAGAAAAGGGAAACAGAAGAAGTCGGACCAACTTCTGTGCAATGCTCTTGAAATAAAATGGCCCACACGCATCCACAAAGTTTTGGATGTGTTTATGAGGATCCTCTGTATCAAGACCTCCAAAGAGACCCTTCATTTGCAACAGCTGCAACATAGTGCTATTCACATGAAACAACGCATTTCCTACAATCGGAGGAAATCTAATAGCACCTGCACTTCCCAACTGATCTTCATTGACATCATACAAGTTAAAGATGTCATCATTTTTCTCAAGTTGGCTAGCATTGCTCCAATTAACACTCATATCTTTACCAATTTAAGAGCATCTAACAAAGAATAAAAATAAGTTGATTCAACTACAAAAAATCATTTCACAACTAAACTTCACTAAAAGAATTCTAAAAACTACTCCATGGCAGCGGTGCAATTTTTGATAACGCTCAACCACACTTCATCCATTTCTAATTGTCGGCGGTCGCTAATAAGAATAAACTTAACTACGATTTGGCGGATCAATTTAGCAAAGGCTTACCTCAGAAGTCTTTTGAAAAATATGTGGATGAAATGGGTGTTAAATTTGTACATGATGGTTATGAGTCTATGTGGGAGATTGTTGGGATATAATATTAACCATATGGTTGAGTTATAGTATTGATTTTAATCCTTTATAAAGACTTTAAGTTTTATGTTAATTATTACAATAAGTGTTTTGTTTGAATAGATGTGTCAATTACTTATAAAGTAGACGATTTTTAGGTATGGAGTTGTTTAACTCATACGCGTAAGATTAAAATTGCGGGGTCTTATAAGTTATAAATTAAATGTTCACAATCAAAGATGAAGTTAGACATATATCTTGATGGTTGTAACACAAGATTAAATATAAATCAATCTTAATAATGGGAATAGTAAAATTTTAA
This sequence comes from Solanum sitiens, assembly GCA_016801875.1. Classification (NCBI taxonomy): domain Eukaryota; kingdom Viridiplantae; phylum Streptophyta; class Magnoliopsida; order Solanales; family Solanaceae; genus Solanum; species Solanum sitiens. Next base: position 88,849 of record JABWTJ010000521.1, on the reverse strand, counting down.
CTTCTTGTGTTAATACAATTTGCATGTATTGAACGGACCAAATTGAGATATGTATTTATGTTTTGAATTTCAAAAAATAATATCTCTAGTCCATTACATGAGCTTATACTCTTAATCTTGATGTAGTTAGTATGATCTGTGTAGTTGGATTTATTATTTTAATCTATTAAAAGGTGAAACTTTATGATGAGTCAAAAGATTCCTAATGGATTTGATAATAACAAATTACATTCGCGAAATAATAATAAGTTGATAGAATCATATATCGGATATGACATAGAAGACACCCCTTTATGGTTGCTTATAAGTAGTCACGTGAAAATCCTACATCTGGATTATATATGTCTATCCACCACATGAATTAATTTAAGCATAAAGATGCATGATAAATTAATCAATGGATTCAATTTTTCAAAAGTTTAATTTAATTGATTGGTGTCGAATTCTAACATGGGGGGTTAAATAAGTTGTAACGAAAAAAATTTGAAATTAAATGGAGTAAACTTGTAAATTTTTAGTGGTACATTATATGATTTATTATGATATGGTTAATTCATTCTTTTTACGAATTAAATATTATAATTGGAAGTCTTTGCTAATAAATTTGTTGTCCCTACTATGCTTGACTAATTGATCGAGTTCGGAAAAGAAAAGGCTTGTTAGTATTATTTTCAGTTTATTAGTAAATTATTTTTGACTTTTATCAGTGTAAAAGAGAAAAAAGAAGAAAAAAGAAAATACTATGATTCTTTGTTTCCTTAGAAGATGAAAGAAGCAAATAATAGTGTTCAGTGGTTGTTAGTGGCTATTGATGGTGTTTAATGATTGTTGATTACTCTTGGTTTATAATGACTTCCTAAATACACTTAATGATATTTAGTGGTTGTTGATAACTATTGATCATGGTTGTTAGATACTCTTAACAGGTCATAATACACTTAATGGTATTTAATGTTTGTTGATGACTATTGATCAAAGTTGTTAGCAGTGTCGAAATACACCTAAGGTATTTAATGACTATTAATGACTATTAATTATGACTAAAAACATTTCATCTTTCAAACATTTCCCTTATACTAAAAATTTGAAATAGGGATGGGGTTCTAAAGTAAAGATAATCCTTTTTCTGGAAATTTTCTTGCACACACAAAACTTGATTGAAAGAGTTAGTAAGGAATTCGTAAAAGGCTGCTATTCTGGAGTCCCAGTCCCTAAACGACTTGTGTGAAAGCTTCAAAAGGTTAGAGTTTCACAATTTTTTTTAGTTTACATTATTATGCTATTATGTAAGTTTGTGATTTGAAGAATGTTTCCGCTGTGCAAATTCTAACACTACTCTCTGACCAAATGACAATCAATCTTTGTGTTTAGTCTTCTTGTGAAATACTTGATTCGATGCAATGTTAACTGCAACTTCATTATTAAACACAAGTTCCATTTCTTTAATCTCTCCAAATTTCAACTCTTCATTAGTTGCTTGATCATATGAGTTCACATATCGCAAGTGCGTAGCCCAATGATTTTCTTCTGCCCTAGATCTAGCAACCACATTTTTTTTCTTACTTTTCAAAAAAAAAAAATCGCCAACTATAACTTAGTATCTAGAAGTGGATCGCTTGTTATAGGTGACTGCCCATCTACAACTGAATATCTTGCATTTTTCTCATGTTCTTAGCCTTCTTAAAGTATTCCTTTCCCTTCAGCGGATTTTAAGCATTGAAGAATGCGAATAACTTCATTCCCATGATTGTCACTTTGGAAAATCTAATAACTCACTTACAACATTAACTGTTAAGGCAATGTCAGGCCTAGTCACAGTGTGAGAGTTCATGTTTCCTACCAACCATCTGTATCATCCAGGATCACTAAGAGGTTCTTCTTTGTCTAGTAGGAGCTTAACATTTGGATCCATTGGAGTATCAATAGGCCCGCAATCTGTCATCCTTGTCTCTCAAAAAATATCAAGTGCATACTTCTTCGGTGAGATGATATTTATTGATTTGGATTGAGCAACCTCTATGCCTTAGAAGTACCTCAATTGACCAAGATAAAATGCTGAAAAAGTGATGTTTCCGTTTGGTAATTCCTCGTCATCATTACCCGTGGTTAGGGGTGTCAAGTGGGCGGGTTGGTTGAAATTGGAGATATTAAAAAGGATTGACATAGAAATTGGGTTGGGTCTTGATTCGTCCAAGTATACTTTGGGCTCAAATGGGTTGGGTTTAAATGGGCTAAAAACGTGTTGGGTCTTGATCCGCCCAATTTTTCCGATAAATTTCAAAAATTGTAATAGAGTGATATTTAACTTTTATAATCACAATTCGAATTTCCGCTCAAGATTTGTTTTTAAAAAGTAACAAATGTATAGATGAATCCTAAAAATGTTAAATAAATAATAATTCATACAATTAATATAGGAATATATCTTAGTAAAAACTTTTAAAATTGGTTGAAATTGGATATTGAATTGGGCTCAATTGAGGATTCTCTTAAAATGGGTTAGGCTTGAATGGTTTGAGATTGAACCCGATTTGAATTATCTTGAGCCCAACCCTTAAGATTATGGGTGAGTTGGGCGGGTTACCTATGTTTGGATTTATTTTTTACACCCCTACCTGTGGTGACTATTTCATCAATGTAACCACTAAGTTCATGCACAAATCTAGACAAAAGTGATGATAAATCAAAGAATGATTGGCTTCATGTGGTACAATGCTAGATTCTTGAATAACCATGGTAAACTTGTCTACACATGATCGAGAAGACTGCTTCAGGTCTTAAGGTGTTTGCCCGCACATCATGTAACTAGACTATGTTATGGTCCCCTGATATGGATCTGGTTATAGGGAGTTGTAGTGTGAAATCAAGTATTTTCTTCCTACGACCTATGGTGTTGGTTCGTCTAGAGAGAACCTACAAGCTCTTGAGTCTGAAGTAGTCAAAGACTTGAATAATTTTCTACTTATATTTACATTGAATTAAAATAACTTAAATACAACATTGGTGGATCAACCACACATCTAACAACAACAAAATAAGTTCCTACTACAATTGAAATGAGAAAGTAGAGGAATAACCTCCTTACTGCTAACAACTACTACAACGACAAACACTGATACAGGAAAACACCTTTTACAGAGGACCTAAAAAGAAAACTAAAAACATAAATAATAATTTTAGATTTAATCAAATGTTCGATTAAATTTTCCATGCATAAAACTGTTGGTAGACAAAAAGGGTGTTGACAGAATATCTTCGAGAAACAACACCAGGTCAATTGGTAGAGAGACCAATGACAAACAACAACCATAGATTAGAAGAGACTAACTGAAGCAATCTTAGTAATAAAAGAAAAGGTATCACAACAGTAAAGAACAAAAATGTATATGTAACCCTTGAATACTAGGTGAAACCTTAGGCGATTAATCTATCCATCGGGAGAAACCTTTGCCATATATACATGATGACAATAAAATATAGACTTGCATGTAGGTAAAGGAACGAACTCTCAATTGCAACTAAACAGTAAGCCAAACATCTCTTCAATCATAGCATGTTGTTAGCCTGGATGAGAAAGAGCTTCACCTGGAGTCTTAGGAATAGAAACAAATGATTCTGATGTAGAATGGGCCGGTGGAAAACCATGATGTCTCAACCAAGTATAGATAGAGTGAGTATTACGAGTAGAGCGAACATCTTTTCCAGTGGCAATGGAAGAAATCTATGTAGACAAGTTCCCAGGAGGAACAACTGGTGGCGGAAGTGAATCATTTGGTCTAGATGTCAATAGTGGTGGAGTTGGAGCTGAGGAATATGTATTTGTATAAGGCGAAATGGAATGATAGACTATGGAAAGATCCCCAAAGATGAAACTTGTATTAGAACCTCATAAATGACTAGATGTTTAGTAGAAAAGGATGTAAGGAAGGGCTTACCTTCAAAGAAATTAACATCATCAAACATAAGATATACGGTGATGGCTGGTCAGGTGAGATGCTTCCACATACCTTTTGTACCCTCTAATAGACGAGAAATACATTTAAGAGCAAAAGGAGCTAATTTGTCTTTACTTAAGAGTGAGAATATGGACAAAGCATGTGCTCCCAAAGATACGTGGTGCAAGCGAAACCAAGTTGATTAGATACGTGGTGCAAGCGAAACCAGGTTGATTGAAGGAATAAACAAGGTGTGCAACCAGTTTTGATTACCAGAGGAAGGTACTACCTTTTGAAGTTTTGATAAACTAGGGTGTATCAATTGCATATGGATTAAATTAGAGAGTCACGGATTGAACAAACTATAGTGGAGTTGGAAGAATTGAGAATAAGTCCATCTGACTCACACCTTTGACCAATCATTTTTTCTGTAGTAAGGTCTTTTTAACAAAGAAGTTATAAAAGAATGAGATGAAACATATAATGTTCTAGTCAAATGATGTATGACAGAAAGCTAAAAGGACAACCAGGGACAAAAAGAAAATTATTAGAGTCAAGGAAGATAAGGGATTGGTTTGACTAGCTCTGGTTGCCATGGATTGAAAACCATTAGCTAACGTAATAGTGAGAAGGGATTGAAAATAATTAATATCAGACAATGATTATTTGTTACTAGCAATGTGGTCAGAAGCGCATGAGTCCTTGACCCAAGGACCAAATATGGTGACCGTAAGATACAAGCAATAAAATAATGTTTTTGAGAGAAAAGAAGACATATTTCCCGAAAAATACACTGCAGGTCTTAAGTTCTTTATTTTCTAGGGTTATGGTACATATACCAATACCACCAATTAGATCGGAACCCTCGTGCAACCCTACACATGAATTCCCGCTGAAGTTGGGTCCCTCATGCGCTCTCACGCGAAACCTGCAACTTCATATCTCTGTCGTCACGCGCCTCATGCGCCTGTGGATGTTGAGTTTCCGACAGTATTTTCCAGTGGTCTTACTTCTTCATTCCGAGGTTGATCATATTATTTTTCCTCATTTTGACCATTTTCCGATGATCAGATCTACTTTTCCCTGTTATAGTGACTAAACTTTCAACATTCCAGTTACAACATTAAGTCTCGGGATAGAATTCACTCTAATTTTTGGACATTAATAACACTCTATTTTTTGCTTTGACCCCTCATGTTTCTCGGATCCGATGTTTTTTGTACTAAATCAATGGTTTCAAGCAACCCAAACAATGGTATAACCACAAAACCTTTGATAGGTACGCAAACTACTTATCTTGATTTTCTCTGTTTAGTTATGGTGCAAAGGACAAGGTGTTATGGATCACTTGTTGAAACAGGCTAAGGATATTACTGAAAACGATAGGGGGGATACAAGAAGATTGATTCTTAATTGTAGTTTGTTGTGGAGATCTATTGATTCAAGGGTTGATGTCGTTGTTCTGACCATTCCAAGCTTGCTTCTCAGTTTGAAAAAAGGCTTGTGGGCTGTCACGACCCGTGACCATACCCAAGAAGTTAGGGCACAATCTTGGATTGAGACCGGCGTACTCGACCTCTCGGAGGTCTTATACAAGCCCTTTCATATCAGTCATTGCATATACATAGTGAAAAGTAGTGCGGAATTAAAACTTTTCACAAAACATAACATAGTCTTATAAAATCACTTTCATATAAAAGTGATAGGAAATACTAAGTCGTAATCTCATCATCTTAGACACAAGAGTACTTGGGACACGACCCATACGAATATAGAAAACATAGTACTAATAAGTCTATTACAAAACTTCATTAAAAATATAAAAGACATATATGCCCTTGAGTCAAGTGAGGACATACTTCAAATTCTCTTGAACGATCTTCTAAGTCCAACTCTTCTTCCCAAAAGCTCTTCACCTACCAAGAACTATATAGATAAAAGCATGGATTAGTACAACCACATGTACTAAGTATGGCTTATGCATAAAAATCATGAAAACGGACATTTATTGAAAATATGCATCTTTTCATTTGGAAATCATATTATAATCATAAGAACAACATTTATCAACTTAGAAACACATAAGATAACATTTAACCGAAAATCACATTTTTAGAACTCACATTACAGTGAGTTCAATTCAATGTAGTGTGAAGTTCTTCACTGTTCAGTGAATTCTCTTGTCTTCCCTTTTAACACTTCCTATTTTTTAATACCTCACTAAAAGTTATTCTAAGATTCACTTAAGTCACACAAAGAGAGACCGCCCATACACCTTCTCTAGATGTGCCTAAACGACCCTCAAGATTACCTATAATGATTCACATACACACTTACTAGCATCATAAACATAAATGTAGGATTCTTATACCAAAGGTGAAGTCTAAGTCTCACTTGAGTGAGTTGTGAAGCAACCTCCCATACAATCCCTTACACACACACTCAAGAGATCCAATAGACTCCCTAGGATAGAATCATTCTCACTAAACACACCAACACATAGATGATAGGACACTCTCCTTCCGAAGACTATCAAAATACCTACTTAAGTAAATCAAGAAGATAACGTCCATGATTGACCTCTTCAAGATTACCTAAATAGTCCTTAAGACTACCTAAGGCTTAGATCATGTCAACGACACCAAACATCTTCCCCAACTAGAGTCATTCTTAAGACTTCCATAGATAAGACATTAAGAGATCATCCCATATGCCCTCTTCACACTTTAGCTAAGGAATCCTTAAGTTACTTTAGATTAGGTACTTATTCATTTACATACTTTCTAACATGAGTCATTAGTTCATTAGTTCATTAAGACATATTCATAACATAAAGGACATTCAAGTAATGGTCTTGGAGAAGACCTAGGGACTTTCACTAACACATTCAAAGCCTATTGTGCAAAGTCTAGATAGCATCCCATACCACCACCTAAACTTCATAGAACTTCTCTAATGCTAGTAAGTATCCATGATGAGAATAGGCAATAACCGACATAGACCATGATAGCAAGACATGGAATCCAGACTTCTATCCTACTCCGATGAGGTTGTTCTACTTGCCAATGGTAAAACTTAGACACATCCCATCTAGGCACATGGTTAAGGAATATGAAGGGTTTCTTTGTCTTCTAGTCTCATGCTTAACTAGAACTACTTCCCTTACCATACTCACTCGGTGCTAGCCTTTTTTCTCATAGAGTAATCCACATTAAGGTTCATACAAAAGGGTACCATATCTAGTTCATAACCCAATTACATTTACCCTACCAAAGAGGTCCGCTAGGGGATGCCTTAAATGGCGAAAAGAAGCTCATTATGACTTTTCCTAAGGTTAGATATGATGCCGTTCTAGCCAGCCAACCCTAAGTCCAACATTCATCACATGAAGGATAACATTACGGCTTTCGACTTCAAGTTTCATAACCTTACCACTTGGTTCAAGGTTTCACATAAAGGACCTTTTTATCATCATTCAAGGTCTCACCTAATATTCATTCATTCAAGACTAAGACTCTTTAGGTTCCTAAGTCAAGACATCACATATTTATATTCATATTCATACAAGCATCAAGTAAGGGACACAAGTCTACCTAAACAAGACACAACATTACATCAATTTAGCACATATAGCATATCATCTTTTAGACACTTAGGAATTACCCTTAACATCATTTATGTCAACCTATTCATTACTTTAACATCAACATAACCATTATAGACTCATATAACCAAATTAGGAACAACCATGTAACAACTCTAAGACTACACACTTAACACATAGCCACAGCATAACATGATTACCTAATATCATCAATAGACTACCACATAATTTTACATATAGGTAGATATAATCATAGATCACCAAATCAACTAAAAATAGCCATATAACTTCAAGTAGTGCCGACTAGGTCATGTTCATCAATATACTTAAAATAACGCCGACAACGCCACATCAATTCACATAACACCGCCATCATAAGTGGACCAAACCAATCATAACATAATTGAAATCTAAAATAACATTAAATAAGAAGAAATAGGTCAGCATACCACCTCTTCATCCTAAACACTTCAAGCCAATACCAAATCATCCAATTCAACCTCATTAGGCCCTTAGACATGGCCATGAACATCAATTCATTACATAAATTATAATAATCAATGAAATCTAAACTAATTCAATATAGATTCAACAATCTAAGACAAATTAAACATCAATTGAATAAAATTCTTATATCATTAGAAAGCTTATAAGAAACTACACATGAATTCATAAATAATAGACCAATATCAAGTAACCCATAAATTAGTCAAAAACTAGGGTTCATCAATTACATGGGTTGATAGGTAGATTGAGTTAAAATCATCTAAATAATAACAATTCAATCACTATTCAATGATTAAAAACCATTAATGCAAGAACCCATGGTAGAATCATGAAATTGGACAATTCAACTTTAGAAAACTTTAGAAAACATCTTTGAAGTTGGGCTCCTTGATGAAACGAGTTTCAAGGATCAAAAACCATACCTCAATGAAGCTAATTCTTCACTTTTATGAAGAATATCCACTCAAAATGTCACACGAAGCTCTTCCTTGACTTTGGACTTCAATGGAGTCTTTGGGAATTCTTAAGGGATTTTGGGGTTTTGTTTTTGGAAGAATGAAATCTCCTTAAGTGTTAAACACATATATACTTGTTTAAAATACCCAAAATACCGTTAAGAACCGCCAAACCTTCCATTTATAAGTGGGGTGAAATTACAATTTCACCCCTAACTTGGCAGTGAAACTGAACGCAGGAACACGCCCATCGACGGTTGGACAGTCGACGGACCGTTTTTTCCACAAACGGACCGTTCGGTCCTTCCGTTGGTTGGGTCAGAGACTTGTCAAGGTCGCCTTATAACCCAATACCAAGTCTCCAACGATGACACCCATCGACGGGGCGTCGATTGGCCCACAAGCCGTCGATGCCTCCGTCGTTTGGGGCTGCCTGGGACAGTCTTGACATAAAGTTTGGGTCCTTCCTCAAGGACCCTTGGTTGGTCCGTGGGAATGTTTGCCCGGACGTTTCCAACCCAAACATTAACGTATACGAGTTTAACACCTCTCACATGAATTTCATCCAAAATGAACACGTAAAACTCGGCGAAACATGCCTAGACACACAAGGTCACTTCAAGGCACATGTTTCGAACTTCATAAGTGTTCTTGGATGTTTGACCTCAAAACTTCTCGAAACTTGACACACTGCCTATACGTACCATAATAACTCATTTAAGGATCTTAAAACCTCATGAATCACACATAAACACATAGGACCACATATGAGACACTTAGGTGACTTAGTCATCGAACGTCTTGGTCGTCCCTTGATGTTTGACTTCCAATGCACCTAATACTTTAACTACTGCCTCTATACCATATAATAGACCACATTAGGACCTTAGACAACCATTACCAACATGTTAGGATCTATTTAACCTAAGTCATTTTCGAGGTCTTACAATCTCCCCCACTTGGACAACATTCGTCCTCAAATGACACTTGCCACTCTCCGAATACTTCCAAGATTAGAGACTCAAATTAGAATCACATAAGAAAACCATATAACACATTATTCAAGGAGGAAAACATCAATTTCACATAGTCAAGAGATTCACAACACAACAAGAAACTAGAAAACAATTCTATAACTCATTATGCTACAAAACTCACATGCTTCATTCCAAATAGCAAAATCTCATTTTATATTTAATATCGTACTCATACACATAAGTTCTAACCATATTACAACAATATTAGACCAAAGAATCAATTAGCCAATTTTCACAAAATTTTACAGTGAACAGTTTCCAGTGCTACAGTGATTTTTAACAAATTTTCCAAAAATGCAATTTTAGGCAATTTATGATATAGACATGTTATTATGCAAGGTAACATCATATAAACACCTTTTACAACATGATCAAAGCTTCATAAAACACACAATGCAAGAAATTAATGAAATTCAATTTCAACCAAACTTCTAAACATCATGCACATGCAACAACTTCTAGGACTTTCTATCCCATCTACTAACCATACTCCCCCACTTAGAAGGAACTCATATCATCACAAGAGAAAATAAAACTTACCAACATCATCATCACTCTCATCCGGCTTCTCACCTCTAATCCGGAGTGCATAGAAACGCCTCTTTGTTGGAGCATCTTTCTTTGGAACACTAGCAGTAGCTTGCTTACCCTCTTTTCCCTTAGAAGCAATCATAGGACAATCTCTCACTTTGTGCCCACCTTTTCCACATCCAAAACAACTCCCGGTACCCAATAGACACTCGCCAAAATGTTTCTTGCCACAATTGGCACAAGTAGGCTTTGCATTTTGAGAACCACCTCCTTTCTCAAATCTCACCGTAGGAGCCCTAGATCCATCTTGAGTTTGAGCCCTCTTTCTGAACCTTGGCTGCCCTTGATCACTTGCACCACTCCTTTTCAAGTTTCTAGCAATCCTCTTTAGTTTAGACTCTTCAATAGATTGCGCATACACCATGAGTCTAGCTAAGGTCATATCATCATGTAGCATAGCCGTACGGCATTCTTCCATCACTAAGTCGGCGACCCCGGTAACAAAGCGACTCATTTAATCCCTTGGATTAGACACTAGGGAAGGTGCATACCTAGACAATGTTGAGAATTTCAAAGAGTACTCCTCAACACTCATATTGCCTTGCTTGAGATTGATAAACTCTTCTACCTTAACTTCTCTCCTCTCACGGGGAAAATACTTTCCTAGAAAAGCTTCCTTAAATTCTTTCCACTCAATAGGACCCGACTCCACCGGCCTATTGTCCTTCCATTGAGTGTACCAAATTTGAGACCCATCTCTCAATTGATACGAAGCCAACTCCGCCTTCTCCTTAGATGTAACCCCATAGCACTCAACACCTTATACACACCATCAAGGAACTCTTGGGGATCCTCATCTACCTTAGAGCCAAGAAAGATAGGAGGATTCATCCTCACAAAGTCTCTCAACCTCGATGTCATAGTGCTCTTCACGACTCTAGGCAACATACTCAAATTAGCTTGAGTAGTTACGGTTCGGGCTATAGCAATCAAAGCATCTCTAATCTCCCTATTAGACATCTCCGGAACCTCAATACCTCCTTCCACATTAGGGGCATGATCACTTTGGGGAGGCACTTGGGCACCTTGGACACCTTGCCCACCTTGAGGAACTTGCTCAACTTGAGGAGGAGCTTCCCCTTCACCCTTCCCTCTTCCAACCTTCTAGCGTCCATCCTTCTAGTATTCATCTCCTAGAAACACAAGGAAACACATTTAGAAGGATACTCATAACATTACTCTACCGCACGACATAGGAGTAGAAATGAAGTAAAACACTATCGTCCTATAGCCTCTCGCCCATAGATGTGTCGCGACTCACACCGATGGTCAAGACTCTACTAGACGTGACTTGATGAGACTTTTTGATTCCTAAGACTACTTTCACCAACCTATGCTCTGATACCAAGCTTTGCCACGACCCGTGACCATACCCTAGAATTTAGGGCACAATCTTGGATTGAGACCGGTGTACTCGACCTCTCGGAGGTCTTATACAAGCCCTTTCATATCATTCATTGCATATACATAGTGAAAAGTAGTGCGGAATTAAATATTTTCACAAAACATAACATAGTCTTATAAAATATCTTTCATATAAAAGTAATAAGAAATACTAAGTCTCAATCTTATCATCTTAGACACAAGAGTACTTGGGACACGGCCCATACGAATATAGAAAACATAGTACTAATAAGTCTATTACAAAACTTCATTAGAAACATAAAAGACATATATGCCCTCGAGTCAAGTGAGGACATACTTCAACTTCTCTTGAACGATCTTCTAAGTCCAAGTCTTCTTCCCAAAAGCTCTTCACCTACCAAGAACTATATAGAAAAAAGCATGGATTAGTACAACCACATGTACTAAGTATGGCTTATGCATAAAAATCATGAAAACGGACATTTACTGAAAATATGCATCTTTTCATTTGGAAATCATATTATAATCATAAGAACAACATTTATCAACTTAGAAACACATAAGATAACATTTAACCGAAAATCACATTTTTAGAACTCACATTACAGTGAGTTCAATTCAATGTAGTGTGAAGTTCTTCACTGTTCAGTGAATTCTCTTGTCTTCCCTTTTAACACTTCCTATTTTTTAATACCTTACTAAAAGTTATCATAAGATTCACTTAAGTCACAGAAAGAGAGACCGCCCATACACCTTCTCTAGATGTGCCTAAACGATCATCAAGATTACCTATAATGATTCACATACACACTTACTAGCATCATAAACATAAATGTAAGATTCTTATAAAGGTGAAGTCTAAGTCTCACTTGAGTGAGTTGTGAAGCAACCGCCTATACAATCCCTTACACACACACTCAAGAGATCCAATAGACTCCCTAGGATAGAATCATTCTCACTAAACACACCAACACATAGATGATAGGACACTCTTCTTCCAAAGACTATCAAAAGACCTACTTAAGTAAATCAAGAAGATAACGTCCATGATTGACCACTTCAAGATTACCTAAATAGTCCTTAACACTACCTAAGGCTTAGATCATGTCAACGACTCCAAACATCTTCCCCAACTAGAGTCATTCTCAAGACATTCCATAGATAAGACATTAAGAGATCATCACATATGCCCTCTACACACTTTAGCTAAGGAATCCTTAAGTTACTTTAGATTAGGTACTTATTCATTTACATACTTTCTAACATGAGTCATTAGCTCATTAGTTCATTAAGACATATTCATAACATAAAGGACATTCAAGTAATGGTCTTGGAGAAGACCTAGGGACTTTCATTAACACCTTCAAATCCTATTGTGCATTATCTAGATAGCGTCTCATACCACCACCTAAACTTCATAGAACTTCTCTAATGCCAGTAAGTATCCCACATGATGAGAATAGGCAATAACTGACATAGACCATGATAGCAAGACATGGAATCCGGAGTTCTATCCTACTCCAATGAGGTTGTTCTACTTGCCAATGGTAAAACTTAGACACATCCCATGTAGGCACATGGTTAAGGAATATGAAGGGTTTCTTTGTCTTCTAGTCTCATGCTTAACTAGAACTACTTCCCTTACCATACTCACTCGGTGCTAGCCTTTTTTCTCAAAGAGTAATTCACATTAAGGTTCATACAAAAGGGTACCATATCTAGTTCATAACCCAATTACATTTACCCTACCAAAGAGGTCCGCTAGGGGATACCTTAAATGGCGACAAGAAGATCATTATGACTTTTCCTAAGCTTAGATATGATGTCGTTCCAGCCAACCAACCCTAAGTCCATCATTCATCACATGAAGGTTACCATTACGGCTTTCGACTTCAAGTTTCATAACCTTACCACTTGGTTCAAGGTGTCACATAAAGGACCCTCTTATCATCACTCAAGGTCTCACCTAATATTCATTCATTCAAGACTAAGACTCCTTAGGTTCCTAAGTCAAGACATCACATATTTATATTCATATTCATACAAGCATCAAGTAAGGGACACAAGTCTACCTAAACAAGACACAACATTACATCAATTTAGCACATATAGCATATCATCTTTTAGACACTTAGGATTGACCCTTAACATCATTTATGTCAACCTATTCACTACTTTAACATCATCAACATAACCATTATAGACTCATATAACCAAATTAGGAACAACCATGTAACAACTCTAAGACTACACACTTAACACATAGCCATAGCATAACATGATTACCTAATATCATCAATAGACTAACACATACTTTCACAAATAGGTAGAAATAATTATACATCACCAAATCAACTAAAAAAATAGACATATAACTTCAAGTAGTGCCGACAAGGCCATGATCATCAATATACTTAAAATAACGCCGACAAGGCCACATCAATTCACATAACACCGCCATCATAAGTGACCCAAACGAATCATAACATAATTGAAATCTAAAATAACATTAAATAAGAAGAAATAAGTGAGCATACCACCTCTTCATCCTCAACACTTCAAGCCAATACCAAATCATTCAATTCAACCTCATAAGGCCCTTACACATGGCCATGAACACCAATTCAATACATAAACTATAATAATCAATGAAATCTAAACCAATTCAATATATATTCAACAATCTAAGACCAATTAAACATCAATTAAATACAATTCTTATATCATTAGAAAGCCCATAAGAAACTACACATGAATTCATAAACATTAGACCAATATCAAGTAACCCATAAATTAGTCAAAAGCTAGGGTTCATCAATTACATGGGTTCATAGGTAGATTGAGTTAAAAATATCTAAATAACAACAATTCAATCACTATTCAATGATTAAAAACCATTAATGCAAGAATCTAGGATAGAATAATAAAATTGGACAATTCAACTTTAGAAAACTTTAGAAAACATCTTTGAAGTTGGGCTCCTTGATGAAACGAGTTTCAAGGATCAAAAATCATTCCTCAATGAAGCTAATTCTTCACTTTTATGAAGAATATCCACTCAAAACGTCACACCAAGCTCTTCCTTGACTTTGGATTTCAATGCAGTCTTTGGGAATTCTTAAGGGATTTTGGGGTTTTGTTTTTGGAAGAATGAAATCTCCTAAGTGTTAAACACATATATACTTATTTAAAATACCCAAAAGAACCTTAAAGAACCTCCAAACCTTCCACTTATAAGTGGGGTGAAATTACAATTTCACCCCTAACTTGGCAGTGAAACTGCACGCAGAAACCGGCCCATCGATGGTTGGACAGTTGACGGATCGTTTGTCCACAAACGGACCGTTCGGTCCTTCCGTTGGTTGGGTAAGAGACTTGTCAAGGTCCCCTTATAACCCAAGACCAAGTCTCCAACGATGACACCCATCGACGGGGCGTCGATTGGCCTACAAGCCGTCGATGCCTCCGTCATTTGGGGCTGCCTGGGACAGTCTTGACATAAAGTTTGGGTCCTTCCTCAAGGACCCTTGGTTGGTCCTTGGGGATGTTTGGACGGACGTTTCCAACCCAAACATTACCGTATATGATTTTAACACCTATCAC
The DNA here is from genome assembly GCA_016801875.1 of Solanum sitiens. Classification (NCBI taxonomy): domain Eukaryota; kingdom Viridiplantae; phylum Streptophyta; class Magnoliopsida; order Solanales; family Solanaceae; genus Solanum; species Solanum sitiens. The sequence goes on along the minus strand of JABWTJ010000521.1, from coordinate 73,752 downwards.
ATGAATTTCATCTAAAATAAACACGTAAAACTCGATGAAACATGCCTAGACACACAAGGTCACTTCAAGGCACATGTTTCGAACTTCATAAGCGTTCTTGGACGTTTGACTTCCAAACTTCTCGAAACTTGACACACTGCCAATAAGTACCATAATAACTCATTTAAGGACCTTAAAACCTCATGAATCATACATAAACACATAGGACCACATATGAGATACTTAGGTGACTTAGTCGTCGAACGTCTTGGTCGTCCCTTGACGTTTGACTTCCAATGCACCTAATACTTTAACTACTGCCTCTATACCATATAATAGACCACATTAGGACCTTAGACCACCATTACCAACATGTTAGGCTCTAGTTAACCTAAGTTATTTTCGAGGTCTTACATGGGCTATACAAAAATGACATATCCCACTTTTAAAATCCGATATCTCTGTTACGTACAATAAAAAACACGATTCGGATATGTTTCTTATCTTGGACAGGTTCAGGCGGTAATGGAAGAATTTAATGAGTTGTGCCTGTTGGGATATATACTATTAACTATATATTAAGAAATAACATTTATTAGAGAATAAATATTTGTTCAATTTCAATAGATCATATATTCGTTTATGCTGTCTATTTTACTTATATAGTAGATGATTTAGTGTGTAGAGTTTTAGCTTATACACAGAGGATTAAATCATCGGTTTTTATAAGTATTAAGTTTTTTGTTCACAATCTAGAATGGAAATTGGACATGCCATCGGGAACGATTGTAGCACAAGATTATATGTAATTTATCTTGATTATGCTAGTACATTTTGTATATATTGAACGAGACCGGGTAGAGATAGTTATTTTATACTAAAAATATATTTTCTAAACTATTAAATGTATTTATATTGCTAATCCCGATATAACTATTATGATCTGTATATATATTAATTATCGTTTTGATTTATTAAAAGGTGAGATTCTGAGATGGGTCAATATACCTGGTAAGTTGGATGATAATAATATATATTTGTGAAATAATAAGTTAGTTGATGGAATTCAAGTCTCGTTACAGAGATTGATTGATATGCCTTTTAGAGAAACTTATAAGTTTTCATTGTATCAAATCTTGCAAGTGGATTTATGAATCTGACACATGAAATAAGTTAAGCAGTGCTCTAAAGGAAATTGATCATTAAGTTAAATTCGTCAGTAATTTAATTTATTGATTAGTATCTGAAATCTTAACATGGGGAATCACATAAGTGTTTAATAGGGAATTACCAAAATCAATATCTTAACATGGGAAATTACATAAGTGTTTAATAGGGAATTACCAAGTATAATAGAGGATTGCAATTACGAATTTCTAGTGGAATGATTTGTAATTTATTATGGTAAAAATAATATAAATTAATTATTTAGAATTATTTCCATAATAGGAAGTCTCAGTGGTCCCTATAATTCAAATTAATTATTTGAAATATTTCCATTATTTGGAATTAATTATGTGGTCCCTATAGTGTCCATATTTAACTAGAAATCAGAATCCTATTTCTATGCAAAAAGTAAGAATAATATGGGTTTTTCTAGTCTTCTAGAAAAACAAGGCTTTCTAGTCCTTTTTGGACTAGGAAAAAATATATATAAATAGGAATTCTCCTAAACTAGAAAAGAAGATGATTAGTTTTTTATTCGATACTTGCCCACTCAAGTATTGAGAGAGTTCGGATGTGACTTGGGATCACTTTAGAAGACCATAGCTATTGTTTATCTTTTAGAATCACTTGAAGGTCTGTCCAACTTGGGGAAAGTATCTGTTCATGCTTCAAGAGGTATTTATCAAATTAAATTTCAATATATTTATGTGTTCTAGCATGACTAATGTGTTCTAGCATAAACGGTATTGGATCTATTATTAATGTAAGCAGTAGAGATCATGATATGCTTCCGTTGTGCATATAGTTTTCCAACAATTGCCATTATCTTGGTAGACTATTTGTTGCAAAGTGGTTCCTTTTCTCTTTATTTTCTGAAATTGCTATAACAATTATAGATTGGGTTAGTCTGCTTTGCACGGTATTAATTGAAGCCATCCATGTCTTCTTATTAATTGATTATAATGGGATTCGAAGAATTTTAATGATTGTCACCATCATTAATGGTATTGTAGGCGGCTACTAGGTGCATAGTGCAAAAGTTTTCCCAATTTATGGTGATTGTTGATTAATTATTTTACTATTATTTTCTTAGAAAAATAAATGATGTTGTTTTTTTGGCAACCACTGCTAAGGATTCCTTTAATTTTTGGAAAGGAAATTTTAAAACAAAAGGAAAACTGCAATGTGCAGATGTAAGTGGCGGCGATAATCAATGGCACATCACTATTAGATTACTTTTTTTGTTAGTTAATCATATGAGCATTGTTTTTATTTCTTTTTGTATAATATAAATAAGGGAAAATGCACAAGTACCCCTCCAATTTATGTTCGAAATTTTAGAGACACACTTATATTATAATAAGGTCGTATTACCCCCTGAACTTATTTTATAAATAATTTTTTACCCCTTTGCATCCTACGTAGCACTATCTTGTGGGCCCAATGACCTTAGTATAGTATAAGTGTGTCTCTGAGAGTTCGGGCATATGTTGGGAGTACTTATGCATTTTCCCTATAAATAATAATAGTTGAGAATTAATTATTAATAAATAGTGTTGTTAATGAATCTATTTATTTGAAATCATTGTAAAATTCTTATAAATTTAATTAATATATGAATTGAGAATTATGATTGATAAATAGGATTACCAAAGTGATCTATTTATTTGAGTCATTAATATTCTCAATATGTCATGTATAAATTATCTTAACTCCTAAGTGAATACTAGTGGTGATTTATTTACTTAAATGGAGATTCGCCTTTTAGTTACTAGTAACAGTTAATTTATTAATGAGAAGAGATATTAAAGGTTTTCATCGGTCTAAAAGGGGGAAAACATAATATTTTGAATTCTCAAGTGTATTAATTGAGAGAACAATTTGATATAAGAAGGTGGTGTATGTCTTAGTCAAAAGAAAAGGCACACAATATGTCTATGCTCATGAGATAATTATTAAAAAGAGAACAAAAATGTGAATAGAGTTATTTTAATCCCTAACTATTCCTGAAACGATTAATTTTTTAAATTTGGTCATAGTTAAGATGGTCATGAATTTTATGATATCTGATTGACTTGAAATTTGATGGTTCCAACGAAAATCGTTTAGATGGGTTTAGGTAGTTTGTCGGAATAAAATTTGATTTGAATATGATACAATCATTCTTCATGTTAATTATGTTTATGTTAAATTTGGAACATGATTACACATGGTTATTTAACATGAATTGATATGTGATAGGAATGTGTGTCATATTGTTTAAATTCCTAACGATACTTAAATTACTTAAACTTGAATTTGGTCACAGCTTTAGAAACAAAGATTCTTTATATGCTTCAGTTGACCTGAAATTTGGTAAGTTCATTGATAATGATCTATTAACAAGTACTCATTGTTATGTGGTTATATTTTTATGAGGTTGTTAAAATAATTTTAAAGTTGTTCATTGGAATTAAAATTTGATTTAGTATAAATTACATCCTTTATATTATTTCTATTTATTTTATATGTGGTACATGATTACACATGATAAGTTAACATAAATTTGATATATAATAAGGATGTAGATCTGTTCATTTTTGGTCAAATCGTTTAAATCTGAATTTGGTCATAGCTTTGGAAATAATTATTATTTTTGAAGTCCGATTGATCTGAAATTCGGTAGGTTCATCAGAAACGAACAAATTTAAAACACTCATTGTTATATAGTGATTTGATAATTTGAGGTCGTTCGGATGATGTTTATAGATAATTTTTATATCTTGAAAAATTAATTTTACGAAAAATTACTCGACTAAGATATAGTGGTGATAGAGATTATTCTTTATGGTCTTCATGACTAAATTTTAGTGAAGTATTAAGTTAATGTGTTGGCTTAGACCTTCCTCCCTATAGAATGAAATTAATACAAGTCGTTAAAGTTTAATATCTAGTTTTGATTATCTGTATTGACTCTCCTAAACTGAGTAATATTTGATTGGATCAATGGATCTAGTGATAATCATATCCACTTGACTTAAATTAACATATACTCTCCTTCTGAGTTAGCTTTTGTTTTAAATTTGTTGAAGTGAATATCTGACACCACATATGTATGTTGCATGAGTAGTCATTTTTTCATCAAAATTTATTTTTTAAGATGCATGGATATCTATGATGTGTGTTTTGAATTTCAGTATTCAATGTATACATAAACATGTTTTTCTTTTCGAATTTTAGAATTTTATTCTTTATTCTTGATTTGTGTATCTATTTCACAAAAATGATGATATATGATAATAATTACCGAGCGGGAAAATCTTAAATTTTATTTTGTCGAAACAACATTTTCAACCAAATTGATCATAGTTTTGGAATTCAAAAAAAAGGGAACTTTGATTAATCTGAAATTTGATAGATTAATAAGAACGACCTAGTAAAAAATTAATTTTTTTTTTTGGATTGTTATATGAGTATTTGGTCATATTTGATTAAATAGTAGTGAAGTAGTTTTATGTGTTGGCTTAGACCTTCCTCCCTATCGAATGAAATTGATGCAAGTCACTACGTATTTAATCGTCTAGTTTTGATAATCTATATTAACTATCCTAAACTGAGTAATAAGATTGGATTAATATAGCTAGAGGATTTTCACTTGACTTAAACTAACAGTAGACACTCCAGCGACTTAAAATAACAGTAGACTCTCCAACTGATTTAGGTCTGTATAATTTTATTAAGTGAATAATCGGTCATTGTACATGTTTATTGCATGAGTAGTTCTCCAATCCCAACGATTGGTTATTCGAGATGCAGGGATTGTAACGACCCTAAAATGAACTAGGGTTATCTAGAGCTTCACTACTGTTTTAAAGGCTTATAAATAGCTTAATTAATGTGTTTGTGAATTTTGAAGTCAATCCGGTTAAGTTTGAAGTCTAACGTTAAGGTACGACTGTCTAGTTGCCTATGTGCTTATGTGTGTGTCATGATTTTATGAGGTACTTATATGGTTAATAATAGTGTTTAAAGGAAGCATGTTGATTTTGGTAAGGTTTGGAGGTCAAACGTCCAAGAACGTCCAAGACGTTAGAAAGATAGTCTTTGGACGTCCTTGTGAATTTGGGTGTGTTTTAGCATGTTTTACGTGTTCATTTCTGTTGAATTTGGTTGGAGATGTTCCTAAGACCTAGACGTACGTTTTTAGGGGAATTTTATCCACTTTCACACATTGCTAAAAAATAGGATCCGATTAACTACTGACCAATTCATTTTGAATTTTAAATTTTAAAAAGCCCAAGTAAGTCAAATGTATTACTTATCCAAATATTATATAAAGTCTTAACTTGAATCAAAATTGTCATTTCAAAATTTTAATAAAGTTTGCAATTATTAAAATAAATTTAATTTTCATCAGGCAAAGAACTCCTAAACATCATTTTGTTCAACTAAGTTGCCAAATACTTCTATATTTTTCTTTGCTCATCAAAACTGAATTGTAATTAACCTTCCTTTATGTGTGATGCTACTTCAATTTGTATTTGAAATTATGACAACAAAGAGCAACATTAGGGTAAAATTATGACTCCAAATGGATGTTCATAATTTGGAAATGGGGCAATTTTTTTAAGATTCTTCTAAAATTAAATCTGAAAATTTAAAAATCTCTTTAGAAGATAATCAAAATTATTTAACATAGTCATTTAAAATCAAGAAAAGAAGAAGAAGCAAACGAAAATTTAATAAAATAAAAATTAAAATGACTATTTGTTCAAGATGCAATTAGTTCTTATTTTTGAATTCCTATAATAAAGGAAATCATATACTCATTTAGCCATTGATTCCTTTGTTCTATAAATATATTGTTCTCTTTTTTCAAGAAAAAAATTATTGATTTTGTTAGAATTTTTTTTTATCCCACGCTTTATAGATTGGTAGAAGTCAAATTTTATTTCGTTTGAATATTTTCTGTAAGTTTTAATTTTGTTGAATATTAATTTTGATTTTCTTCATGAAATTCAAACTTTACAATGATTGAATTTTACATGAATAATAATCATGATTGCTTTGAAGGTAATACCGACAAAGAAATATTACAATATAATTTAATTCTTAAAAATGATTTTTGTCAATTTGATTATTAATAAGAAATCATATATCATTTCAATAATTAAATTAAAATAGATAAAATATTAAAATCTATTTTAATTTGATTCGATTTAAAGTGTAATAAAAAACATTACTCAAAGATTACATTTATATATTGCTTTTCTACTTCTAGAAAATATGTAACCGACAGCTTGACTATTAAAATATTTAATTAATTTAATTAATTATTTTAAAAGAATAAAAATGTGAAAAAAATTAAATTTAAGAAAACTAAATTCTTATATAATGCTTTATATTAAGTTCACGTTAATTTAAGTTGATTTTTTATTTTTAAAAAAATCATGAAATAAATAATTATTAAATAATTATTATTTTAAATTAAAATAGTTTTAAACATTATTTTTCAATGCATAGATAAACCTTTAACTATATAATTAATTAAATTAAATAATTGGTTTTATTAGTTAAACTTTTAAACTAAATAAAAAATATAAATAACAATTAAATGTACTGCTAAAAAATTCAAACACTTTAAACTATTTATTAACGTTTATATAATATTTGTTTATTCTTATTAAATTAATATATTTGTTTATGCTAATTAGTTTTAAAAGAAGTCCCTTGATAAAATTTATATAAAATAACACGATATAATTAAAAGAAAAAACAGTTTAGAACTCCCATTACCCATGTATTACTATGTAGTCCTAAAAATTTATGAAAACCTGTGTGATAACTTTTCATTTTATCATTAGTTATCTTAAATTAAATTTAAAAATACAAATGAATAATTACGATTATTTTAAATAATATCAAATTACAAAATAGCATTATTTTTCGTCTTTATATTGTAAATTTCTGTTTGTTTATGATTACTTTATTTTGTAAAAATGAAAATATAATATTATATAGCGTTAAACAATAATTATACACAAATCATTTTACTTTTCACATATTATAATTAAAAATATGAAAAGGTAACATTTTAAGTTTTCTTTTTGCAGGATGATTGGTGTGTGATTTAGGTGGATTTGAATTTTTATTTTTATTTTCGAGATATCATTGAAAATTTTACGATAAAAAACATGTGCTAATTAGTTATAGTCAAAAAATATTGCGGTCACGCCCAAGAACTCTCTCCCATACTTGATTTCTCCTTTGTGTTTGCATTTTTACTACTTGTGAAACCCCCTCTTCCCCCCTTTTCTTGATATTTTACACTTTGGTGTCACAACTTGAATTTAATTTTTTTAATTCAAAAATGTCTTAAGCTATGACTATTTAGAATGGAATTCTAAGTAGCTACTATTTTCACTATAACTCTCTCGGGACACGACCCCAACCCTGTATTGGATTACTTTACTAGATTCGATTCGTAGATACTCAAAATGTAGGTTAGTGTCGTTGAGCACGAAATATAAAAAGATACACATATTGAAGCATCTAAATTGCGCCGCTGCCGGAGAGTGGTGTCACGTGAAAATGTAGTTACTTAGTTTCTAGTTCTTTGTAGTGTAGTTTACACTAATTTAACATTTAGTTTTGTTTTTTGTTGTTTAAAATTCCCAGGAAGCATGAGCGTTAATGGTAGCAATGGAATTCAGGTAGGCCATCAGGACGACATTGGAAATTTGAACGATGTCCAGGAGCCTAACGTCAACGACCCACATTTCATGGGAGGTGTGGGGGCTATCTGATTACCTCCAGCACAGGGAAATGTAGTATTCCATATAAGTAGTTCCATGTTGCAACTTTTGCAACTAAAAAGGACTTTTTTGTGGATTAGTTTATGAGGACCAGCATGAGCATCTACGAAATATTTTAGATGTGGGTCGAACATTCTCGTTTAAAAACATCTCTGAGGATTCAATTCGACTAAGACTATTCTCTTTCTCGTTGATGGGTGAATCTCACAAGTGGTTACCTAAGTTGCCAAGCAACTCAATCACTTCATTGGAGCAACTAGTTATAGCTTTCAACATACGATTCTTTCCCCCTTCGAAGATGATGACCATTGGGGAAAGTATCAAGGCTTTAAGCGTTTAAATGGAGATCCATTGCATGAAACTTGGCTACGATTTAAAAGGCTGGTACTTCAATGACCAACGCATGGTCTTCCCGATAACGTCCTGCTTCAATACTTTTATCGGAGCCTAGACTCAGTCAATAAAGGGGTGGCTAACCAACTCTCATCGGGAGGAGTAATACAGCAGCCATACGCGGTGGCAATACAATTTCTGGATTGCATGACAACCATCAACAGGGCATGTTACAGTCGCAAGGACCAATTTTCTTGAGTGACCTTTCAATTATCTAAAGAGAAGATCGAAAAAGACAATGAAGGGGACCAAAAGATGGCCAAGATCATGAAGCATCTTGATATTCTGTCCAAGAATTTCATGGAAGCAGGCACCCGTAGTGTCAATGATGTGGGATTTGGGAGTACAAATCCCGATGACATGACGTTGAATTAATATATAGTGAAAAGGTGAACTTCTTAACAAACCAAAGTGGTGTCTACTGATAAAACTACCCAAGGCAGGGTGGTAACTAAGGTTTGACTAGAGAAAAAGGATGGAAGGATAGAGACAGAGAATGGATATATCGAAATCAGACTTGCAAAGATTAGGAGAAGGATATGTACATGCCTCCCCATTAGCGGGAGAAGCACAAGGATTCAGAAGGTTGCAGACCTGAGGAAATACTTTCACGTATTCTAAACAAGGTTGAAGAGTTAGACAAAATGCTGAAAGGTATGAAAGAAGATGTATCTACCCCTCAGACCGTCACCTCTCATTCCATCTCAATCAAGCAGTAAGAAACTTAGATGGGTCACATCTCATCTCATCTCAACCCTAGATAACAAGGGAGTTTGCCTAGTGATACTATGGCTGAACCCAAGAGTGAAACCTGAAGACTGACTTGCGTCGTGCGACGATGTTAACTAAGGCGCTGTTTGGAAAGCAACCCAAGACCATTTACTTGCTTTATTTTTAATATCTTGATAAAATAAGTGTGTGGGTTGTACGAAGCTTAGGGAGACAAAGTGTTTGAAAAGATGCAAAGTGATGGGGAACATGTTCATTTGGTGGAACGCCGACAGGTTCGGCGTGACAATTATTCCCCGTCGTTTGAATATATGCACCTGAAAATTAGAGTCTGTAAAACTTAGTGGAATGAAAATTTCTATCGGCAATTAGCCAACCTAGAAGAGGACCCCAGTTTGGAGCTCAACACTGCCTGGCAGTGGCCAAACAACGACCCTCCAAACGACACCCCGTCGTCCAAATGACGGCGCGTCGATGGGTGACGTTGATGGGGCCATGTATCCTACAGGTGGAGGAGCTGCAGTCCCAAACGACGGACCACCATTGACGGGGCGTAGGCCAGTCGATGGTCCGTCGATGGGTGGCCGTCGATGGCACCTGCAAGACTGCCTGCTTCACTATAAGGCTTGGGGTGTTTTTGGGAAATTCATCCCAAGTCCTATAAAATAGGAGAACGATTATTTTAGGTGTGTATGGGTATTTTAAGAGTATTTAAGTCATTAACTCTCATTTAGACCCTAGCACCTAGATCAAAAACCCTTCCCTCCCAAAGTTTCTCCAAAAGCCTCCATGAGAGCTCAAGGTGAAGATGGAACTTGATGATGGATCTTCAATGGAGTTTCTGCCTAAATTCTCTTTGGATTATTCTAATAATGTATGGGAGTTCTTCATCTAAGGCTTGCTATCACCTTAGAGTCAATTTCAAAGATGATTTCAAAGATTTCAAAAAGATGAAAAAGTCCAATTTCTACTCTAAGTCATGCGGTTCTTGCATGAAATGTTTTCAAACCGTAAGATATGATGTTATTGATGTATAACTGATGTTTTTCAATGAAATTCTCCATGAACCCTTGACCTTCTCAAATCTCTCAATTTGACTAAACTATGGGTGAATTGATTATGGCTAAATAGTAATGAATTCATGTGTAGATTGCTTAGAGCTATTGATTTATGTATAGATCATGTTGGTATGGTTTATAAGATGCCTCAGTTTGATTATATGAATGTTGTATATTGTTAGTTTCATTGTATATTGAGTTTATTGGATTGAATTGGTGATCATGACTATTTGTAAAAGCCTTTGAGTATTGAGTTGGTTGACTTGGCTATGGATTGAAGTTGTGACGTTGGATTGATGGTATGCTGCCCTAACTCTCTTGATATTATGTATAGTTCTTGTATTATAATGATGATTGGTATGGTCCACTTATGGTGGTGGTGCTTATTTGCTATACTTGTGAAAGATGTGGTCTCGTCGGCATTACTTTATAAATTGTGGATAATGTGGCCTCGTCGGCATTACTTTATGTATTATGTTATTATCATGTTATAACTTGAGTACGTGAGTATATTTAAGGTCTTGATGACTTAAGTGTATATATATATATATATATATATATATATATATATATATATATATATATATATATATATATATATATATATATATATATATATATATATATATATATATATATATATATATATAAATTTGTGTGTGTGTGTAGTCATGTATGTGTTCTCCTAAATGAATATAGGTGATCATGGTAGGTTATAGTGATGCCTTGTGGGTGTAGACTTGATGTTGAAGTATGAATTCTCTTAAATGACTATATATACCTTATTATAAGTTATGTTGATGATTCTATAGAAGTGTGTGGGATGACTTGCAAGTATACTAAGTTGTCCCTATGTGTTCCTTGAGTGATATGCTATAAGTGATAAGGTGAAGTATGTGTGTATCTTGTTTTGGTACACTTGTGTCCCTTACTTTATACCTATAGAAAGTGAATATGGTTTTTTGACTTAGTATGCTAACGTTTCTTAGTCTTGTGTGTGTGATTGAAATATGACCTAGAACATAGAGAAGAAGGTCATTAACTTGGAACCTTTTAGATGAAAGGTTATGATATCCTTGAAGTTGAAAGACATAATGGTATCCTTCTTCTATGAATGGTTGACTTAGGGTTGATTGGAGGGAACGACATGAAATCATCCTTAGGAAAGTCATTGACCTATCCTCTTAACCATTGTAGGTAGCCTAAGTGGACCCTCTTTAGTAAGGTGTAATGTGATTGGGTTGTGAACATGTTATAGTACCTTTTCATATACTCATTTATTGAATTACTCTATGAGAACAAAGGCTAGCACCGAGAGAGTATGCTTGGGTAGTAGTTAAGAAGGATGCTAGAGTACAAACAAACCCTCGATATTCCTTAACCATATGCATACATGGGATGTGTCCTTGTTCTACCCTTGGCAAGTAGAACACCCTCCATCGGGGTAGGTTTGGGGAGGGTGTATGGGTGTTCTCTTCTTGTCTTACTTAGGTGAGTCTTAGAGTAACTCTAGGTATGGAGTTGGATTAATGAAATGGGAATAATCTTATCTTAGGTAGTCTAAAGGATCTCTTTGGTGTATGTGAAGGGATTGTATGGGCGGTCGCTTCATAACTCATTCAAGTGAGCCTTAGAATCACCTTTGGTAGGAGGTCTCATATTTATGTGCTTTGAAGTGTTCTTGTTGTTCTATTGTGATATGTGGCTTATATGTGAAGTTGATGTAATAAAGGTTACTTGAATTGTTCTATATGTGATTGATGATTTGTGATATGTCTCTTAAACTATTTTATGAAGGTTTTATCAAATGTCATGAAAGCATGTTATTCACTAAATGTCCCTTTTTCATGGTTTTTGCATGACTTCCATACTTAGTGCATTCAATGTGCTAACCCCTTCTTCCTAAAGTGTAGGGAAATGGGAGACTTGATATGCCATGGAAGACGGATATGTTTCTAAGTATTGAAGATGAAGTTTTGGTGATTCCTCATCGATTCGACGACAATACACATGTTCCTTATGTATTAGTCTTTATTTTTATGTCTTGTATGGACTTAGACCCAAATGTTGTATATTCCAAAGTATAGATGGTTTAATGAGACATTGTAAAGGTTTAATGTTTTAAAGAAAGTTTTCCGCTTGCGTATTGATGAAAGAGTTCTTCGTGTGTGAAGAAAGTTTTAAATTCTTACTTATTTTCGATAGTATATTATGCAATGAATGATAGGAGTGGCTTAAGTGCGACTTCTCAGAGTCTTATATGCCGTGTGGCGAGTCAAGAATGCTCTAACTTCTAGGGTGTAGTTGTGGGTTGTTACATGGATATATATGTATAAATGAACCCTGAATTTTTTTATTTGGGATTATTTAAAATATTATGATCTACTTAAAGTATTGTGTCTCATATTCTCAATAGACTTTACGCAACCACTTAGTACTACTTAAGATTTTCTTTTGGTAGAGATAGGATATTAATTCAAAGAATGCATTGTACATGTACCTTATGTTAGATGAAATTATTTTTAGTTTATAACTAGATAAGAGATGAATATATTTATTTGTAACACTCCTATTATTGAGTTTGATAAATATTTTATTTCTTGTGGTATATTGATGCATGATTCCTTTATTAATATTATCTCTCATGAATTAAATTATATTAATCTGTCTCATAAGGGAAAATATCTTTTAAGTTGAATGAAGCTTATTTTGTACATTAGCGTCTAAGTCATTTATTCTGAATAGAATTTTGAGATTGGTTAATGGATGGACATAACGGTTCATTGAAAGTGAAGTCACTACCAACATGTACGTTTTGTTTAGAAGGAAAAATGACTAACAGACCTTAGCTTTCCTCTTAAAAAGGGAAAAAGAGGTAGTGATAAGTTATAATTAATTTATTCTGATTTGTGTAATATATGAGCATGTGGGCAAGAGGTGAATTTGAGTTTTTGAGTTTTCAAGAAGGTTACTCGTGATATGAATATATTTTTTGATGTTTTAATTTGTAAGTCTAAATGTCTTGATAAACTCAAAATATTTAAGACACATGAAAGTATCATCAAGAAAAAATATATAAAGTCACTACAATCTGATTGTAGTGACGTAAACCTCTCTGCATAGCTCATAAGTCACTTATATTATAGAATAATGTATTTCTATTGTCTACACTACACACTCTATAATAGATTGGTGTAGAAGAGAAAAGAAGTAGACGCTTATGAAGATGATAAGATTAATTATTGACTTATTATCAGTTATTTTGCTTCTTTTGGGATAGGTTATAATAAATACATATCACATTTTGAATTCAATTTCTTTCAAATAAGTACCTTGAACAACTATAGAACTAGTTGGATTTGACGTAAGTCTAATCTGTGACATGTTCAAATATAGGATTGTCCAGCACATGTGCTGAGTGGAAGAAATAGAAAATTGGAATTAGGAACGGAATGTGTCTGTTAATTGGATATCCTAAAGAATGAAAGAAGGTTTATTATAGTGTCCTAAAGAAAATAATGCACTTGTTAACACAATTTTCTGATTTCTAGAAAAGGATAATTGTAGTAAATCATGTTCCTAGAAGTAAATTAGTTTTATGGGTATTGAACAAAGAAATAACAAAATAAGTCATTTGTAAATTCAGACGCTCAAGAACATCTAATGGGTATGTCAGAATTGACGTTCCATTGCATTTAAGTAGTGGGAGAAATGTTACTAGGCATAAGATAACTGTTATTTCAAGTAGTGAGAGTGATGTTGAGCAAATTAAAAGAACACTTCATGAAAAGTTGTTAATATTTCAATATCGAAAGATTTTGAAGAAAGTATTAAAACTCAAGAACATGAAAGTGTGATTATAATAGTAGTACTTAGTCGTAGTGGGAGAATCATAACGAAGATTGATTTGTTTTATATGTTTGAGAGAACTCTTATGATAGAGCTCCTGAAAAGAAGTACATTGTTGGAGGGTTTCATGATAAGGTCTCTCACGATCTAGTACAAAATCAATTTGTTACGACGAAGCACTACTAGACAAAATTGCATGAGAAAATAGTTTGGTAAATTTTCTTTCGATAAGAAATAAAGAATGCTTGTGAAAGTTGTAAATGCATAGTTAAGAGTCTAAGTGGGAGATAGTTAGGGTATATACTATTAATCATGTGTTTAGACATAGTATTCTAACAATTTTCAAGATTAAATATCTAAGTGGGAGATTGTTAGGGTATATACTATTAATCATGCATTTAGATATAGTACATTATAACAATTGTGATGGTTAAAAGTCTAAGTGGGAGATTGTTGGGATATACTATTAACCATATGTTAAGAAATAATATTTATTAGAGATTAAATATTTGCTCAATTTCAATAGATCATATATTCGTTTATGGTGTCTATTTACTTATATAGTAGATGATTTAGTGTGTAGAGTTTTAGCTTATACACAGAGGATTAAATTATCGGTTCTTATAAGTATTAAGTTTTTTTCACAATCTAGGATGGAAATTGGACATGCCATCGGGAACGATTGTAGCACAAGATTATATGTAATTTATCCTGATTATCAGAACGGTGTAGTTCCAACTTCTTGTGCTAATACATTTTGTATGTATTGAACGGGACCGAGTAGAGATAGTTGTTTTAGACTGACTGACAAAAAAACATATTCTCGAAACTATTAAATGTATGTATATTCATAATCCTGATATAACTATTATAATACGTATAATATTAATTAACGTTTATTATTAAAAGGTGAGATTCTGAGATGAGTCAATATGCCTAGTAAGTTGGATGATAATAATATATATTTGTGAAATAATAAGTTAGTTGATGAAATCCATGTCTCGTTATAGAGATTGATTGATATGACTTTTTGAGAAACTTATAAGTTTTCATCGTGTCAAATCTTGCAAGTGAATTTATGAATCTGACACATGAAATAAGTTAAGTAATGCTCTAAAGGAAATTAATCATTAAGTTGAATTCGTTAGTAATTTAATTATTGATTAGTATCTGAAATCTTAACATGGAGAATTACATAAGTGTTTAATGAGAAATTACGAAATATAATAGAGCAGTGCAATTATGAATTTCTAGTGGAATGATTTATAATTTACTATAGTAAGAATAATTCAAATTGATTATTTGGAATTATTTCCATAATAGGAAGCCTCGGTAATTAATTATGTGGTTCCTATAGTTCCCCTATTTAACTAGAACTCAGAATCCTATTTCTATGCAAAAAGGAAGAATAATATGGGTTTTTCTAGTCTTCTAGAAAAACAAGATTTTCTAGTCCTTTTTGAATTAGGAAGAAATCTCTATAAATAGGGATTCTCCTAACCAAGAAAAGAAGATGATTAGTTTTCTATTTGATACTTGCCCACCCAAGTATTTGGAGAGTTCGGATGTGACTTGGGATCACTGTAGAAGACCATAGATATTGTTTATCTTGTAGAATCAGTTGAAGGTCTGTCCAACTTGGGAAGGTATCTGTTCACACTTCAAGAGGTATTTATAGAATTAAATTTCAGTATGTTTATGTGTTCTAGCATAAACGGTATTGATTATCTATTATCAATGTAAGCAGTAGAGATCCTGATATGCTTCCACTTGCATATATGTTTTCCAACAGTGCCCGCTACTTAATTGTTGAATTTTTGGAGCACCGCCAGAAGATATTTTTACTCGTTAAACTTGAGACTAAAATCTGATTTTTGACTCAGTGTGGGATCAAATTTTGGCTAGCCTTAGCAATCGAAGAAAATACATAAAAGAGAGGTTACGAAGGCTGAGATATGCAAAAATGTCGCAATTTCAGCAAGAAAAATGCAGAAACTTCATTTTAGCATTGAAGGCTGAAATTACACTTTTTTCTGTAAGTTGGCTGAACTCGAGGGAGTGAAGTGACTGAAATCTTGTTTCCGGCAAAGATATTTGCAACATATGTTCCCTTTTGTGATGATGTTGATTTCATTCTCTAATGTTACAAGATTTAGGGTGTGTTTGGTATGGAGGAAAATGTTTTCCATGGAAAATGTTTTCCTAGAAAATGTTTTCCTGGAAAACAAGTAGATTTTGGACTTATTTTCTCATGTTTGGTTGGTGAGTAGAAAATATTTTCTCGAAAATGATTTTTAGTGTTTGATTTATGAATGAAAAATATTTTTGAAAGACATCTTTTATTTTTAGTAGAGTAAAAAATAATTTATGAAATTGAAAATATTTTTTAAAAATAAAATTATTATTTTTTTGGAATGGTGGTGGGGGTGGGGGTAGTGGGTGGGGGCAGGGGGAGGGGGTAGTGGGTGGGGCAGGGGGTGGGGTTGGGGGTTGGGGGATTGGCCGGTGGTGGGTGGGGGGAGGTCAGGGATCGGGTGAAAAAATAAAATTTTGAAATTGAAAATATTTTTTTAAAATTGATGTTTTTTCCAAAAAAAATGTAATTTGAAATTGGAGGAGAGTTTTGGAAAATATTTTTCTTATTTTTTGAAGGGAAGTCATTTTCCTTAATTTTGAGGAAAATGAGTTGATTTGGAAAACATTTTCCAAAACTTTTGTACCAACCAAACATGGAAAAATTGGAAAACATTTTCCAGAAAATATTTTTCTTCATACCAAACACACTCTTAATTTTTATCCTTTGTTTCTCCAGTAACGTATTTTAAAAGTTCTTTCTCTTGCTCAGAAGCCAGGAGGTATTATGCACTCCTTGATAAGCTGATTTTGAATGAAGAACTGTTTTACTAGTTTCTTTTGTTATTATTCATTCTCATTGTTTAGATGGTCAAAACATCACTTCTTTTTACTCTATATATAGTCATTTGAAAATGTTATTTTGTTTTTGCAGTATGTTTCCAAGATTAACCCATGAAACGTTTGCACAGAAGCTCTATCAGACTTTCCAAAATGATAAACGATTCAGCAATCCCAAGTTGGCTCGTTCTGACTTCACTATTTGCCATTACGTTGGTGATGTAAGTCTTTTCATCCGCTGTAACAAATTTTGAGCTTAGATATTCAACTTTATTTTGAAGCCGTGGATAATTTTATATTTTCTTTTCTTACAAGTCACATATCAAACATAAATGTTTCTGGATAAAAACAAAGACTACGCTGTTGCTGAACATCAGGCACTCCTGAGAGCTTCAAGGTGTTCTTTAGCATCTAGTTTGTTTCCAAAATAAGTGGAAGAATCCTCAAAACAGTCAAAGTTCTCTTCTATTGGTTCTAGCTTCAAGGCATGTTGCTTCTGTTTTCTAACATATTGAATAAACCTTAACCCTGGTGCAACAACCAGGTTCTTGTACGTTTGCTTATGGAAGAGCTTAACACAATAAAATAGTAATTTATTGAAAACCTTCCTCACTCAACAAAGGGAAAACTACAGTATTATTCTTCTTCAAACTTAATTCCGGATTACAACTTAATAATCAAAAAGCTAACTCTACTCTCAAAAAATTCAAACCCACCTCTTGTTAGAATTCTCTCAAAATAATCCTTACAAGAAGTCAAACTCGCTTCTTTGTAAAAAATTCTCTTAATAACTCTCTGTATTCTACTTGCAGAAAGAATTCTAACTCTAGACCTTCTTCATTCTTCGTTGTAGATCTCCTTGCGTAGTTCGGCCCTCGCTCCAAATAACTCTTTTGATTTGTGAATTGGCAAAGACGACTCTTTCGTGTTTCGCCTTGTCCTATTATACAGACTGATTTTAGCAACCGATTTGTACAAGGAAAGAAAGTAGTTTTCCTTGAATACTAATCATTTTCCTTTTTGAACTTGTGTGGCCTCTATTCCTTATTGCGTTGGACTCTTCCGCTTTTAATGTTTTCCTCTTTTGATTCGAATTACTTTTTAAAACAAACGCTTCCTTTTTTATATATACCTGAGTTCTTCTTCCCGGCTTTTGCCTTTGAAGTCTGACACATGTTATATGAAACTAGTTCAAGTTTTCATCATCAAAATCTCTTTTTGAAAGATATGCCAAATCATAATTTTTACCCCTTTTTGATGATGACAAATATACTCCATTTCTTGTACCTAGATCAACACGACAAACAAAATAAATCAAACTTCCCCCTTTTTGTTAGGGTTTTGTCCTGATTCTCTTTCCTTGATCAAATTTTTTTCCTTAAAGAAAAGTTGAAGTATTACCATAAATGTTTGAACTTTTTCTGAAAGGAAAAATATATTTTTCTTGCATATTTTCCTTATTTTTTCCTAAGAGGAAAAGTTTGGAGATTTATAATTAAAGATCCCTATTCTCATAGTACAACACAATAGAATCCACAATGTAGTTGTTTAGAGACTTTTGTTTATGGGAAGATTTATTCTCTCAACAGTTTTAGTAATTTCTTTTATATTAGTTTTTCATATAATAATATTATGTTTTAGTATAAGTTTTTGTCATCTAATTTATTATCATATGATTGTAAATTATAAGCTTCCGCATGACGCCCTAATCACCTTCACAATCTAACAAGTGGTATTAGAGCACATGGTTCAAAGATTCAATGGTTCAATGATTTAATGCTTGAATGTGGTTGAAGACAAGCTCAAGTGGTTTCAAATCAATCTGTAACTAATTTGATGATAAAGAAGATTTTTGTCCAGCTACATGTGGAGAAAAGATTAAAATCATATTTTCAGCATTCCTATTGATGCATCTTTGAAAATAAAAATAGTTTTTTTAGTCCCCGTGTTATTGCCTAATTCCACTTTTAGTCCCTGTGATATTTGACTGTGCACATTTAACCTTGAAATTACTAAATTGAGCGATTTTGATCAAATTACTAAGAAATGTTAACTTTGTTAAAAGATCACTTATTAACAGAAAGGACAATGCTGGTATTATTAGCTAAAATACTTAACAAAAACCTAATTGTACAAAAAAATAGAAGTATTTTTGTCGCATCCTTTGCCTCATAACCATATGGTGTCTTCCTCTCTTCTTCCATTTTGATGCAAATTAACGGATTGATCCATGAATAATTGAGAGCCTTCGTATATGTTGGTTCATGATAACTTCTCTTTAGTTGTATTTTCTCTTGTGTGAGAGCGATTCTAGGGCATTCAAAGTTTGCTCACTATACCTACTGAAAAAGAAAAAAGGATGAAAATGAAATTGCGTTATGAGAGTGGACTACAACTCACAACTTGTAAGTATTGTATCTAGTTAATTATTAGACTATAAATTTGATATTGATTGATCAACAGAAAGATCAAATATTAATGTGGCAATCAAAGCATAAATACATACTAGATAAATATGCATTATAACTTCTTTGAAGTGTTCATGTATTTTTATATTAATATATCTTGTACTGCTATTACAAGACAAGTTGACAATTCCTTCTTTAAGGACTTCACTTGCAGAATGACTTGATTATTCAAATTCGACAAAAATTTGAACTTGCAATAATAGTTACATTTTGTCGTTAGATTTGTATGTTTTTTCTTTATTTTCTGTATTGGTGATATTTTTTATAGTAACACTAAATATCATATTTTTTCTCATAATAGATGAAGATTCAGAAATGTACACTCTTAAATTGCACTATAAGGACAATGGGTGTTCGAGCCGAGATGAACTACGTTGGTGGACAAATAGCCTACTATGACTATTGTAAGGGAGGTGAAAATTTTATCATTCAAATGAGACAGTGTGTGGAAAAATTGAAAGTCAACGATAGAAAAGTAAAATTTTAGTTTAAGTTTGGCCTTACTTTGAAATAAGTTTAAGACTTTTGTCAACTGATATAGATATATATAATCTTATCCATGAAATTCCTGAAAGTAAAGAAGTGAATATATTTGTGGAGCACAGATGAATATCAATGGACCTATGATGTGGTTGATATTGAAGGGGCTCAATTTCAAGGTGAAGAGAGTTTGGTACATGTTGATGTAATAGAGGAAAGTGACGCACAAGTGAAGAATGTGAGTCATTTCATGACTCTGATTTTTTCTTGGAAGGAGATGACATGATTTTTGATAAAATTATAGACTCTACTGCTGAGTGGATTGGTGTTGATGAAAAAATCAGAATAACCAATTCAAAGAAAAAACTATTGAGTTTGGTGCTGCCTCCGACATGGCTAAGATTCCCAATAACACTCAAGTAGAAGTTTGTGATGCATCAGATGATAACTAATGATTTTGCAAGGAGATTCAGATGATGATAATTCAAAAAAAGTTAATTATTTTCAATGCAAGAAGAGATCTGGAGGATCCAAATTTTGAGCTTACACTTAATATGATTTTCAGTAGTAGTAAAGAGTTCAAATGGGAGGTGGAAGTACGGCTGCGATGAAGAAAGAAGACATTAAGTTTAAGAAAAATGAAAGTAGGAGGATGAGGATGAGGGAAATTTGTAAGGTGTCAAACTTCAAATGGTTCATATATGCATCAAAGGCTAATGAAGATGAACCTTTCATGATCAAAACAATAGGCCCTGATCATTCATGTGGCAATCAAAGAGAAAATAAAACTATTGACTCTGGATTTTTGGCTAAGAAATATGTAGATGAGTTCAAAACTAATCCAAGTTGAGGTGTGAAAGAATTTCAAGCTCATGTGATGAGGAGGCATAGTTGCACACTTAGTAGGCATCAATCTTATAGGGCAAAAAAGAAGGCTTTAGATCTGATCACAAGGACTAAAGAAGAACAATTTGATATGTTATGGGACTATTTTACAGAGTTGAGGAGGAGTAACCCAGAACTACATGTATTCTGAAGTTGCAAACAAGGATTTTTAGCTAGATGTCGACCTATAATAGGGGTTGATGGATGTCATTTGAAAGGCTGCCAAATGGAGGGCAAATATTGACTGCAATAGGCATTGATGCCAATAACAACATGTATCCTGTTGCATTCGTAATAGTGGAAGGTGAATTGAAGGAAACATGGAGCTGGTTTCTTACACTTCTTGACGAGGATCTAGGAATCTCACAAAATTCTTTTGCTTGGACTTTCATTTCTGATAAGCAAAAAGGTTTACTTCCAGAATTTGATGAGATAATTCCAGATGTCGACACTGATTTTGCGTGAGGCATCTACACAATAATTTTAGAATTGAAAGTTTTGGAGGACAAACATTGAAAGAAGTCCTATGGAAAGCTGCTATGCAACTACATAACCTAAATTTTCCAAGCATATGGAGGAAATGTCCAAGATAGATATAGATGCCCCTAAGTGGTTCACGAATAAGCCTCTCATTCACTATTCATGAGCTTTTTTCTCTTCATTCACAAAGTGTGATATGTTATTGAATAATATGTATGAGTATAAAAGCGTACTTCTCACTGCAAGAGACCAATCAATTCTGACGATGCTTGGATCAATAAGGATCTATATGATGTCAAGACTTCAAAAGAATATAGATATCATGATGAAGCATAATCACAAAATCTGCCCACGAATCTTATTTAAGATAGAGCAAAATAAGGATAAGGATGATGGGTGTATTGCCGTTAAGTCTGATGAATTTCATTACCCAATTGAGGACCTTCATCTAAGATTGTTCTGTTGATCGCAAGAAGAGGACATGTTCCTGAAGGAGATGGGACTTAACAGGGATACCTTGTAATCATGTTATCGCAGCTATATGGTTTAAGAAGGATGAACCTGAAAAGTATGTTCAGGAATGTTATAGAGTTGAGCAGTATATGAAAGAGTTATTATCCATCCATTCTAATACTGGTGTAGAACCGCCACTGCCACCCATATATAAAGCTCAACCAGGCAGACCAAGAAAATTAAGAAAGAGAGGAAATGATGAGACAATTAAAGAATCAGATTCTGGAGAAGGTACTCTTTTAAAAGCGCCAAGAAAGGGCAAAAAAGAAAGAAATGTGGATTGTGTGGATAAACAGGACATAATAGTAGCAAATTTCCTAATCTTACAAAAAACAATCATTCTGAAGTTCAACAACAACGAGTTCACCAGGAAGTCAGAAAAGAAGGTTCATCTATACTTAATAATGAAACAGAAGTAAGTTTTCAAAACTAGTTGATTTCCTTTAATATTTATTAAGAGAACAATACTAAAAATGTTATTTTGATGTAGGTTTTAAGCACTCTTACTGAGAACATGGCATCAATACAATCCAATTCCTCAGTTGTGTCTAGACAAATCGTAATTACCTTCCGTGTTGTCTATTCATGTTGTTTGTATTGAACTTTACTAACTTAGCTCTTTTTTTTTTATGTATTGTAGGCCATACAACTTAACCAGCCAAGGTCACAACCTCAAGTCCCCTTGAGGAGTTCTGCATTTATTTTAGAAGAAATTAATGAGCATTCTAGAGAAGGTACAAGGCAACATCTCATCTAGAGAATGGGAAAATAATACGTCCCATTGTCAAGCTTACAGGAGGCGCTTTCTCAAACTAGAAAGAGAGTAGGAAATAGAGCATATGCTAAGAAGAAAAATGTTCCTTAGATTTCTTTCTTGCCTATTAACTTTGAAGTTGTTTATTCTTCAGTGACATGTTTTTGTTTTCTCTTAAAACTACCTGCAACTTAAACAATTTGACTATGTTCTTTGATTTGAACTTTTTGCATATGACTATAGTAAGATCACATGCATCAATCCACTGTTTTTACAACAAAAAAATTGCTATGTTTCTACATATCCCAAAAACAATATCGAACAAGCATCAGAGGGAGAGTCAGCCTAAAACGCAGCCCTTCTATCTCCTAATTTATCTTCACGCATCTACACATCATTCAAGGTGATGAAAAACATATGTAATAATCTTACATCAAACCATCCAAATAAGTCACTTTACAAGTCAAATACACAATATCAACACTTTGAAATGCATATTGTCTCTTCACAATCAAGATAAATAATTTCACTCGAGCACTATAAAAACATTGCAAACTTCACAATTAACCATATTTTATTAATTTTTAGTGAGATAGGGCATTTAAATGTTGATAACTATTAGTCTCAACATTAATGAATTTTTAATACTACAAAGCAAAAAATACATTCGCAAATGATAGGGAGCCTAGCGAAATCCGAGAGGTAAATCAATTCTTGGACTTGCAGGCTCAGATCTTTCATTTACACCACCTTCAAAAGGAGTTACTGCAATTTTGAGCGGGGTACAAATAAATTTGGGCAAAAGAAAGAGTGAATTTCCAAAAAGTAACTCATCACATCCACATTGATTACACCCACTAAACTAGAGTTGTCATCATGCACACATCGATTATACTTTAGAAGAGAATAAAATCTTCAAATATCTAAGTATATTACCTGAATTTGAAAGCTTAAGCAAAAAATAGTAAAAATGTAGAGTTGAAGAATCAAAATAGTTTGAGGAATTGGTAAAGCAAGATCGAAAAGACTTGGCCCCTGTCCCGAGGTGAAGAAGAACCGAAAAGAAAACTAACTAAAAAAATTGATTCAATTGAAACAAAATTACTCCAATATGAGCTCCGCCATATATTTTCCTTCAGTATTGAATCAATTTTTTGGGTGCTCTACATTTGATTTGAGTAAATATAAACGATAAAAAAATTATTTTATTAATACAATAAATAAATTAAGATAGATAATACCATAATTGCCCTTTCTGTTAATAAGTGATTTGTTAACAAAGTTAATATTTCTTAATAATTTGATTAAAATCACTCAATTTAATCAATTCAAGGTTAAATGTGCACAGTCAAATATCACACGGACTAAAAATGGAATTAGGTAATAAATAGGGACTAAAAACTCCGTTTTTCCAAGAATAATTTAAAACCCGATTAGCAAGAAATTTAATTAAAACAAGTGGATCTGCATAAGGGAAAATTGGATGCTTTTGTTCCTTCTTTAAAATTTAAATCCCTATCACATGCCTTATTTAATAAAAATATTAAGAAAAAGTTTTCAGTTATAAAAAACTAAAAAATACTTTTAAATTTTTTTTTTTAAAAAAAAAAAGCAGAAACCACGTTCTATACAAATAGAAAGAAAGTTCAAGCCATGAAAAAATAATAAATAATTGATTTAAAATATAAATTTAAATGATAACTTACCTTATACCTAAGAAACAATTAAACTTCATAAGTCATATCTGTGAAAAAATACAAAAATCACATTCAAAAAATAATTGATTGGACTTGAGATCATAAAAGAAAATTGAAAGAGTATAGTACTGTATTTTATGTATGTATGTCTTATTTCTTAATTGTATGCCTTCTTTCTTAATTATTTTATGTGAAATTGTTCGAGTATGATTGAAGGGAAGGACCAACATCTTCCCCAGCGCAGCGCAACGAGGATGAAGAAGAAACTAATGATAAAAAAAATGAGAGAATTTTGAAGAGTTTTATGAAAGTTGATCATGGTCATTTTTAATTATTTTTGGTACATAAATTCCTGCTATGATAATTGTTTTGTTAATTGAATACTTTGCATGACATCTAATATTTTATTTTTTCATAGTTTAGTCTTTCTCTATTCATTTTTTATGCTAAATTAAAATGGTCTCTTTTTAAGTGATTTATAGAATTATGAGATGAATATGCATACTATACTCAATTACTATTTAAATTTAGTTAGCGTTCTTTATTTATGTTGTTTTTATATTCTTTTAACGATTCAATAAGTGTTTCATTTGAAAGTTTTAAACTAATATTAATATCAATAACAAGATGATGAAGAAGAACAAAATCAATATGCATATTGAATGTGAAGATAAAAGACTTGAGATGATTCCAAAATAAAGATGTCGTCATACCTTAGGTAATTATTGATATAAATTTAATTTTTTATTTTATTTTTTTTGAAAAAAAACTGTACTTTCCTCATTCTCCATCCTTCGTTCATAATAAAAGTTATGCTAAAAAGTTATTAAATAATTTTAATCATAAAAGCTAATGTGCTGCATTCACTCTGTAATTCGGATGAGATTATATTCTATAAAGTAATTGAAATTACATTAAATTTAAATAATGAAAGAATTTTGATTAATGAAATAAATGTATAATAAGAGTTCTATATAATTTTGAAAGTATAAAGTTATACATTTATCTACATAATATAAGAAGATGAGTAATAGAGAAGGACACCGATTTTTTTTTTAAAGAACACAGGTTAACACAATAAAAACATATATGAACAAGAAAATGAAAAAAATATAAATACATAATTTCAATGTAAAAGTATAAACATTTAAATTTGTGACAAGAAAATATTTTGAAATATAAAAAAAATCATACTATATTGATAAGCTCACTGTAATTGAAATCGTACTATATAACAAAAAAAAATTATTTGACCAATAAAAAATGCTTGAAAAACATATTTGAAATAAAAATAAAATTTAAAATTATCACGTGGATATTTTAATTTCCAAGGTAAAACTCAAATTCTTATATGTAAGAGAATTATTTCATAATCACAATTTAGAAATGACATTATTTGAACTATAAATAAAACAAAATATAAAAAAGTTAGTAAAAGTATCAAATGAAAAAGAGGATTATAATATATAAGGATATTATGCATTATATAATATCATGTAATTTAATTTCTTAATAGATAAAGTTAGGAATAAACAAAATTATATAATGAAAGAATTTCTAGCAGTACAATAAAAAATAAAATAAATCAACAAAATTTTCATATAGGATTTTTTTAAAAAAAATTATTTGAATATAATCTTAAATTCTATATTGACAATAAAGTGGAATGAAATTTTACATCTTATCATTATATAAAAACAGTTGGTAAATTCTTAATAAGTAGAATTGAAAACAGATATTTCTTTTTATATTTTGAATACAAATTAATATAACCTTATTTCTATTACATGTAAGATTATATACGAGGAAAATTAATTGAACAGTGGAACAATTATTTACAAAAAGAGTATTAAGGATAATATGAAAATTGTACAATCAATTCGCTTAAACCTAAAGTAACCTAATGATTTCATACAGAAATTTGTTATTAATAATTTTTACAATAAAAAATGTAGAACATATAGTTGTTTGTAATAAGAACACTTCGCATAGGTCATATTAATTCTTTGTTGTTATCTTCTTTAAATGTAGAGTTTTTTAATGATTTAATTTTAAGTAAAATAATTGTGTATCACGCGAGCACGTATATTAGCATTTTAAAAAAAAAAAAAGTTACAGAGATTGTTTTTTAGGTTTAGGAATAAAATGTTTCTGTTCTTTTTTTTATGAGAAAATTATGCGGATAAGCAAATTTATACATTTAATTATTCATTATAGTTATAGTTTGCTATAGTTACCACTCGCGACTAGCATTATGCATTAATTACGTGGGCTGACTTCGAGTTTGTATAATTAGTCATGTTTGTATATGTATAATTCGCCAAAATATACAAATAAATATGTATAATATACAATCTTTTAGCCTATATACATATACAATTCATCTCTCTCCCACTCTCTGCCCTCTCTCGCTCGCTTCTCTCCTCCCTCTCTCAATTTCGCTCGCCTCTCTCCTTCCTCTCCCATTCTCGCTTGCCATTTATACAAATGTATATATATAATATACAATTATATACAATTATATACATATACAATTCACCTCTCTCCCACTCTCTGCCCTCTCTCTCTCGCCTCTCTCCTCCATCTCTCAATCTCGCTCGCCTCTCTCCTCTCTCTCCCAGTCTCGCTCACCTCTCTCCTCCCTCTCTCAATCTCTCTTGATATATATACAATTACATATGTATAATATATAATTATCTAACCAATATACATATACAATTCACCTTTCTCCCCCTCTTTTCCCCCTCTCTCTCGCCTCTCGCCTATCTCCTCTTTCTCCCATTCTGGCTCGCCTCTCTCCTCCCTCTCTCAATCTCTCTTGACATATATACAATTACATATGTATAATATACAATTATCTAACCAATATACATATACAATTCACCTTTCTCCCCCTCTTTTCCCCCTCTCTCTCGCCTCTCTCCTCTCTCTCCCAGTCTCGCTCGTCTCTCTCCTCCAAATAACATGTAGCTACAAATTGTAATTATCAAACTATAGCTATGGAGAGTAATTAATTATTTTTAAGTAGCTATATGTGAAAGTTTCCCTTTTTTTATCTTAAAATAGTTAATTGTATCTTTATTTGATTATTTTAAAACTTACATTCAGTTAATTATTTAAAATTTTGTACTTATTTCAAAATAAATAATCAGCTTTTTTTATAAATTTCATAATAATGCAACCAATAAGAAGAAGAAGAATGTTAAATATAATAAAATTTGTCAATAATGCAATCAATAATAATAAGAAGAATGTTAAATATAAACAATATTTTTTTTAAATGTAAAAGTTGCGAGTCAAAAAAATATTTTATTTTAATAAAATTTGTCAATTAAGACTGTTTATCTAAATATATAAATTTCAAGTAGTTACAACTGAAAAAATCATCTACTTTTGCTAAGAGATAAGTTTGAGTTTATTTTATATTAAATTAAAATATATATTGTAACTAATTCATGCAAAATAAAAGAAAAATAAGCACAAGATAAATATCACACTACTATTAACTCTCATCCATATAAACTATAAACAATTCATTTTCATATCAAATTGAAGAAACTATTGTGTTATTATGATAAAGAAGGTAAAAGATATTTTTTTCATAGTTTATCTAATATTCAAATTTTGAAATATATAGATCATAAGTTAGAAAATTGAAATACATTGTCTAATTTTGTGTTTTATTTATTTTGAAATTTTACTTTACTTTTCAATTTAATATTTCTTCTTGACAATATTTTCTTCTTCTTTATTGTAGATTTGAGATGATCTAGCAATTTCATCTAGAACTATTTAAATTTCAATTTGCTTCATTTGTTACTTCACATAAAAGTGTAGTAATTATCCTAACAGAACAATAAATAACTTTCTAGTTTTGCACTTATTTTCTGTTGAGAAATACTCATTTTTAGATCAATTTGTGACAAAAAGTCAAAATTTATCAACAATAGTATTTGAACTATAAAAAAAATAGTAAATGAAAAAGTTAGTAAAATTATCATTGTAGAAAAAGAATTGAATAAAAAGAAGAATGATAATGTCTAAAGGAATCTTCATAGTATCTCATATAACTTAATTGTTAATACTTAAACTCAAGAATCTAAAATATTGTTAAAACTTCATATTTCAAATTATTTTTATTTTAATTTAATAAAAGTTTAAGAAAACAATAATATAAGAAATCTTATAATTGAAATTATTATTCTTAATAATATTATTTACTATTATTATTATTAATAATAATAATATTCTTTTGAAAATTCTTTATTAAAAAATCTACATTTTGAATTCAGAATTTAATTATTTATAAAAAAATCGACATTTTGAATCAAGATTTTAATTAATTTTAAAATATGATGATTCAAATTTAAATTTTAATATAAATCATTTTGGAGATAAAGTTAACTAACTTTGTAAAATTGTAAATTTTAAAATAATTAAATTTGTATTCTGTAATTAAAAATAAAACAAATGGTAGTACTACTAAAATACAATATTTGTTTTGAGGTTTCAAAATTAATATGTTGAATCAATGAATATGATAATGACAACTATTATTGGAAGTTAGGTTAACTAGAATCTTTTTAAATTTTATATGAAAATTTTTTATACCAAACTAAATAATCTGATTTTACAGTTTTTTCATAAAAAAACAACTCCCTACTATTTTTAAACTTTCAAATTAAAAAAATAAATCTCTATTTCTTTGGTTACAGTTATTTCATTTGACTTTCTTAAAAAAAAATAACTGAAAATTTTTATAAGTACATCAAAGTTGATAGTGTCTATTTGTCAGCATCATAAAAAATTCAACAATTAAAATTACTTTTAAAATGATTTTAAATCAGTCCAAAAAAAATAGAGAATAACTATAAATCTATTTTTATTATTATAATTTTAAAAGCTTAAACAATATTGGAGTTCAAAATATTTTTAAAAAGGTGAAAATTTTTACTTTTAAGATTAATATTTAAGATAATGCTGCTAAAATTTAAGAATACCATATGAATAATTTTTTCTTATGAAATACAATTTAAAACTAAAAGTTGTTATAAATTCATTGAATTAAGTGGATTATCCATTAAGGTTATCATAGACTTATCCTTATCATGGATATGTATTTCCAAGGTGATATGAAACTTTTTGGGATAGCAATGTATCTACTAATGTGGCATCAAACATGATGCCTTTTGGTTGATTTCTCTTCCTATAAATAGAGATATCATTCACCATTGTAACACACACTTGAATAAGAAAAAAATTCCTCTTCTTCTATCTACTTTTCTTGCCTTCTTCTCTTTATGATTATATTCTTATGAGCTTGATTTTATAACACGTTATCAGCACGAGACTCTATCCAATTGAGAGTGAGTTCTTGTTTTTCTTTAGCTCATATTTTGGTTGATCTCGTTATGAAGATCAAAGTATTATATGCATAAAATCAGGTATGTATTTTGTAAAATCTTTTTATGATTTAGAATACAATAATGTTCAGTCACTAACATTGACCAGGAACAAAAGGCATATACTACTATTGGTTGAATATGACATGCTATACAAAAAAAAAATTAAAATGAAAGAAGGTATAAAGTTTTAATAGCATGAGTTTGAATATTATTTTGATTATTTTGAAAGACTCAAAGGGTGAGTCATGTTGTATTTCGGTCTATTATACCGTTGGTTAAGGTAAGACGGTGGATTCAAGTCTCATCGCACCAAAAGGGTAAGACATCGGTTAAAGTCCGGATGCATCATAATTAAAAAAAAATTGAGGGTAAGACGATAGATTCATGAATAATCGCACTAAAAGGGTAAGACATCAATTTAAGTTTTGATGCACCATGATTGGGTTCAAGTCCCATAGAATTATGGCGTAACACGCCTTATATTGGTAAGACGTTGAGTTTGAGTCAATGCACCATAGCGATGATAAAATGATGACTAAGAAAAATAATATATTTTTGATGAAAAGCCTTGAAATTTGTCCCATTGAATTTGCTCCATTCCTTGAAAAGAATGTGGTAGCAACATATGATAACTTTGAAATTTGCGTGTTGAATTGCTCCATTTTATCTTATGAATGTGGTAGCAGTAAATAAATAGAATGACACCGACAGAGTTGTGTTGACCGCGTACTATCTCTATTCTGCCATATAGAATGACACCGACAGAATCGAAAGAACAGTTGAAAGATCTATTAGATAAGGGTTTCATTCGATCAAGTGTCTCACCTGGGGGCGCTCCGGTCTTATTTGTGAGAAAGAAAGATGGTTCCCTTAGGATGTGTATAGACTACCGCCAATTGAACAAGGTTATCATCAAGAATAAATATCCTCTTCCTAGAATTGATGATCTTTTCAACCAGCTTCAGGGTGCTTCCTTTTTCTCGAAAATTGATCTCAGATCATCCTACCATCAGTTCAAAGTTAGGGAATATGATATTCCAAAGACAACATTCAGAACCAGATATGGACATTATGAGTTTTTGTTCATGTCCTTTGGTTTGAACAATGCGTCTGCAACATTCATGGATCTTATAAATAGAGTCTTTAAACCTTATCTAGATATGTTTGTTATCGTCTTCATTGATGACATACTAATCTATTTGAGAAATGAAGAAGATCATGCTAGTCACCTCAGAATAGTCCTTCAAACTTTGAAAGATAAGGAGTTATATGCTAAGTTCTCAAAATGTGAGTTTTGACTTAAGTCTGTGGTATTATTGGGACACATAGTTTTCGATGATGGAATTAGAGTTGATATCCAAAAAAATAAAATCAGTTCAGAATTGGCCTAGACCCAAGTCTCCAACTGATATAAGGATTTTCTTGGGTTTGGCTGGCTATTATAGAAGGTCTATTGAGGGTTTTTCGTCTATCTCATCTCCTTTGACCAATTTGACTCAGAAGATAGTTAAGTTTCAATGGTCTCAAGCTTGTGAGAAAAAATTTCAAGAATTGAAAAAGAAGTTGACTAATGCCCCGGTTTTTGAATTTACCGGAAGTTACTCAAGGTTTTATGGTGTACCCTGATGCATCTAGAGTTGATTTGGGTTGTGTTATTATGCAGATCGAAGGGCAATGTTATAGCTTATGCCTCCAGACAGTGAAAGTTCATGAAAAGAATTATTCAACCCATGACTTAGAATTGGATGGTGTAGTTTTTGCTTAAAGATATGGTGACACTACTTGTATGGTGTTCATGTTGATATATTCACTGATCACAAGAGCTCACAATATGTGTTCACCCAGAAAAAGCTCAATCTCAAAAGATGGGGTGGTTAGAATTACTCAAGGATTATGACATGAGTATTCTTTACCACCCAGGTAATTTTACTAGTTATTTATACATATTCATAATTTATATCTTTTAACATATTCTTTCAAGTTTTTTTGAGACTAGTAATGCTAAAAAAATAAATTAATTCAACACTAAGAATGACAATAATATTGAATGTATTCTTTAGTTTTACATTTGTTTAGACATTTAAAATACATAACCTAATTTTAATTTTTCTTCAATGTTTAATCATGCAATTAAAAATTTAATATACTTAATTTAGCACGATTCAGTACTTTTAAATTATGATCATTTTCATTATGACTTATCAATTTGCAATATTTATTTTATATTTCATTATTATTTTATTGAATATTTTAGTGTCATCACTCATCTCATATTTTTTGTTATTTTTTTAAGAACACTTTAGATAGTTGTATTTAAATTGGACTAAAGAAATATTTGGAGCACAAGTTATTATATGTTTGTATGAATACTTTACCGAAAAAATTCAAAAACCCGAATTATTTGCTTGGTTTGGTTTAAAAATTTAAAAATTCGATACAAATGCTTTACTTTGGTATTTGAAAAACTCGAACCAACCCAAAAAAATTGAGGTTGAAAAAACCCGAATTTTATTAGTTTGGTTTGCTTTATAAATTTAAAAATTTGACACAACATGATTTGGTCTGATATTTGAAAAACTCAAACCAATCCGGTCATGTATACCCCTAGTGTAGCTAGGATTCCATTCGAGAGAAGACACTCCCTAACAAAGATTTTTCTATATTCAAGATTCAAACTTGAGCCTATGATTGAAGGAGGAAAGCCCCATCAGTTGCACCACATCCGATGATGTCTTTTCTAATGTTTCTCCTGTTGCTATCTGGGAAATATATCTAAAATTTAAATTCTCTATTTTTGTGACAGTAATTTTACGATGAAATTGATGCAATTTGAGGTTATACATAGAATTCTGAAAGAACTACAAATATATATATAGAAGATTTTTTTTTCTTTGAGGCTTTAATTAGATTAAGCTCAGATACGCGTGTTTGGTAGTATAACTAATATTGTGTAGAGGTATATGCTCTAAAAGAACTAAAATTTGTAACATAGGAATTGATCCAAATGTATGTCATTTATCACAAGCATAACTTTTCTGATAAAAAGAGGAATTCATTCTAAAATAGCCATAGAACCCAATATGAAAACATGGAAGAAAAGATTCATCCGAACCACAACAAACCTAGGATTGCTATCCATTAGGGGTGTCAAAAATGAACCCAAACATAGGTAACCCGTCCAACCCGCCCAGAATTTTAAGGGTTGGGCTCAAGATAATTTGAATTGAGTTCAATCTCAACCCATTCAAGTTTTAACCCATTTGAAAAGAATTCTCAATTGAGCCCAATTCAATCTCAAATTTCAACCCGTTTTAAAACTTTTTATTAAGATATGTTCCTATATTGAAGGTATGAATTATTATCTATTTAACATCTTTTAGGATTTACCTATCAATTTCTTACTTTTTTAACAAAAAATTCTTGAGCTGAAATTCAAATTGTGATTATAAAAGTTAAATATCAATATGTTAAATTATTGAGATTAATCGGGCTAAATTGGGCGGGGCAAGATCCAACCCGTTTTTTAGCCCATTTGAGACCAAAGTAAACTTGGGCGGGTCAAGACCCAACCCGATTTCTATTCAACCCACTGTAATATTTCCAATTTCAACCCAACCCGCCCATTTGACACCCCTACTATCCATCGTCGAAAAACAAAAAGGAGTTTTGTCTACTTATCAACTAGCACATATTACTTTGGTCATTGTTTGTAGGGTGTTTAATCTAGCATTTTCACTAAAAATCTTAAATAGCAAGTCGCTGATTTATATTACATCAAGACATCGATGCTAGTTGGATATGAATATACATATATAGTGCATTGCAGAATAATGCATGGTAATCCACTGATACAGATTCCTAATAATATACAAGACATGAACTGAGTAGGGAAGTCTGGGAAAACAGTCTTTGTTTGATGCTAGTCCAATAAATAGAGTGCTATCCACAGAATATAACAGGGCATTTTCTTTGAACGTAAGATGCATGCCCCATGCTCTCTGTACCTATCATCAACATAAACCAAAAGGTGTAGTCACTAAGAGAAAACTATAGTTATAGCAGATTTGCGGTGTAGTATTATATATATTCAAGCCTAAGAGAGAGATGTAAAACTTAATCGGACTTGAAAACCACATTTGTTGAAAGGAGGCAAGAGATGGATGCCAATATGCTGCACAATAACTAGTTAGTTCAGTAGTGGTGTGAATTAAGAAAGTGTCTCGTCATTGCTAAATGCAAGAAGCCATCATTTATGGAACAATGCTGTCAAACTACCATTTGAAGGTTGTATGTAGTAAAAGCGGTAACAAATAAATTGAAAAGTATGTTTACTGCTTTCTCAACTCTGCAATTATAATATGGGGTAGGGGTAAGGGCAAGGGCAAAATGTTGTGAGCTTAAACTTAGAATTAGTAACAAATATGGGGAGAAGTCCAGATGAGAACAAAACACACTTTATACAGTTGAAGGCATCTAAGTACGTTTAAACACTTTATATACTCAACATCAAAAGGAACTATATATATATATATATATTAGTAGAGAGTAATAGTTTAACCTGAATCTCCTTTCCTCTAGCCACTAGTTTGACTCTCGCTGCATACAAGATACAGTTTCAATGTGAAAACGGAGATTTGAATGAATTTACTTTGTCAGATGACTTAACAAGTATTTCAATGTAAACAACCATAGAAAAGAAGGAATTGATTGATGCCTCATCTTTAAATAGATTGCAAGAAACGTTGATGACTTTACCAGGTATATAAATCTGAATGTCAAGGTAGAGGTCATGGAACATAAAGTGTCACCCTAGAAACATCCTACTATTGTGTGATCTGAATATTTGAAATGCAAGGAAAGGAGATGCTACTTTGAAAAGATAATATAATATCTAACCAAATTGTGTGAACCATACTGAAGGTATGCAAAGTCCATAAACCTATATATACTTCATACCATTGCAATGGAAAGAACCCAGTTTACACATCATACCAATGAGTGCTTCAGCTATAAGTACACCCGACTTCGAAAGGATCAATACATTTATACAAAGCGACAAATACAACAACAGAAGGGAGGCAAAGCAAGAAGCACTACAGATACTACAACATCTTAGGATAAAGCAACACCAACCTGAACCAATGATGGATTGAATATAATATCAGGAATCTTGAATCTTCTATCGTCCTCTGTCATAAAGCAACAAAATGTTAAGGAATACCACCCTACCCCCCCCTCAAATCTCATTGACCTAATTAATTTTGCAACGGGTAAATGAGTTCCTATATATGAGATCGCTAGATATTTAAGTAATATGACAAGGTATTGTCACATCAAATTCAAAAAAAAAAATATATAAAATTATAAAGTAATTCTATCTTCAGTTAGCATGTAAATGATCGATTGACTTTGCCAATTAAGGAAGGTGGTCTGTATGTGTTTGATTAGGCATAGGTTAATCAAAATAGGACAAAGCAGTAACTCTGAAGTATGAACAGATGAAGCCCAATAATCTTGGATGGAAAAATTACTAACATAAGGCTTCGAGTTAATACAAAAAAAGAGTAATATTAGCTCACCTAAACCCTTCATTTTGAAGGCATGTTGTAGAGCCTGTTTGGTATCTTTTATAAGGTCTAAATTGTCCCCTGTTATTAGCATGTCATCCACATTTATTAAGACCACAATGATGTCTTTATTTGACTTCTTGATGAACAACGAGTGATCATATTTACTTTGGAAGAATTCTAACCTCAGTAAGGCCTCTGTTAGCTCTGTATATCTGTGGAGATGTATGACTCTTTTGTGTAGGTTGAGACACTTGGTTCATAGGCGCTGAAAAGATGTTGCGACTTGACAATGGACAACCTGCAGTAGGTATAATATTGTCAGTACGTAGGTGTAACAGTTTCCGTATGATGATTAGTGTTAATGCCTAAGCCATTAGGAACAGTAAGACTTAGAACACTAATCTGTTCATAGTAATTTCCTCTCAAATTATCTACAAACAAAGGTTTAATTGAGTTATTCCATTTAAAAGGAAACTCACATCCCTATTAACAAAGAAGCATTGATTATGAACATAATATAATATATAACCCTTTTATACCTCAAAATATCCCACGACTACAGAAGTTCTAACTCTTGACTGTAACTTATCAGTTTCTGTCACGTGATTTGCATAACATAGACAATCAATCACTTTAACATGTTGAATATAAGGTTTATGATTATACAATTCTTCATAAGGTGATGAACCAACAACAGAAGAGGGTAGTCTATTAATTATATACACACAACCACTAGAGCACAATGTCCCCTGAATTTTAGAGGTATGTTAGCCTGAAATCTAATTGCTATACTCACCTCAAGTATATGCCTGTGCTTCCTAGTTGCTTAAACAATGTATAACACATGTCATTCACAAACTCAATCTCATTATCAGACTTCAATTTTAATACAAATATAAGGAAAAGGCAATCTACATTTCTTTGCACTAAATTTTTCAACAGTTTCATCTATATCCTGAAGTCTAGCACGTTATATTTTATGTAAAACTGAACTCGACACATGGCCAAATCTTTTGTGCCATATGCTTATATCTTCTTTGCGGGTCGAATTTTCTTCTTGTTTTAATAGGCTGAGCTCTTCACTTCTTCTAGTAGACTGACTGATTAAAAGATACAAGCCATCACATTCTTTACCACTCTCCTTCACCTGTCCATTGAAGAGATCCTGGAATATACAAGAGTCAGTGATAGAGTATTGCAGATCTCTGGTTACCTTTGATAAAGACATTAAGTTGTACTTAAACTGACGTAGAAAAAACACATTGCTTAGAGTATTATTAGTTGATATAGAACTTGAACCCGAGTAACGCAAGTAATATCTCCATTGGGTAAGAATACAGTCTTTGGATTTGGAGTTTTAACTATTGAGGCTTTATTTAACATATCAACATCTGACACCATGTGGTTTGTTGCTCATGTGTCAATAATTCAATCTCTCAAAATTTTGAAACCAATAAAGCTTTACTACTACTTATACCTGTTTCATTACCTTCTGCATTTGCACATGAGGCTTTTGTTGTTGAATTGTCTAGTTGAGTGTGTTTTATCAACAGAACAATCTCATCATACTGCTCTTTAGTGAAACTACAAGCTCCTGCTAGAACCATCAGTTGCACCGGGATAGATTGATTTCCAGGATTCAGCCCTGTATATTGTTTGTTTTCCTGTTCCTCATTCGATGCAACACTGTAATCACATTATACTTCTTTTTGAACTTTTGAGATTTTGCCTTTGAGTACATGACCACATTATCAGGCATTGCGATTGCTTGTGAGTCACAAGTTGTGACGACCTTTTGACTTTCATCACCAATTATTATGGCACAGATGGCAATGGTGTCATCAACAATATTTGACTCCTAGCTTGTAGGTAGTTATCATCCAATCCCATTAAGAACTGATAGAGCTTTTGTCTCTGTAGAGGTGTAAAGACCCCATTTATACACTCAGATAAATTATCTCTGTAACTACCTCTAACAGTATATGTTCTTGATAGCGTTAGTTAGTCTTAACACCTTAACTAACTTCTTAACTAATTACATTGTATTTTGATTTCTTTTTGGCATTCACATTGTAATGAACAACGACTTGGACATCTTTTATTTGTCTTGTATGTTTAATAGAGCTTGATTTATCCGAGCCACATTGAAAATCATGTGAATTTATGAATTATGATGACTTACTTGTTTGTAGATTATGTACTTGGGTCACCTATCGATATGTCACAAATCTTGCTACTGGAATAAGGATCATGACTGTTAGATTTGAGAAACACTATATTTAGTTGCTAAGTATATATCAATTGTAGTTATACGTGAAATGGTTTCTTTTTAGCTTAGCTGGTCATTCAAATCTATGGACGAAACTTACCTGACAACCGAAATATACATTTTCAGTTCGTTAGAATGTGTATTGCGACTAAATCACAGCTTTTTTTATTTGATTTTCAATCATTGCCCATTGATACAACTATTTGAGATTTTACAGATCCGTAAATCAATTAGAATATTCTTCATCAGCTATTGATATATTATACAACCATTGATACATCAATTTTGATTGTCTAGGTAGATGTTTGGAGTTACATTTTGACATAGCCTTGTTGTTTCTGTTGCTACTAACCAAAGATGCAGAGAGGTAATGAAAGTTCAGGTGCAAACGAGAAAGGTATGGGTTGGATCTTTAATTGGAAACAAGCAGTTCTTTTTTTTTTTTTGGATTCATGATTGAATGTTTCTTCTTTGAATCTATATATTATATGCAAAGAGGTTCCTTCCGATAAAGACTCGATTCTTTCAAGACAAATGACACAGTTCAAATGGAACAGCACCTTAACATGATATTGGACTAACTTTACTAGCAAGATATTGAAGATAATCATATATATGAACGATACCCCCCTAGCTGAACGATGTCAAAATACAACCAAAAGAAGCCATACTACCTAGCAGGACCATGTCAAAATACAACCAAGAGAAACCATACTACGTACATACATACATGTAGCTAGAGCAAGGAATGGGGTTTGTAGATCTTCTGAACATATAAAACATTATTGGCAGCACCTTTTCCCCAAATCAAGTTGAAGCGATAAGTGTCACCAGTGACTATCTTGTTATGAGTCTTGAATTCAGGCCATCCACGTGTTATGTGAAAACCCCTTGTCTACGTTCTATAAACACTTCCCACTCCTTGTCTTTTCCATTAAAATCCAGATTCATTCTCTTTATTCCAATTAAGCCAGCCCATCTTGCAAAGTCCACTGGAATAGTCTAATAAACATATTTGATCAAACAGAGGAAAGCTATAAACGCATAAAATCAAATTTAGGAGAATGGAAATTATTCAAGTTTACCATAAAAGTTGAGTGGGACTTTTTAATAACTATTTCAAAGTATGGATCATAGCTGTTAAAGTTCACCACACTTAATCTAATCTACTTTGGACTATATTCAGCAACAATATTACCTGTGTTTCACTCCCAATTGTTAATTCAGTAGTAAATAATTGTCTACTGTAGTTTGAATAGATTGAATTAAATTCATAACATTACCTGACGGCTCTGTTTTAACTCTCTTAGAGTTTCTTCCAATTGCATCCTGTTTTTCTCCAGAGGAACTGCTGAGTTCCTCAAATTGATGATTGTTGCTATGACTATTTTGAGTATAGACAAGCACTTGAAATGTGGATTTATTAATGAGAAAAAATAGCAAAACATCACCTAGTTGCAGTTGGTGATGCACCACAAACCGCGTCCACTCTCTTTCACATATGAAGTTTTTCTCACTATATTTGCTTCCCATGACGTCATTCCAACTACATTTGATTTCAGTAAGCAAGTATTGCCCAACATCTTCTTGTTTTCTTTCATGAAACCAGGCGGTATTTGCTGGATTAATTAACAAATCAATTAGTAGATACTTTATTGGACAGTAAAGAATAAAATATACTAGTAGAAAAACACTTACAATTTCATCCTTAAAACCTTGTCTTGATAAAAGCTTGTGAAACGATAGATGCTTGTCCATTTTTGAGAATGAAGAAATGGAATGAATGTTGGTAGTAAAAATTTCTAAAAAGAAAGAGGGTTTAAATAACCATATTCAGTAGTAGTGCACAACTGCAAACTTGCGTGCTACAGTACAGTACAGTATCAAATAGCCAAACATGCACGCTACAGTAGAGTGCAGATTAGATCAGCCAATTAACAAACATGCATGCTACACTATCATCATTGATTGGACCCCTATACTCACAACACCAAACAAACATTATTTCTCACTAAAAGTTATCCCAAACTTCCTAGTTTTTTTCTCACCAATTCAATCAAATATATGTCAAAATAGCTACTCACTATAATAAAAATAACTTCTGATAGTAATAAATATAGACATTAAAAAAGACTTCTCAAGTCTTTACCTATATAGTAAATTGTATTAGATTGCTCCAATATCCATTACAATTTTAGAAACATATACAAAGAATGTTAATTGTCATCAAAAATATATATTTAACGATAATTAAATTATTATCGCTACAGATATATTTAATGAAGTCACTAAACATTTTTCGTAGAAAATATAGGGATTTTTAGCTTGTGTTCCGTATCTTACCTTAATAAGTAATAATTAGAAAAAAATCATTTGATAGTTGAAATGGTGTAAAGTAATATTATATATATAGATAGCCTGTTAAAAGTTCTCCACCAATATAAATAGAATAGAGTAGCTAGCAATAGTCTTAAAGCACTTGAATATTGTGTAAGCTTTTCAACATAAATTCAATGATGTTTTTCAAAGTTGATTGTGTTTGGATATGAATTTGTCTTTACAAAAATGTCTAAATAAAAATTAAAAAAAAAAAAAAATTACTCCATGTAACTTCAATTATTACTCCTTGAACTATTTTATTTCAATATTTGAGCAGTATTTCAATTATGAAGTTCAATATTTGTAAATGATATTTAATTGAACTTCATTTTATTTGTAAATGGTGAATTGAAATATATATATATGTTTGGCTATAACATCTATCTTTTCTTCGGTATACTTTCTTTAATTCAATTTATGTGACGAAAATTTAATTTCAATTTTTTTTGAAGAGTGAGAAAATATATCTAAACTATTCTAATTTTTTGAGTTTCCTACCTAAACTATTAGGAGTGTGAAATACATTTACATGCTAACTAGATCGAGTATTTATTTACAAACACTTCTAGGCATTTTTGATCATAAAGTTTTTTCGTCCACGTTACATATATAATGACTCTATTAGTTGACACATTAATTTATTTTTAAAAAAATACTCCCTCCGTTTAAAAAAGAATGACCTCCTTTCCTTTTTAGTCTGTTTAAAAAGAATGACCTCTTTCTTTTTTAAGTAACATTTTAATTTCAACTTTCCACGTGACATGTTTAAGGCTACAAGATTAAAGGGCAGTTTTGAACATTTCACATAATTTTAATTTAGGACCACAAAATTCAAAAGTTTTTTTTATTTCTTTAACTATGTTTCAAGTCAAACCAAATGATTCTTTTTTAAATAGAGGAAGTATTTTTTTTTAAATTGATTTCTTTAAAATTGTAAATTCTCTTTAAAGCTGGGGATATCGATGTCATGGCTAATACGAGACCAAGGCTAAAAAGATGGAGAAGAAGATGTCGGATATTGTGGCGACAAATAAATCAATTTATAGAGTGATAATTTTTAATCTCTAATCTTAAGTTTTAACCTAAACTAGTATACGTGCCCATGCGTTGCACGGTTAGTTAATAAATGTAATTATAATATTAACTTTAACAATATATTAATATCAAAAATAAAAATAAATATTCAAATCTGACACATTAAACACCAATCATCCTGCAATAATATAGATATATATATATATATATATATATATATATATATATATATATATATATATATATATATATATATGAAGTAATTGTTCCCTAATTATTTGCTTTATATACATATACAATAATTGGATTTTGAAGTAATTATTATTATGCAAATATTTCTTCAATGTATTAATTTAGATAAAATTTATTAAGGGATTTATTTGAAAAATAATACGCAAACAAATATTAATTGAATAAGTATAAACAAATATCGATGGTTAATAAATAATAAAAGCATTTGAATTTTCTTTTGAATGTGATTAAAAATAGTCAAAGAAAAATATAAAATTCACGTTTTATTTCGATATAATATACGTTTTGTTTTTTATTTTTTTATGTTTTAAACAGTTATTTTTTTAAAAAAAATAACATATTTTATATTTTAATGGATTACCTATATTTTAGGAACTATTACTCCATTCATAACACAAAATTAAAATACAAAAACATTTACATAATTTTTAAAGCAATTCCACTAATTATAAAATATTTAATCGTCATCACACCTCTTTATTATTTTTGGTATAAATACAATTTTATAGTTTAATATTGTATTTAATCAGTTCCTAATTGGTTGACTTCATGTAAAAGAAATTTGAATAAGTGTTTTGTTGGTGATCCACAATCATTTTGATTTTTTTTAATTTCCTAATTTTTTTAATTTCATATTTTTTAAATTTTGTTATTTCAAGTTTTTTTTTTCATAATTCATGTTTTTTTTTAAATTTAATTTAAGATAAATACGAATAAATAAAAAGTTATCGACATAGATTTTTATTGATTATAGGTTTGTGTAGTAATGGAAAGGTATTTGAAATGTTATAAAAGTGTTTTTTCTTTTCTTTTAACATATTCATTTATATAAAATAATGTAGCAAATATTTAGGAAGAGTCACAATAAAATAACTAATCTCAATTCAAATTTAAAAAGAAGATTTACCATGCATGTGGTGCAGTTTAGTTTTTTTCCCATTATTTTTAATAATTCTAAATTCCATTTTTGGAGCATTTTCTAAAATTTTAAAAATTAGATTAAATTAATAGGAATTAATATATTATTATTATTATTATTAGAAATTAAAAACATAATTTTTTAGAAAAAATGAAAAACAAATTATATCAACTGTTACATCTTGCTAAAGAAGTTTTACAAACTAAACCAAATAATTTTGAAACGGTTCTAAAAAATAGGCAGTGTAATTCCTTTTTTTTTGGGAAGTTATCATATTTTAATTTTTAATTATTTTAAATTCTTTTATAGAATTATTTGAATTTTGAATTGAGAATCTGAAACTGTAAATAATTGTTTTATATTTAAATTTTTTTAATTATCTTATCCTTCTTCAAACTAATCATATATTTAATGATTCAATTCAAATTCGTTGTTATCCAAATATAGCTAATGTGAATTTGAATGGCATATTAGTTAATCTCCACGATTATTTTTTAATTTTAATTTTAAAATTTCCTATTTTTAAATACAATTTAAAAATACAAGTGCAAATTGTTAAATAATAATAATAATAAAAATAAATATTTATTTCTAAAAGTTTATTATTAGATTTTTCTCTAAAACTTCACAGTTATTTTTAATTTCTTTTTGGCAATCAATTTTGAAATTTTAGTAATTTCTATATTATAAATGCTTTTTTTTGCCTTTTTTTTAAAAAAAAATTTTTAAAAAAATGTTTAAATCAACCTTCAGAATATGTATGGATATTAAATTTTATTTTTATCTCTTAATATATTAAAATCAAATATCTTAAAAATAATACACTATGTAATTTGTTTTTTACTTACTTCATCCACACCCATGTCTCCTCTAATATAATTACATGATTAATACATTTTAATATTTGAATTTAAAGTTTTAAATTTGAAGTAGTTAGATAAGAAGATAAATTATTTGAAAGAGAATTATTTTTAGTATTTTAAAATAAAATATTTAATTATCAAATATTAAAATATTGAATTAATTCTCTTAAAATAATATTCTTTTGTTATTTTTTTTAATAGGCTGAGATTTGAAGCAACAATCACAAATAAGTGATTTTCATACAAAATAAAATAAATAAATAATAATGAATTTAGATGTAAATAGATTTTTTAGAAATTTAAAAAATATGTATGTTTTTATGAAAAGTAGTTATATGTAACTAATAAATTTGAAAAACACTTTTAAGCAACAATTATGATTTAATGCTAGATTTTTAAAAATATTTTCAAATTTGAATAAAAATATTTTAAAAAATTGAAAGATAATAAAAATAAATTATATATGAATACATTTTGTAACTACAAGTTTTTATTTTGTAGAAAATTATCTTTTTTTTAAAAGACTACGTACCAAGTTAGAGAGATTTAAGTTTGAAAGAGAGGGACAAAATTTAAGTGATTCTTAAAATTTGCTTTATCTTAATAACTGCAAAACTCGTGAAGTTTTGAATCACAAAATATTTGAAAATTTTGTTCAATACAAATTAATTTAAAAGTTGCAATTTTTAAAACAAAATTAATTACTCCTATTACAATTACAATAGTTTGTCAGATGTAAAAGTTTTTTAGTCCGATTTAATAGATTTTCAGAATTTTTTTATATTATTTTCTGAAAGTATTAAAACATACATAAAGTTATTATAAAGTAAGTTTATGATAACTAATGAAACACTACGATTAGGAGTTTATTATCTATTTTTTCTAACTTTATTTTGATTTAAATATACTCCTTTCTTTAGTCCAGTATTTTAATACTCATATCTATAAGAAAATGTACAAATTAAAAACAGTAAGCATTTAGAAAGATCTAATTATAGATCATTCGTCTTTATATCCCTCATCTTCCGCCTTGGGTATCATGTTCAAAGGACACAATTCTGCTGCTTATTGAATAATCAATCATGAATTTTTTTAGCGAAATTGCAAATTGCTGCTTGTAGAACACAATGGACCTTGAACTTTGCAAATTGCTGCTAGTAGATTTGTGTCTAATTCATAGGAAAATCTTGTCAAAAAATTGACATGATATAAAAGATTGGACTGCTACAAAATCGGCGATGATTTCATCTTATCATTGACAAACTAATAATGCAAAAATCTTGAGGCACTCGTTAATGAAAAGTAATAAAAAGCTTAAGAAATAACTGTACGAAGTTCACTATTAGTTAAGAAGTTTATGAAGTTGTATATCTTGAATAACTATTTATTGTTGCGGTTTGTGCTTTTACGTTTAGTTTATTTATATTCTTAAAAGATATATTTGAATTTTAAAACTCATACAATTGTACAAAAAGAAGAAGTTGTAACCATATTT
The DNA here is from genome assembly GCA_016801875.1 of Solanum sitiens. NCBI lineage: Eukaryota > Viridiplantae > Streptophyta > Magnoliopsida > Solanales > Solanaceae > Solanum > Solanum sitiens. The sequence goes on along the minus strand of JABWTJ010000521.1, from coordinate 29,406 downwards.
AAAACTGTAAAATTAATTCAAATTTTAAATCTTTATTTTTAATAAGAAATCATTTTTCAATTATTATTATTAGACGGAAACCTTTTTGATAATCATTTTTTTAATTTATATATTTTATTATTATTTTTTTAAAAGTGAAAATTCAAGAATGTGGGTTACATTTTTTTACCATTATTCCCTATGTTTTATAATTTAGATTTTTTATTTAAATTAACTAAAATTAATTAATTTTAATTTTACTTTTAATTATACATAAATTCTAGATTTTATATCAAAAACATGTTTAAAGCAAATTGTCGATTTCTAATATTTCAAACACATAATAACATTTTTTATTCTTTTTAAAAAAAATAAATCAAAATCTCAAGTAAAAAGAGTTTATTAAATAAAGATTAAAAGAAGCGGAGGTGATTGGGATAATGGGGTTTCTTTCTGTCATTTATTATTAAAAAATCTTTTTCTTATTTTTGAAAAAAAATGAAAAAATTATTCCCAAATTTTGCCGTTGAAATGAAAATGATGGATTTAAAGTGAATACTAAAATATGAATTTCTTAACTTTCAATGGAGTACTTTGTAAAAGTGAATATCATCTGAACAATTATTATTTATAAAAATAAATAATCAAATTATATTCATACATGTGTAACTGTCAATTGTTTATCTGTCAAACGGAAAAATTAATGTTATTTCCTCCGATTTATATAGTTTTCTGCGTCCAATTATATAAAAATATAAGCATCAACATCTAATTTAAAAAAAAAATGTTAATTTAAAAAAACCCAATTCCAAAAAATAAAAATGATTATTTAAAAAAATCAAGATAAGTCCATATTATGCCCAAAATTAATGATTAAAATATGCAAACAATTGAAATATCAAATTAAGAAATAAACCTTCTCAATCTCTTCAATAACAAAGAGAAAAACTCCATCATCAAAAATCTTTATCAACAATGAATTGATTATGGAACCATTAATAACTATAAAATTTCAAGTAGAAAAGGAATTCAAGATATCTATAAATCATAGAATATATAAATATAAATAAAAATACATAGAAAGTTTTAAATATTTACTTACATTGTTCGATAAGACGATATAGATCTTGAAGAGAGAAGAAAGAAAATATCAATGACGAAATTTTTTTATAATCTATTTTATTTCTGTAATGAAGTTTTCTATTTCAGAGAAAACTAATTTATAGAAGTGGGCAGGGAAAATATTTTTTTTAACTGCTTTAAGTTTCTATCTTATTTTTTAAAATATAATTTATTAATTAATTAATAATAATAATACTTCTCCAAAAAAAGGACCACGTTGTAGAGTTTTGTAAAAAAAAAAAACAGATTTACAGTTATTCCCTATTTTACAGAATTGATTTAAAATTATTTTTTAAAAACATTATTTAAATTATTTAAAAACTTTGATTTTTGTGGTGATGACACGTAAGCGTTATCACCTATCCTATTTTTTAAGTTTCTATCTTGTTTTTTAAATTATAATTTATTATTTAATTAATAATAATAATACTTCTCCAAAAAAAGGACCACGTTGTAGAGTTTTGTAAAAAAAAAACAGATTTATAGTTATTCCCTATTTTACAGAATTGATTTAAAATTATTTTTTAAAAACATTATTTAAATTATTTAAAAACTTTGATTTTTGTGGTGATGACACGTAAGCGTTATCACCTATCCTATTTTATATTATATTATATATATATATATATATATATATATATATATATATATATATATATATATATATGTGTGTGTGTGTGTGTGTGTGTGTGTGTGTGTGTGTGTGTGTGTGTGTGTGTGTGTAGAATATAGATTCTATATTATTTTTGTTGGGTATTATTTGCCTTGATTTCTTACCATAAATAGGTTTTTCTTTTAGGAAAAGGCTTTGGGTTGGCTAGTCCTTTTTCTGTAGGAAAATATTTAAGACTCTATAACTAGAAGTTTGTTCCTTCTAACTTAATTAGCATTCACAATGTAGTCTTAAGGGCTTTGAGAGTTTTTGTTAGGGGGGAATTTATGGGTCACAAGCTCTATACGTTATCACTTTTGTGAACCTCTTATGTATTCCGAGTGAATTGATTGAGGTTATTCCTTCTATACTTTTTACTCTCGTATTTATATAGTGAATTGCTCATTTTCTTTGTGCACGTAGGTCGATTGATCGAACCACGTTAAATCTTTATATCTTTTGGTACATTTCTCGTATGACTCATGGTCTTTAAGGTTTGCTTTGCTTTGCTTGTTTCCGCGCTATACATGCTTATTTTCGATGCTAACAAATTTTTGAGGTTTCCCACAAATCACAATGGAATATTTTTTCCATGTATGTGTAAGAATATTTAAATAAAAAAGAGAGTGTAGACACACATCAAAATAAATAAATAAATCAATATGTGTATTTCGCTAATCTTTGTGTAATAGTTTAAGTAGGAAACTCACACTCTCAATTGTTCACATATGAAACTCAAAAAGGATTTGAAATAATTTAGATGCGTTTTTGACCTTTAACTCTAATTAAAAAGTAAAAAAGATATTTGATTTTTTTAACTTTTAAACATGACATGATCTTATTATCATAAAATCACTCATAGCATAAATAATTTAAATTACTTCAAGTTATTTTCATAAACATTTTTCTTAGAATAAATTGGGATAATGCACAAGTACCCCCTCAACCTATGCCCGAAATTCCAGAGACACACTTGTACTATACTAAGGTCCTATTACCCCCCTGAACTTATTTTATAAATAATTTTCTACCCCTTTTCGGCCTACGTGGCACTATCTTGTGGGCCCAGTATGTGTTGACATTTTTTTTCAAACTAGTGTCACGTAGGTCGAAAAGGGGTAGAAAATTATTTATAAAATAAGTTCAGGGGGTAAAGACCTTAGTATAGTATAAGTGTGTCTTTGAGATTTCAGTCATAGGTTGAGGGGGTACTTATGCATTTTCCCAAATAAATTTAGGAAAAGTTGATTCCCTTTCTGCCTATTTTATGTGAAGATATTTATTGTTTAAGGAGTTGAACAATTTTCTCTATAATTTTTAAATCATTACCTATGGTGACTTGTAATATCTTTTGTCTAAATTTTGACTATAAAATTTTATTTAAAATAGGGATAATGCACAAGTACCCCCTTAACCTATGCCCGAAATCCCAGAGACACACTTATACTATACTAAGGTCCTATTACCCCTCTGAACTTATTTTATAAATAATTTCTACCCCTTTTCGACCTATGCGGCACCATCTTGTGGGCCAAACATGTGTTGACATTTTTTTCAAACTAGTGCCACGTAGGACAAAAAGGGGTAGAAAATTATTTATAAAATAAGTTCAGGAGGGTAATAGGACCTTAGTATAGTATAAGTGTGTCTCTGAGATTTCAGGCATAGGTTGAGGGGTGTACTTATGCATTTTCCCTTTTAAATATATAAGAATTTTATACCTAACTTTATAATGAAATTTAAGTATTTCAACTCTTTATTCTAGAATCTGTGCATAAATTGGGACAAACGTAATTACGTATAAAAAAACATAGGCAAAGTGTGCAATCAAATGGTAGCTTGTTTAGGTGATGCTGTGGACTTCTAATATACGCAAGACACAACATAATGATGTTCGTTTACTCCCACACAATATAAACTTGCCAATTAGTAATTACCAGACAAACAATATTGAAAAATGTGTAAATTATGTAAGATGAAGACATTTGACGTTACTTGAATTAATTGTTTCCATATTTTGGAAGATGAATATTTGAGACTTAACTGATAGAGTTTATCTTTTAGTTGTAGTATGATATGTTGACACCCGATTTTGGACCTCCACCATATAAATTAATCATTTTGAGCTTCTTCTACTTCGAACGATTTAAAATAATTAGTTTTTATAAAATTTTAAGAAAATATTAAGTTAGTAAGTTATTTCAAATAAGTTGTGAAGCTTTTTATAATTTGAAGTAATATATATGTTATATGTAATTTTGTACATGATTAATATATTTTATAAACATCTAAAAAAAAATCATCTTAAAAAGATTTTTATTTTTAATAGATATTTTATTAAATTAGTTTAAATTATGGTTTTATGTTATCGCTAGTTTACAATTAAATTAATTATTTTATTTCGTTAAGATTAAGAAGTTCGTTAATTAAGTTATATTAATTCGCCTTAATTAATTTTCAGGCGAATCATCAACTAAACCAATTTGGCTAAATTGTTAACTCTAATTGGCTACAATTAATTTGTATGGGCATTTTTTTCCAACTCTTTTGAAGACGAGATTCTGGGCCATTTTTAAATTTTAGCGGCCCAAGCTCAATTTTTAGCCGCCCCAGCCTGACGTTTTTCCCAACCCGGCCCAATTCTTTGCCCCACCTGAACCTTTTGGAGACCATTTGGGTCGTTTCCTCTCAGCAATCGGAAGCCCTTTTTTCTTATTTGTTTCACCATCCAATATGCCGCCCATCCCATCCCAATTTCCAGTAAACTCGACCCATACCCCTTTACCCGACCCAACTCCTTTTCACCCTCACAAAGAAACCCATCATCGTATGTTTCAACATCAAGAGCGATTCACGCTCAATGTACCAGCGACGACGATCCCAGACGCGTGAGCAACAACGCGAAGGACCAATCTGCAGTTCCAATCGATTTTCCAGCGAGGAGCACGCGACGAAGACATTTTCAACAGCCAATGGCGTGTGACCCCTGCGACCAACGTCTCCTTTTCCTTTTGTTCGTACGATAGGACAGAGTAGCCTGCAACTCTTGTCCTTACACGCCTAGAGATGAAGCCACGTCGACGCAAGGATGAAAGCATCGATCAAAGTTGTCCAAGTTCCTGCCCCGTCCGGATCACACGCGATTTGGCTGAATTTTTGTACAAAAACAGCAGCTGTCCTCCGTCCTTGGGCACGAGTTTTTGATTTTTGAGATTGGATTTGGATTTCCGTTTTTACCCTTACCTTTCCTGATCGAAAACCCTAGCCTCCCTTCTATATATAATCCTTATAGTTCACTTTGGGAAGGAGGTTCTTCTTTTGCTTTTGGAGGCTGAAAATTCAAACTAATAGAAAAAAAGGGAGTTGGACAAGGAGTTTTTTTGGTGAGGAATATTAAAGAAATAGGATATCAAATCTTGTCGTCGATGTTCCTTCCGATATTTGTTCGAGATTCAAGATCCCTTTGGGTATTATGGCTGTTGTTCGTGTCTGGTTTGTGGTGTTGGAATCACTCTAAGCTTGTTGTAAATCCAAAACACTGCCCAAGAAAAGGTAACCTCACATCTTCTTGCATTTCATTCTTACAGTGTTTAGCGGAGTCCATAAATGGGGATTAGTGGTTTTCTATATTTTAGTAGTTCATTTTAGATTTGCTTCTCCTGCGAGTTCTTAAGAATGTGAAGATGAAGTAAATAGCAGTGAAATAAATTTTGATATTCGTTTGGTTGGGACTTTGAATGTTGTTTGTTTGAGTCGGTTTTTTCTTTATTGTTTACTCTTGTTTTAGTGATTTTTTTATCGTTTTGATTGCGTATTGGAGAACTCTCATAGTGTTAGAATGTCTCATGAGGCTAGTATTTTTGCTGGCAACCCAAATGTCGTCTTTGTCTTGCGCATTCAAGCTAACCGTCGCATCCCATCTTTTCTCTCAAACGAAGTTATGGAGAATATGGAGGATATCCTATATTTTATCTTGCTGTACTAACATCATTTTCTTTGTTGGCATGTTTAGTATAAGTTCTCCTTATTTTTGATTAAAAATCTTCCAATTAATATCATGTATTTTGTTTCCTTCTCTTCTTAAACATGTTGGAATACAATATGCATGCCCCTCAGTTATTTTGAGTTATTATCGTTCGAGAAGAAATGACATGTTTATGTGTATTACATTGTTATGATAAAAATAGAATTTTGGTTGTTATTGGATGTTCGGATTTTTTTTAGCTATTCTTAATCTCATATCTTCATTTTGAGTTCGGTAATCCCTGTTCATGATAGGAGGAGCATACTAGGCATTTGTTGACCCTTCTGTATTTGGTTGATCATTATTATTTGTTTTTTTGTTATGTTAGATCAGTGTTAGATATGCATGTTCATTAAAGTCATTAAATGATTAATTGGTCATGGTTAGCGAGAAACCTTAGGATAAGACATTAGTTCGTATATTCCTGAAACTTCGGTCTGCTAAAATCTTGATCATTGTTTTGGCTATTTTAAGATCATTAAAATATCATGTGCATCGACTTAAAGGTTTCTGCCCGATCTCCTTATAGCATCTATAATTGAAGTGTGGTAGTGTACAAGCTCCTTCATTTTACACTCTTTAGCTTTAAATCAGGATTTGTTACTCACCTTTTTTTTATTTTTGTTTGCATGTAAATTATGCCCGGGTCCTTATGGATCCTTTCCTTGTATTTTCTATAAGGCCGTGGAGGCTCAATTCCCTATACCTAACCAGCCTGCTGAAATGGGGAACAAGTCTCGAAAAGGCAAACAGATCCCGAATGTGAAGAATGCGCGCAAATCAAGGAGCCAAAGATTTTGGGCCAGAGTTCAAATTTACATTGAATATTGTATTTTATTATTATTTTTGGGGCCTAGGCCCTTGTCTTTGTTTTAGTATTATTATTTAGTTTAGTATTAGAACAAGTACAAATTGAAAATGGGTCAAAAACCCAAAATAAATGGGTCCAAATACCGATCCAGGCGGACATAAACCGGATTTGGACCCAACTCTCTCTCTTTTACTTCATCGCGTTATTATTTGTGTGTTAGTATCTGCGTTAGTCTTAGGGTTACGAAATTTTCAAATCCCCTAAGGCGCAATTTCGTTTTAACGATTCAAACCAAGTCAATCAATTTTAAATAAACTTAAAATAATAAATAATTTTGCGCGTTAAAATAATTCTCTTAGATAAAAGGTACACATTCAAAATATTTCAAAGAAAATTTGATTAAGTCATTGTTTTAACATAATTAAGTTAGTTGCCGGATAATCGCGACTTAGCGAATATTTTAGGTGCCGTAAAAACCTTCCTAAAATATAAATGTGAATTCCCGAACCCCCTTTAAAGGTTTTCAATTGGTTTCCTGTTTAAATCTTTTAAAAACAAAGGTTTTCTTAACTTTTTTTAAAAATGAAGTGGCGACTCTAAACAATTCCTAAAAACTTATAAAATATTTTCCGAATAAAACAGAATGACGACTCTTCTGGGGATTTGGAGAATTCTAACCTTAAGACTAACTTGTTCGACTATGTGAAATAACTAATCACTTGTTTCTTTATCGTATTATTGAAACTGTTGCATTCATGGCATAACATCTTTATTTATCACTTAAAGGATGATTATGCGGGTTTGCAGTCATTCGTTAACCAAATCTTTCTCGGGGCACCCTGACGAATTTAGTTGGCTACTTGATAGTCAACGGTCATTAACTGTCCCAGCCCAAGTAGTCCGCTTGGGTCATCATTCCACTATAAATGAAACCCATTCCTAGTCAAACTAAGATAGAGCGAAACAAGGTCCTAAAATTAGCGCATTGGCCTAAGACGACCCAACACCCACGAGTGTTGGACCCATTAGAAAGACCACCTTGAGTCCAAAGGGCCCATGACCCGAACGGACGATCATACTTGTATGTTATTTGAAGGATGTTTTGCGTTGTTTTATAGATTGTTGTGTCTTGGAGGGTGACAACTAACTCTTTGTATATTTTTATAGATGTCAAATCAAGTCCTAAGTTTCAAAATGGTCACCGAGACACCCAATCTTCTTCGTGTGTGGTGGAACAACCTCAAAGATTGTCAAAAGAGAGAATCTCAATTCACTTGGGCCAACTACCTTCGATAATGGACTTCAAGGTTTGGCCCGAGTTTATCGAGGTAATTACTCGGTTCTTGGATGACAAAATGATGGTTTTCCGATTTGGAGATGTCAAAATAACACCAACAATAAAGGAGATAAAAGATTATTTGGACTCCATTAGAACGTGTAGCAAAAGGAAAAAGCATCCAGATCATCACATTCTACTACCGATAGGCCGAATAGTCTAAAACTGAAGAACATATTACTGCTAGTGGACGCGGACTAGTTGGATACTCAAAGTGTACCATTGATGAGATTCTTTGAACGGTGGGGACACGACAACCATTTTAGAAATTTCCAAACGAGTTTCATAATCATAGTACTTGGAGACAGACTCAAACTATCGCATTCTCCGCGTGCCTCTTAGGAACGATGGTATTCCCTCAGTATGAAGGAAATGAGATCGATACCCTAATTGTGATGGTTGTAGATGCTATCTTCAGAGGGATAGGTAAAGAAGAAGAAGCAAAGAAAAACTACAATCTGGCCCCAATTATTTTGGCTGACATCTATCGATCTCTAAGTTTGTGTAAGAACTGATTCCCATTTTTCCAAGGGTGCAACATTTTGCTTCAGTGGTGGATGACTGGACATCTGTGTAAAAAAGACAGCACCCAACAACAGGAGTTGTCCAAGCCGACCCAGACGAGTCCCCTTGACAACTACGAGTTTTATCTAAGCATCTGCAAGTTCCAAATTCACACCACAAGGAATGCATGGGCGAAAGTATTCTATGACCTGAGAGAAGGAGACATACAGTGGATGTTCCAAAATTTTATGTCAGGTAAGATAGCGGCTAAGGGGGACAAACGTCCTTTTTTGGTCCTTCCCGGCATAAGAGGAATGCGACCATACAATCCAAGTAGGGTGATGCGGCAATTTGGCAGAAGACAAATCACACCTGTCCAAGGGGATGCTATCTCCTTCGTCATTGATTACAACGGGTGCGTTAAGATACCTTTCGCCCAGACCATTCTCCAAGAACGGTCCGGGCAGATCAACATGAAAGAAAATATTGCTGAAAATAGATATGAAGCTGGGTATGTTGATGAGTATAAAAAATGGTTGCAGGATGATTTGTGTGGTGTAGTGAACCCGACACCACGCGTGGGACGAGAAATCGAAGACGTCCAAATGAGGCTCCAGATCCAAACATATCATTTTCAGCAGGAATGAGACCAAAGGGAACAAGAATTTTGACGAAGAGAGCAAGAATACCAATCCATAGAATTTGAAAGCCAGAGGGCCTTAACTGTGATGTCACAAGAGTTAACCGATGTGAGGGCTTGTTTGATGCGTCTAGATACAACCTTGGATGAGCAGATCAACACTCTCCGAGCCGTGCCGTCATCTTCCAAAGCTGTGTTTGCTGAGCCGTACGTGGTAACAAGCAAGTACATCATCCGTGAAGAAGTGGAAAAAGCAAGAGGAGGAGGGGGACCTTCAACTTTCTAATTCCCCTGCATGGGATTGTTTTCTATTTGTATTTGCAATGTATTCCACTTCCCGCAAAATGTATCCCCATTTTGATTAAAACTCTGTAAAAAATTCTATAATTATTTTTGAAGCTTATTTTGTGGGGTGCAACAATCTGTTTTAAATGACGCAATACATCCTCCAGATCGCTAGGCCTACCCTTGGCACAAAAGGGCCACATGCATGACTAGGACGTGATATATGTGTTTTTAATTATTTATATGATGTGTTGATTTGAATGTGGACTTTGCTAACCCACTCCTTTCCAAAAATTCCCCCCAAAAAAATATATATACAAGTCATTTACAAAATGTCCGACCACATTTTCCGAGTCTTGAGTTTCTCAACCAAAAGCAAACCTTATCACCAAACCCTAAAACACTACTCTATCATCTCAGAAAAAGCAAAATTACAACTATGGAGAAAGGTAAGAGTACAGATGGGACTTACTAGAGAAGAATTGCAGAGGAAAATGCAAGAAATCACACAGGAAATTCGAGAAATTGGAGAGGAAGGACTCAAGGTTGAAATGGACACAATAGTCTACAAAGCCGCAACCGCGACGCTGAATGAAGATCTGGTGGCTAAGAGGAAGAAAAAGAAAAACGTTGAGATAGAAAGGAAGAATCTGGGGAGAAGTTGGAGATGCTCCGACAGAAGATGCGAGAAATCGAAATGAAAGAAACAGAGGTAAATTTGGCCACTACAAATGCGCTAGCCCAAAAGGCAGCACTTGACAAAGAATTGGTGGTGGAGATGGAGGAATTCACTGCCATGAAGGAAAAAATGGCCGAAGTGTGGAGGAAAAACAAAGCTTTCCACAGGGACATGATCGCCAAACTTCAGAAGATGCGCGAGAAATACTCTATCTGCGATCAAGAGGCTAGTAGTGGTCTCGAGGATACTCACCCTAGAGCAAATGGGGAAGAAATCGACGAGGAAATCGTTTACACGCCTCCTTTACTAGGTCGTCTAAAAAGAGGAGACAAATGGACTACTCTCCCGGCTGATGAGCCGACACATAGTGTGGGAGCAAGGGTTGTGTCGTGCGCTCTTTTGTACGAGCATCTTAAGTTGAGGCCTCATGAGGGAATAACTTTAGGATTTGGGTAGGAAAACTCTCAAAAGCCGTGCCTTCCACCCGAACCAGCGAGGACACACTATAGAGGAATGTGTGCAGCTTAAGGCAAGAATCTGCAACTTGATCGACACTGGGAGCATCCCTCATATGTGGGGCTAGAACACCGTCCTCACCTATGAAAGGCTAGATCCCAACGAGCTAGTCACTAAGCACACTCAGTTTATGTGTCACTATTTCACACCATTCAGGAAGTCATTGCTGCAAATCTACAGTGATCCGGTTCAAAATGGGGTCTTATCCTCTATCCGAGTCAATGACAGAGAAATCAACCCATTGAGGTAAAAATCTAGAGACCTTGTGCTTATCATAACGCTACAGATCATAGCCTCGAAAGGTGCCTCAGTTTTTGCTATGACGTTGAAGCCCTTGTCAACATGGGAAAGATTCGAGTCGAGTTTGTTCCCCATGACTGACGTGGCAACGAGAGGAAGAATGGCTAAGATGGAGCCACCATTTATATGTTAAAGCTTGTTGTTTATTTTTCCATTTCCCTGTAATCGTTTGAGAATGAATGAATACAAGTATTTTTTTTGTATTTGAACTACGTAGGGCCTGAATTCTCCTTGTGAGATACGTAGGTAGCCTTTCAAGGCCCGACCCCTATCTTTTAAAATTTTCATTCTCCCTCTTTCATTCTACAAGAAAATGTGAGGCTCAGATTAATGGACTTCGAAAGAGATGCAGCAAGAAGACCTCAGCTCAACATGATTTAACCTTTCTGAGATAGTGTCAAACTAAAACAAGCAAACTCCTGCTTGTTCAAAAATTAGTTTCCCTTTACTCGTGGTTTAATATGTCCTAAAAAAAGCAACTTTTATGTGTTTATCTGCTCTCTATGTGATATCCTACATTACGTATTCCAAATTCAAACTAACAAATTTTCCTTTGAGTTGTTTTTCTCCATAGGTACTTACAAACTGGTCTGTGTCAATTAAACTGGTTGATTATCCTACTTCACCAGATCTAAAGGGCCTGCAGAGTCCTTTCCCGGCCAAAGTTCAGATAAGAGAAAAGCAGTAATAGGGACAACAACGAAAAAATCAGTCTTACTGACGTTGTGGTGGCTCAACCCACCATAGCTGATCAGAATGAACTGATTATGCAGTTAATGCAGCAGATCATTGAGATGAGAGAGTAAATGCAAAAAATACAAGATTTGACTCCGCCTGATTTTGCTGCCCATGCTCCCAATGATGGAAGGCCTCCACTGTACTTTCCCTTTTCAAACATGGAACATGCTCAGAACGCACCATCCACTCCTGCTCAGAATCCCTCAGTAATAGACTTGACTACACAAAATCCTTAATACGCATCAGCCTCCTACTAGACCCCACCCCTTCCTCAAAACAATAATCCTCAAATACCCCCTCCCCCTCAACATGCCCATCATCAAACCGCTCCACCCCCTCAAAGCAAAAATACATTCAACCCCCAAACATCCCTCCATCACCAAAATCAACACGCTAATCCCCAAACCTTCTCATAAAATTACCAACTACTCAAAACGCCCCAAGTCCCTCTGTAGCTCCACCCCTACCCAAAAAAACCACTTTCCAAATTCCCGTTCCAAATGAGCACGACATGAATGGTTCTGAGCTCAACCATTATAAGGAATATGAAAGAGAGTGAAGGTCGAAAGAAGAGGCCGTGAAGATAGACATAAAGGAGGAGATCCGAAAAGCAATGAAGGAACTTCAGTGCGTTCCTGACGTCGCTGGTTTGAACTACGAGGACTTATGCATTCATCCAAATCTGGACCTCCCAGAAGGATTCAAGATGCCAAAATTTAACACTTTTAGAGGAACAGGGAATCCCTTAGCGCATCTAAGGGACTAATGTGACCAACTCGTCAATGTCGGGAGAGATGAAGCTATACTAATGCGGCTTTTTAGCCGAAGTTTCAGTAGAGAAGCTTTGCAATGGTTTACATCTCACGAGACCAGACAGTGTCCCAGCTGGAATGACTTGGCTAAGGATTTCATAGAACGATTTGCTTAAAACTGGAGATTGTCCCTGATCGTTATTCCTTAGAAAATATGAAACAAAAGTCCAACGAAAGCTACAGAGAGTTTTCGTATAGATGGCGAAAAGAGGCAGCCAGAGTTCGGCCTCCCATGTCTGAAAAAGAAATTGTTGAAGTATTTGTGCGGGTTCAGGAACCCGAGTACTATGATCGAATCATGCTGCTTGTTAGAGAAAAATTTACTGTAATAGTCAAGGTAGGCGAGACTATCGAGGAAGAATTGAAAACCGGGAAGATTGCCCATAGATTGTTAAAAAGGAAAAGAGAAGATGTGTCAGTTGTTTCTTATGAGGGGAAGAAGACCCGAGAAGATCATCATCATACCAAGGTCATTCTCGACCTTCATAGAGTCCACACTAGACTTGTTATATGCAAGCAGATTATCAAAATGCTCCCCCTCCAAGCTACCAAAATACTCCTCCCCCAAGTTATCAAAATACTTCCCCTTCCGTTTATCAAACTCCACCCTCCATCTACTAAAATTCTCCACCAGCTTACCAAACTCCATCTCCCCATTACCAAAGCGCTTCCCCTAACTGCACCAACGTGCAGTCAAATTACAGGACGCCTCCCCCAGTATACCAAGCACCAGTATACCAAAATACCCCCACGAACTACCAAGCTCCATTACTAAATTACCAAAATAATTCCTACCCGAGATATCAAGCTCCCCGTCCTAACAGCCAAAATTATCATCATATGCCTCCCCCTCAGCAAGGCAACTATGATCCCCCTCGTTCTAGATTTGAGAAAAAGCCCGCCAGAACTTTTACTGCTTGCCCAAAGTCGAACAAAGTTTTGCGAGTGATTAACTGCGACAGGTTATATTGATCCGGTGAGGCCCAAGCCAATAGACACTAGTTCCCAATTTTACAGACCTGATCAGAAGTGTGCATATCATTCCAATGGCATCGGACATGAAATGAGGAATGTATTAACCTCAAGCACAAAATCTAGGATCTAATTGACCAGAAGGTCGTCTCCCTCCAAACAGCCGCACCCAACGTCAACAGTAATCCTTTGCCAAATCATGGGGGCATCAATATCAATATGATAGAGACGGACGACGACTGGGGCATGACAAAGGCGATAGTTCCGATTGTTCATGATGAGTTGGAAAAGGCTGTGGCTTCGTTGAGCATCAAAGAGAAGAAGGAGTTTGTGATTCTGACACCCACAAATGTTATTGCCTTGGTGCCAATAGAAACTCTCACTCGGTCGAGGTTTGTGATCAAACCACTTCTGCTCAGGGTATGACCCGGTCTGGCAGATGTTATACTCTATAAGAGTTGGACCATGGGGGAAAAAAGAAGGACCAAGGAAAGTGGACGATAAGTGAAGGCGAAGATAAAGAATTCTGGAGAAAGATGCAGCCGAAGGACTACTCAATTGTTAAGCATTTGGAGAAAACCACGGCTTAGATTTCTGTGTGGGACCTTTTGATGAGTTTGCAGCTACATGTGCAATCCTTGATGAAGGCTTTGGATGACACATATGCCCGTGGGCACCAACAACGACAATGTAGCGGCCATGATCAATCAGGTTATCCGAGGACATCGGATCAACTTCTGTGATGAAGAGTTGCCCTTCGAAGAGAGGATGAACAACAAGGCTTTGCCTATCACTGTCATATGTCGAGAAAGGGTTATAAACCGTATCTTGGTAGATGATGGATCTGGTCTCAATATTTGTCTGTTGTCGACTATGAGGCAGTTAAGGTCTGATTTGGGGGAGCTTGAGCAAAACCAAGTCAATGTGAGAGCCTTTGATTGGGTACAGAGAGACACACTTGGGGCGGTGAACTTGGTTATTCAGATGGGCCCTACAGAGTTCAACGCAAAGTTTCAGGTTTTGGACATGGACACTAGCTATAACCTTCTTCTGGGAAGGCCGTTCATCCAGCTGTGCCTTCTACCATTCACCAGCTGATGAAGTTTGTCTGGAAGGACCAAGAATTGGTTATCCAAAGTGAAGGAAGCTACTCCGGTGGGCATGCACCAATCATAGATGAAGTCTCTTGAGGCACTGATTTCTACACGGTGGAGCTGGTTAATGGCACCAATAATGATTTGGCTCCACAACCTCCTATGCCCTCTGTGTACAAGATGATTTCTACGATGATGCTCTAGAATGGATTCGAGCCGGGTTCTAGGGTACGTCCCCACATATGATGATGTAAAGATGAAGAAATATGGTGATCAAGCATTGGCTAGGCCGATCCCTCATTTGTACCAGTCATTTCCAGTCCGAAAGTATGCCGATCGTGATGGCCTTGGGGAAGGAATCTGGGGACTTTTTAAAGAGATTGACGCTGTCATAGAGGACGAGGTCGAGCTAGATGGTCTCCGCGATGCTGAGCCTGGAGAGCAGCTGCAGAACTGGACCTCAACACCAATCTTGATTCCCCAAATATCTTGGTAGAAGGACATCGTTTATGCCTATTTTAAAAATCGGTGATAGTCCGGAGAAGGTCTGAGACCCGTCATTTTGCAGTTTCATTAATTACTTGAATTTTTAAATTCCTCCGTAATATTTAAAAAGGGAACATGGTCCTTTGCCATGGCCAAAGTTTGCATTGTTTTCCAATTTGAATAAGTTTGCATTGTTTTTCAATTTGAATGAAAGCCTCTTTTATTGAAAAACTTGTTTATTTTCTTATTTGACATATTTTACTTTCCTAACTTTGTTTGTTTATGATTTCAGTAATTTTAATTTAAAACCTGCCAATGTCATGTCATGTTATGAGATGAACGAACAAAATGAGGAAGGTGATGACTAGGGTGAAGAATATGAAGAGGAAAATAAGGTACCAGAATATGTTGCTGAGGAATTTTGGCGTTTGAAAATCAGCATAAGCCTAATTTGGAAGAAACTGAGACTGTGAATCTGGGAGACCAAGAGTGTGTCAAAGAGGTCAAAATCAGTGTCCATCTGAATGAAGTATAAAGAAAGGATCTGATTGATTTGCTTAGTGAATATATTGATGTGTTCGTTTGGGAATTCAGCGAGATGCTAGGCCTGAGTACCAATGTGGTGACTCAAAAGTTGACGATTAATCCGGGGTTCAGTCCAGTGAAACAGAAGGCTTAGAATCCAAGCCTGAGTTAAGTTTAAAGACTAAAGAAGAGATCACCAAACAGATTGAGTCTCGATTAGTGTAAGTGATGCAACACCCGACTTAGTTGGCCAATGTTGTTCCGGTTGCCAAGAAAGATGGGAAAATCAGAATATATGTCGATTACAGAGATCTCAACAAAGCCAGCCCAAAAGATAATTTTCTGTTGCCAAACATTCATATTCTGATCGATAACTGTGCTAAGTATGAAATACAGTCATTTGTTGATTGTTATGCAGGTTATCACCAGATCTTGATGGATGGAGAAGATGCAAAAAATACAGTTTTTATTACGCCGTGGGGTGTATATCATTACAAGGTAATGCCTTTCGGTCTCAAAAATTCCGGTGCTACTTATATGAGAGCTATGACGACCATATTTCATGACATGATCCATAAAGAGATCGAGGTGTATGTAGATGACGTCATAATAAAGTCCTGTGAGAGTTTGGTCTATGATACGCTCAAACTTACTTCTCAAATAAGAAGTAAAGCGGTCGTATCAAGTAAAGAACCCAACTAATGAGGTTGGGATCGATCCCATAAGGAAAAAGTTCAGACTTAACTTTATTGTATTATTACTATTATTTAGCCAACTGTTTTCCAAAAAAACTAAAAGACAAAAAGGGGGGTTTTATTTCTAAATTAATGAAAATGATTAACTAAATAAGATCGAACAACTAACAAATTTAACTTTCGGAGTTTTAATCAAATTGTAAAATTAACTAGGGCTTTAGTGTTCCCCACAGGTTCCTAACTTGGTAAATCTAACTATAACAATTCTATCCTGATATCTTGCATGTAAAGTGATAAGTTATGTATCTCTAAATCCTTGGTCCGGCATCTAGAGAATTTCACTCCGCACCTTGGTCCGGCTACGTGTGTTGCTATACTAACCCTTATCTTTACCTCATATTAAACATCGTATTCGGTATTTGACTAAGCTATTAACTCGTACCAACCAATACTAGTCTATTAAATAGTCTACACTAAATCTATGTTGATAATTCTTTTCCTATTATCTACCTCCTTGGTCCGGCAAGTAGCATTAAGGCGAGTTCTAACGTTGGCCACCGTTAAAAAGAATTCTAAACGAAAGAATTATCAATACATGCAAGACACCACTCTAGAGTTTGTTATTGCATGGTTCCCACAACCCTAGCTATGAGGTTTAGTTACCCATGTTCATAGTTACACAATTCATATCGTTAATGGAAGAATTCATGCACTTACTTTTATGAATACGAATAATTTCACAAAATTTAACTTGATTAATCAACGAAATCCACAACAATCAATTCCCGGAAAATATCTTAATTCCCAAAATTGAGAGTTTAACAATATAATCGAAGAACTATAAACTAAAAATTATCCAGAAAGTCTAACCCCAAAAACGAGGTTTTTCCAACTATTTATAAGAAAAACAAAAACCTAATCAAATAAGGATTCTATTTACTAAAAATCTGTCCAAACGCGTCTGGGTCGACGGACCACATGACGGACCGTCATGGACACGACGGACCGTCATAGCCTCCGTCGTCCCATACTTCACATCTTCTCATGTTGCTTTCTTCATTCCCCTCGACGGACAGGTATGACGGACCGTTGCAAGCATGACGGCCCGTCGAGGGTCTTCGTTCCAAAACACTTGAACTTTGGAATTTTGGGTACTGGGATTATTCTCTGATAATTACGACGAACATGCAGGATGGACCGTCGTACCTGTGACGGTCCGTCACGAACTTCCGTAATCCCACACTTGGTCAGACTTCCCCAAATTTCCTTCAGCAACTTCTTCCTTTACTACGATGCCACCTACGGACCGTCACAACCGCGACGGACCGTCATAGGCTCCGTAGGTGGTCTCTTCAGCAATTCTTTCTCAAAAACTCCCGCGTTCTTCCTTAGACAGATTTTCTGCAAACAAAGAGAAACTTATATCAAAATCAACACAAAAAGGCTCTCGACACACACTAAACTTAAGGAAAAAGTATTAGAAATACCGTGAAACCACGGTACATCAACACCCTCAACTTAAATTCGTTGTTTGTCCTCAAGCGACGCACTATGACTCACTACAAATTCTTTGTACAAAGTATCCATAGTTTAACTTCCGCAATCATTTGGCTATCAATCTCGATTATTCTCATTATGTTCATACATGGTCTCACTATTAGGCATTGATTTGTGTAGAATCAAACCACAACCCAGATGTACTACGCAATGATGCCTATCCTCTTCAATTTCTTACCGAGATGCTAATATTTCTGGTATTACAACTCCTGTCCTCACTTCAAATAACATCCTCATTTTTCACACAAGGATTTTAGTTTGAGTATAAGGATCACGTTTCGACACTCACTCTCAGAACAAATTCACCACTCATTTATACATATTGCCATAGGCTTGCCCTTATTTTCACTACTTCAAATTCCTCATACGCACTTAGGATCACAATAGGACTTTTTTAGATTGTAACATAGGCTCAGGGTCAGGTAGGGTGTATTTAGGTATACTTTAGTGACTTGTTGCCCTCCTTGACATATCATTCTTATTTTGCCCTATTACTCAATTTTCTTTTCACTTTGTTGTTTTCCCTTTCTTATCCTTATGTGTAAGTGACTTTTCTCTTTTCTTGTGTTTATTTTGCTTTTTATTATTATTATTTTTTTTTTATATAGTCACTTCTGTTTTATTCTTTCTTTCTCTTCATTCTTTCAACCCCACTTTCCGTGGTTTTCCTTATAGCAGCCACCCTCAACTCATGATTTTTCCATGAGTCAAGGTTCACAATACCCATGGTTGGGTCAGGGCCAAAACAAGGTTGCTTTCTGCATTAGCCACCCTCAACTTATGCTTTTGGCATAAACTGAGGTGCACATGTCCAAGGAGGGACCAGGGCCAATACATTGTTCCCAGAAAAGATCATTTGGGGTAAAAAAAAAAAATCTAGTTTAGGCTCAATTCATTTGGATCAAAAAGGGATTAACTTCATTTGGTTTTCTGTTATTTTTAGGCTCAAGATTGACTATTTCGAACAAGGGCCTATGATCCTTTCCTAAGTGATTGTTTTGACTCACTTTTAGTAGGACTAACCAGGCAAGTTCTAGCTCAGTATTAATGGTGGTCATTCGAATTCACCTCACACTCATATGACATTCCTTGCATTCCCAGAATATTAGACACCTAGTTCAAATCTTGGATTCAGGATCATGCAGAAGTGTATCCTTGTTTCATGTTTCAAACCACACAATTATCACTTACTATGCCTAGTCATGCAAATGATTATCGAGATATCACATTTATATTAGCCATCATGCTTCAGATTTATACTGTGTACATAAGATATGACATGCTGGTTCAACAATAAAAGTAATCAGTCTTTTGGGGAAAAAGAACACAGGCAAGAAAACCCCAAAAGAGGATCGTGAACTTGGGCTACTCAGAATTCACCCAAGCGTTCACTTTCCATTTACCCCACCCCCTACCAAAAATATGCAATTGTCCCCAATGCATAGAAAAGTTAAACTACGTAAAAGGGTAAGTGAAGCAAACCTGAGGCGCTAAGCGCCGGTGATCAGCAAGCTGGTGGGTCCGGTTCCCCGGAATCCGCTCCCTGCGTAGTCTGGACATCCTCAGTAATGTCCTCAGCATCCACAGCACCATCAGTAGTGCCTCCCACAGAATCTACAATTTTGGAGCTAGACCCCCGGCAGCTACTTCTACAGCCCTCAACCTACGGGCCTCCTCATAGGCGATCGAGGCTCTCCTCGCAGATTCCATCTCACGGCGCTCCTTCTTCCTCGCCCTAGCCTCATCCTCCTCTCGACCCCTGCGTCTCTTGACATGCTCTCGTGGGGGAGGTGGTGGAACATCAGAAGTGGTAAACAGGGCGGCCATCACGGTGTCATCGGCAGGCTCCGCAGAAGGGGCCTCAGACTCGGGCACCCTCGCCTCTAAAATCATATCAAGATCCGCCCTCAGACTCTCAACCGCAGCCTGGAGAGTCGACATGTCCACCGGAGGGGCTGGTCGGGCTAGTACTCGTAATTCAAATGCGTCCAAGCGCTGGTGTACCTCGGCGATCTGCCTCTCTGTGTGCTGTACCATCTTGCGCTCCATGTGCTCCTCTGCCTCAGCAATAGTCTTCTGCATCCACGGCTGAATGTGATGCAGAAGAGTAGCCATCTGTGCCTCAAGTTTCTGAACCCGAGCAAGTGGGACCAGAGTGGCAGAAGGAGCCGAGCGAGAGGAGCTCAGTGCAGTGCTACTACCCGGGATAGACTCGACCGGAGTAGTGTCAGTGTGTGCAGAAGCAGCACGGGAAGCATCATGAGCATGCTCTACGGTGTCGACCAGGTTCTCACCAAATGGGGCCACCTCTGGACGAGGCCCTCTGCGTGGGGCCAACTCATTGGCCTCATCCCTGATGAGGCCGATGTCAACATTTCCTGGCGGGGTCTTGAGCTGGTCAATATGCCAAATGGGTACACCTGCTGATCTGCACAAAGAGAAAATCATGCAAGGGAAAGGGTAAGTCGTGGTGACCTTGAAGGCCCTCTCGTGCATGACCGCTTGGAGAAGCCAAGCGAAATTGACCTCGAACCCTGCCATCATTGCAGCCATTAGCACTGCACGATCCCAGGTGACTATGTTATCCGCAGCAGTGGGGGAGAGACAATGGCGGACGATCAACCAGAGAAACTTGGCCGTAAAGGTCAAGTTGGCCTTCCTGATGGCCCCCTTCGGCTCCATCACCCAATCCGCAGCCTCTCCATCAATAGATAGGTGCAGTACCATCCACCTCTTGGTGGTCTCTCTCAGTGAAGGCTCGCGTAAGAACCGGCCCTCTTTAACAATTTGCCACCGGTAATCAAACTCGGCGGTGAGAGGTGTGCTGGTGGAGTCAAAATCCGTGCCGTACAGATATCGGCGGATGGCTGGTAGGGAGATGTCAACCTGGATGCCGCGTACTCGGACGTGCTCAAGTGGGGCCTGTTTGGCGGGGGCAGACCGCCTATCGATCTGCGAGCGAAGAGTAGCCACATAAGAGGCATAGAACTCGCGGACTAGCTCCTCACTGTAGCGACCCAAAGAACGAGCCGTCCACTCTAGCCGGTGTCTGGTGAAGAGGGTGTGAATATCTGGCATGGTGGGGAGACTTCCCGTGAGGACCCGCCTCTCCAGTATAAGAGTCCGTGTCATGACGCCTTTGTCATTGAGAACCTTGGCGTCTAAGTATACTTTGTATTGCCCGTCAACACACCACCGGTTGGGCTGATCGGCAACCGGGGCAGGGACTCTTGTTGGTGAGCCAGGGGTGGAGTCAGTGCTGTCAGCCTCATCATCTGAAGCAGACTGTGTAGCTGTGGCAGGGGCAGAGGCTTCTGCAGACCCTGAGGCTTCCTCTGACCACGAAACTGCTAAGGAGCCAGATGCTCCTTCGTCTTGGGCAGCTGACCCAGAAGGAGTGCCGGTCAGTGTGCGCTCCTCATCAGACTGGGAGGCAGTGACTACGCCGGGCGCCACCTTCTTGGGCGTGACTCGAGGTACACGTGGAGCTCGTGCTGGAGTAGCAGTGCCTGGGGGCATGTATTCTGGATCATGCTCATCATCAGAGCCTATCACCAATCGGGCAGACGGGGCGACAAATTTTGAATGCCCACGTGTATAAACGCGATCTTGTTTAGGTGCCATGATAGGTAGTACCTGTAACGAATCATCATTAGTACTTGAAGGATGAAACATGACACAAAAAGAAGTAAAACATTGAGACAATAATACACAGAATCTCAAACCAGTGATAACAGCTCTGAAGTAGCAGTAGGTCACGATGGACATGGTGACGGACCGTCGTGCGTATGACGGACCGTCATGCAGTCCATCATGTAATACATGGCAACATAAAGTATCAGAGGGAAAGTCTCAGACCGATACGACGTTTATGCAGGACGGACCGTCGTAGGTACGACGGTCCGTCATATGTGTCCGTCAGTGGACACTTAGAAAAAGTATTGAGACCCTTAGAAAAGGGGTCTCTGACCGTCACAACGGTTGTGCAGGATGGACCGTCGTGGGTATGACGGTCCGTCACATGTGTCCGTCAGTGGACACTTAGAAAAAGAGTTGAGACCCTTAGAACCGGGGTCTCTGACCGTCACAACGGTTGTGCAGGACGGATCGTCGTGGGTATGACGGTCCGTCACATGTGTCCGTCAGTGGACACTTAGAAAAAGAGTTGAGACCCTTAGGACCGGGGTCTCTGACCGTCACAACGGTTGTGCAGGACGGACCGTCATGGGTACGACGGTCTGTCACATGTGTCCGTCAGTGGACACTTAGAAAAAGAGTTGAGACTCTTAGGACCGGGGTCTCTGACCGTCACAATGGTTGTGCAGGACGGACCGTCATGGGTACGACGGTCCGTCACATGTGTCCGTCAGTGGACACTTAGAAAAAGAGTTGAGACCCTTAGGACCGGGGTCTCTGACCGTCACAACGGTTGTGCAGGACGGACCATCGTGGGTACGACGGTCCGTCACATGTGTCCGTCAGTGGACACTTAGAAAAAGTGTTGAGACCCTTAGGATATGGGTCTCTGACCGTCACAACGGTTGTGCAGGATCGACCGTCGTGGGTATGACGGTCCGTCATCGGGTTGTCGTGCTGTCAACCAGAGACAGAACTGAGGGGTGCCAAATTTACCCCATGTGAGTCAAAAATGACAACCCAACAATATTCTAATACAGATTAGAACCCTAATGGACAAGTTTAAAGCCCTAATTTCTCTAGTATTGTCCAGGCAGTTTGTGGAATTAAAGACCTAAGTTAGATAATATCTAGGCAAAAACAGAAACCCATATGCAATTAACAGGGAAAAACAGTAAAACAACCAAAAATAGTAAAGGGTAGAGTTTCAGGAATACATACCTTGGAAGAGGAGACAATAATGCACAATTGATGGCACTCAAGTTAGAAGACTAAGAATCACTGCAGCAGATTCCGACCAAGAGGGAAAGTTTTGGGATGAAAAATGGGAGAAGATGGGGAATTTGGGAAGAGAGTGAAGTTGGAAGGGGAGACAATGGAGGGAAGATTATGTGAAACTGATAATCAAGGGGTGGGGGGGTTTAAAATGTTTTAAACTTTTAAAATTCTCAAGCCGGGTCGGGTCGGGTAGCCGGGTAATGGCATGACGAAACCCCGATGACGGTCCGTCGCAGTTGTGACGGTCCGTCACACGGTCTGTGCCCTAATTCTTCAAAAATACAATAGAGCGTACCTGGCACGACGGAGTCATGCGACGGTCTGTCACAGGAGTGACGGTCCGTCGATGTATCCGTCAGTGACTGATGTAGAGTAACTTGTCTGCAGTACTTCCTGTAGATGTGATACCTGAAATTTTACAACCCATTAATAGAAAATGCTACTGTTACTAGAAAGAGAAAAACAAAAAAAAAACTATAAACGTGATTAGATGATAACTATTGGGTTGCCTCCCAACCAGCGCCTGATTTAACGTCGCGGCACGACTGAGGCCACTTGATTACTCAGACTTCATCAAGATGATATGCCTCAACCACCTCATTCGCCGATTCCGCATGACCAATATAGATTTTGAGACGTTGTCCGTTCACCTTAAACCACACACCTTCCTTGTTTTCCAACTCAACCGCTCCATGAGGGAATAATTGGGTGATCAAGTAAGGTCCAGTCCATTTAGACTTGAGCTTGCCCTGAAACAAGCGCAATCTAGAGTTGAATAAAAGCACCGAATCCCCAATCATAAACTCTCGTTTCTCGATTCTTAGGTCATGGTACCTCTTCATCTTCTCTTTGTAGAGGGCTAAGCTTTCATAAGCCTTAAGCCGAAATTTATCGAGTTCATTTAACCCATTTAATCGTTGTTCTGCAGCTTCGTTCCAGTCCATTTTTAGCTTCTTCATAGCCCACATGGCTTTATGTTCTAATTCAACCGGAAGATGACATGCTTTCCCATATACTAGTTGGTATGGGGACATACCTATGGGAGTCTTATACGCTGTCCGGTAAGCCCAAAGAGCATCATCAAGCCTCCTTGACCAATCTGTTCTACTAGCATTCACTGTTTTCGACAAAATCTGTTTGATTTCCCTATTTGATACTTCAACTTGCCCACTAATTTGAGGATGGTAAGGAGTGGCCACATTATGGCGAACCCCATATTTCTCCAATAATCCCTTGAACAATTTGTTGCAAAAGTGGGATCCCCCATCACTAATAATCGCCCGTGGGGTACCAAATCGAGAAAATATATTCTTTTTCAAGAATGCAGTGACACTCTTCCCTTCATTGTTTGCGAGGGCGATAGCTTTCACCCACTTGGATACATAATCAACTGCTACTAAAATATACTTCATTCCATGAGAACTCACAAACGGACCCATAAAGTCAATACCCCAAACATCAAATAACTCAATTACAAGAATGGGGTTTAGAGGGAGCTCTTGCTTTCTTGAAATGCCGCCATCTCTTTGACATCTATCACATGCTTTGGCGAACTCATGAACATCTTGATGAATAGTTGGCCAATAGTAACCACTTTGTAAGATCTTGTGAGCAGTCCGGACACCACTATGATGTCCACCAAAGGGTGAGGAATGGCATGCCTCTAAAATGCTCAACATCTCGACTTCTGGCACACAACGCCGAATAAGCCCGTCGGCACAACTCCTGTATAAGTATGGTTCATCCCAAAAGAATTTCTTCATATCGTACATGAACTTTTTTCTTTGATGAAAAGACAAGTCCGATGGAACAAGATCACTAGCTAGGTAGTTTGCAAAATCTGCAAACCACGGAATCAGGTCTTGTGAGGCAGCCAATACATGCTCATCGGGGAATGTGTCATCAATAACAGTCTTATCCCCCAACTGTCTCATAGCTTTATCTTCTAAACGGGACAAGTGATCAGCAACTTGATTTTCGGTCCCTTTTCTATCCCTTACCTCAAAGTCAAATTCTTGCAGTAGTAATACCGAACGAATCAACCTTGGTTTCGCGTCCTTCTTCGCCATCAAATATCTCAGGGCTGAATGGTCAGTATGCACTATGACTCTAGTGCCTAGCAAATAGGAGCGAAATTTTTCAAAAGCAAATACTACAGCAAGGAGCTCTTGTTCAGTGACTGTATAATTCTTCTGAGCTTCATTGAGGGCTTTACTAGCATAGTAAATGGGATGAAGGATTTTGTCCCTTCTTTGTCCCAATACCACACCAAGGGCAACCCCACTCGCATCACACATTACCTCAAATGGACTGTTCCAATCCGGAGAAATAATGATAGGTGCAGATACCAGTTTTTCTTTGAGATCGCCGAATGCTTTCATACAGGATTCATCAAAAGAAAATTTACAATCTTTCTCCAACAGTTTGCACAATGGATGTGCAATTTTCGAGAAATCTTTGATAAATCTCCTGTAAAAACCTGCATGCCCAAGAAAGCTTCTCACACCTTTTACAGAGATAGGTGGAGGAAGTTTCTCTATCACCTCGACTTTGGCTCGATCAACTTCTATGCCCTTTTCTGAAATACGATGGCCCAAAACAATACCTTCTTGGACCATGAAGTGGCATTTTTCTAAATTGAGAACTAAATTGCAATCTTCACATCTCTTAAGAACCTCGGACAAATGGCTCAAACATTGCTCGAAAGATTCACCAACCACTGAAAAATCATCCATAAAGACCTCAATAGTATCTTCCACCATGTCAGAGAATATAGACATCATACATCTCTGAAATATGGCGGGTGCATTGCACAACCCAAACGGCATTCTCTTGAACGCAAAGGTCCCATATGGACAAGTAAAAGTGGTTTCTCTTGATCTTCTGGTGCAATAGAGATCTGATTATACCCTGAATAACCATCAAGAAAATAGTACCACCCTTTTTCGGCGAGTCTATCCAACATCTGATCCATGAAGGGCATGGGAAAATGGTCCTTTTCGGTCCATGCATTTAATTTTCGGTAATCCATACACACCCTCCATCCAGTCACCGGCCTCACTGGAACAAGTTCATTTTTTTCATTGGGGACCACAGTCATTCCCCCTTTCTTAGGCACACACTGAACAGGGCATACCCAACTACTATCGGCGATTGGATAAATTACTCCCGCATCCAACCACTTTATGATTTCCTTCTTCACGACCTCTTGCATAGGTGGGTTTAAGCGTCTCTGGTGCTCAATACTTGGCTTATGATCGGGCATGAGTTGGATTTTATGAGAACAAATACCAGGAGGGATCCCAATAATGTCCGCAATGGTCCACCCAATAGCTCTTTTGAACCTTTTTAGCACTTTGACCAAACTCTCAACTTGTTGTTCATTTAGATCTGATGCAATAATTACCTGTAATGTGTCACCGTTTCCTAAGAATTCATACCTTATATGAGGTGGGAGAGCTTTTAGTTCTAGCTTTGGAGCCTCCTCTATGGATGGTTTAGCGGGTGGAGAATCGCGATTCTTTTTGTCTAGCTCATATTTCTTCGGTTTAAACTGGACATTACCACGATCAAGGGCAGCGACTAATGACTTATATTCTTCAATGCCTTCATTATCAAGATTCATTATCACTGCCGCCAGTGCTTCTACACCTAGCTGTTCTTCTATTTGTGTCTTGGATGATTCACCAACTTTGTAGGATATGGCATATACCGATTGGAGCTCACCACTCTGCCGCATGGACCTACAAATGTTGAAAGTCACTTCTTCATTGTTCAACCGAAATTTCATCTGCCCTTTTTCCATATCAACTAAAGCTCTACCGGTAGCAAGGAATGGCCTCCCAAGAATAATAGGCACCTCAAAATCGACTTCACAATCAAGAATGACAAAATCTGCTGGAAATATGAATGACTCCACTTTTACTAGCACATCATGGAGTATCCCTATAGGCCTTTTTACTGTTCGATCAGCCATCAGTAGCCGCATCGCAGTGGGCTTTGGGTCACCCAAACCCAACTTTTTGTAAATCGAGAGGGGCATGAGAT
Source organism: Solanum sitiens (assembly GCA_016801875.1). Classification (NCBI taxonomy): domain Eukaryota; kingdom Viridiplantae; phylum Streptophyta; class Magnoliopsida; order Solanales; family Solanaceae; genus Solanum; species Solanum sitiens. The sequence continues at coordinate 2,718 of JABWTJ010000521.1, read as the reverse complement.
TTATGCTTGCCCCCAGATCACATAATGCTTTCGCAAAATGTAATAACCCGATTGTACAAGGAATAGTAAATGCACCCGGATCTTCTTTCTTTTGCACTAAAGACCTTGTAGCAATAGCACTACAATGCTGTATTCTGTCATCATCCTCAAAACTGACCGATCTTTTCTTTGTAACCAAATCTTTCATAAACTTGGCATAACCGGGCATTTGTTCAAGAGCTTCTACCAAAGGAACATTGATAGAAAGTTGCTTCAACATTGTTATAAAATGCCGATATTTGCCATCCTCGGTCTTTTTCACTAATCTTTGAGGAAAGGGGGGTGGAGGTCTAGGCATGGGAGTTACCTTTTTAGGCACTTCAGCAACTTTCTCAGTGTTATCTTCTACTTCATCACTAACCTCTACCACTTCATCATTATCTTTCATCACCTTTTCCACAATAGACGGTATAGGTGGGTCAATAGTTTGTTTACCACCACGAGTAGTAATTGCCATACAGTGTCCATCATTTTTCGGATTTTGGACAGTGTTGCTAGAAAGAGTGCCCGGTTGCCGTGTGTTCACAGTTGCAGATAATTGAGCCATTTGCAATTCAAGCTGCTTGATTGATATGGCATGTGTATCAACTTTCTGTCCAATACCTGCTACATCACTCCTTAACTCTTTGGTGTGCTCATCACTAGCATCAAACCTCCTCCTCATCTTGTGCAACATATCCTCAACTCGCGCCATACTACCTCCACCATCCCTAGGAGCAACTTCACGATTTTGAGGAGGAACATAGGGCCCACTCCTCTCATTTCTGTTACCATAGTTACCCCTGTTGAAGTTGTTGTCGCGGTTGTAATTTCCATCACGAACATAATTACCCTCGCGGTTGTAGTTACCATAGTTCCGACCTTGATTTCCTTGAGCTTGGTGCCAATTCTCCTGATTGGAGCCTTGGGCATTTGGTCGGAAACCCCCCGTCTGATCATTTACTGCATAAGAATCTTCCTCATAATAATATTCATCAGTTGGTGGTTGTGGTTTAGACAAGTAGTTCACTGCGTTTATCTTTTCTGCACCCCCAGTGACATGTTTTAACACTAACCCAAGCTCAGTTCTCATCTGTGCCATCTCTTCACGAATCTCATCTGTGGCTGGGTTGTGTGTGGATTGCACTGCAAAAGTATTTCTCCCAGTATCTGTCTTCCTAGTACTCCATGCTTTATTATTTCGAGAAATTTTCTCTAATTTTTTGGCAATTTCAGCATAAGGACACTCCCCATAAGAACCACCTGCTATAGTATCCAATACCGCTTTATTATTATCATCCTGTCCCCGGTAGAAGTATTTTTTCAGTGACTCATCATCTATGCGGTGATTGGGGACACTTCTCAGAAACGAAGTGAACCTATCCCAAGAACTACTAACTGACTCTCCTGGTAATGCCACAAAGTTGTTAACTCTATCTTTGTGATTTAGTTTCTTGGAGACTGGGTAGTAACGTGCTAAGAAAACGTCCCTTAGTTGGTTCCAAGTGAAGATTGAGTTGTAAGGAAGCTCAGTGAACCAAATGGCAGCCTCTCCCGTCAGTGAGAGAGGAAATACTCTTAGCCCTATTACATCCAAATTCAAATCAGGCCTCCCTACACAGCTTTTACACACTGCCCTCACCTTAGCTATATGGGCATGTGGATCCTCAGACGGTAGTCCGGAAAACAAACCTCTAGCAATGAGCATTTGCATTAGACTACTAGTGACTACAAAGGTGTGACCTTCAGGTAGAGGGGGCAAGACAAGTGGCCCATCAGAATCTGCAATATTGTCATAGCCTCTGTAGTATTCTTGAGGACGTGGTGCGGGATTTTGTCCCCTTTGTGCACCTAGATCAGGATTTTCAGGTAATAATCGACCATGAGCATCAACCGGAGCTGGGATGTTCAGGTTTGGGTCATCATCATTTATACCCAAGTTTCAATTCATTCTTCGTAGTGTACGCTCTAACTCATGATCATAGGGAAACAAGGGTTCTCTTCCTCTCCGTGTATTTGGCATACAAGGGCGCCAAACCTAGCAAAAATCAAAAACAACAGAAAAAGTAAAATCAGGAAAATATTGACTAAATTTTAGTAATAAATTTGAGTTAATCTAAAAGCTACTTTCCCCGGCAGCGGCGCCAAAATTTGATACGCTCAAACTTACTTCTCAAATAAGAAGTAAAGCGGTCGTATCAAGTAAAGAACCCAACTAATGAGGTTGGGATCGATCCCACAAGGAAAATAGTTCAGACTTAACTTTATTGTATTATTACTATTATTTAGCCAACTATTTTCCAAAAAAAAACTAAAAGACAAAAAAGGGGGGTTTTAATTCTAAATTAATGAAAATGATTAACTAAATAAGATCGACCAACTAACAAATTCAACTTTCGAAGTTTAATCAAATTGTAAAAGTAACTAGGGTTTTAGTGTTCCCCACAGGTTCCTAACTTGGTAAATCTAACTTTAACAGTTCTATCCTGATATCTTGCATGTAAAGTGATAAGTTATGTATCTCTAAATCCTTGGTCAGGCATCTAGAGAATTTCACTCCGCACCTTGGTCCGGCTACGTGTGTTGCTATACTAACCCTTATCTTTACCTCATATTAAACATCGTATTCGGTATTTGACTAAGCTATTAACTCGTACCAACCAATACTAGGCTATTAGATAGTCTACACTAAATCTATGT